>CM070719.1:38260679-38841377 GCA_036346275.1 Otatea glauca
TGTCCCATTCCAGACATGTGGTAGCATGATTGACTCAGGTCAAAGGCTTGCAAGGTTAAGTCCTTAGAGTGATCAAGGCAAGATATCCAGATACCCTCTGCCCATCAGTCCTACCTTGGCATACTTGCCCCTTGTCACTTGCCCCAATCTATGTGATTATCACCCAAGTTGATTACCAAGCATCACGTGCCATCAACAATTCAACATCGATCATTGTGTGAGATGACTCGCCACAACAACTCAATCTCATCGTACGACCTCACATGACACACAAGTTCATAACATTGTTCCATATTCCATTAGTCAAGATTAATTATCAATGATTCAAGTACATGTGATGATGTGGCACAGCTAAGCAATCTACGACGGTCTAATCAGCCCATGTTGATTATCAATATTAACCAACTATTAGTTAACCATCCAAGGGTGATAATTAAATCATGGCATACAATGACAAGGTAGGGTATATAGATTAAATTGGTAGATTAACTAGATCCCAATTTAATTTGAAACAATTGTATATTAGAAATACTATGCAATAAAGTAAAACAAAATAGCATTTGTATAAACATGGGTTCAACATGATCAAAGCACAAATTGCCTTGGAATAGATTCTGGTCTTGCTCTGGAACTTGATCTTGAGTTGTTGAATCTTCTTCCGAAGCGTCGCACAATTCAACGTCTATGCGTAACGAAGGTGAAAAGCAAATAAATACCAAAACAGAGAGAAATTAACTCCAAAAATCAAATAAAATTCACCATTAAATATATCTCAATTTTACAATTTTTTAGAAATTTGAATCACTCAAATCCGAGTTAAAATGCAAAAGTTATAGCCTTTTAAAGTTTGGATAAATACTGAAAATACAGAAATTGGAAAATCCGCATTAACTGAATTATTTTTAGATTGTATAACCGATTTATTGCATCAGCATGACGTCAGCCCTGACCCGAACCAATCAGATGCTGCCACGTGCCCCTCGGTCCATGGACCGCGTCCATGAACCTCCTCGGTTCACGATGCACCCGGTCCATACGGTTTGGACCACTGACACGCGGGTCCCACGCCTCGGCTGAATCAACGCCAGCACAGCGCCAACGTGGCACCATGCAACGCGCCACCCCAACGATCCTGCCCACGTCGGCGAAGCATCTAGCCACGTCACCACCACCGGCACGGGACCCTATGGTCACCGCCGGCGTCCGGCGAGGGCATCTGCCAAAAGCTCTCGATGTCACCTACCTGCTGACGCGCAAAGATCTAGGATTTGGGTACTGGTTCAACGGCAGCGGTGGCTTCTTCCTCGGCGGCGACGGCTTCTCGGTGATCTCCCTCTCTGGCGGCGTTTTGGTAGAATGGACACGCGCACGAGGTGCTCTGGGTGAAGGCGAAGCAGATGCGATCGGTGTCAGACCTTGCGGCGGCTTAACGATGGCGAATCGACGATTCTTCAATGCGGCGGCGCTCGACAAATCTTCATGAATTCACGACGAATGGCGGCGCGCTCAAGAGGCTAGCTTAGGGCTTTGATCTGCGGTAGAGAGGCCAACCGGGTGGCCCCCTTTTATAGCCGTGCTACCCCTCTCTGTTGGCGACTCGTTCACGGAGTCCACGGCGGCCACTTCTCCGAGTCCTGCGCGAGGACGATGACGCAGCGCCGTTCGATGGCGATCCAACGGCCCGGAAGATCTCCCAACGCGGCACGATCCTAACCTTCCGCGATATCTTTCCAACGGTGCTGATCCAACGAGTCTCGAACCGGTATGCCTTGATGTCCATCGCGCGATCTCGATCCAACGGCGACGATTAAACCTTCTAGAAAACGGGCTAAACAGGCCGCGCAACTCTGGGCCACTCACGCACAGTATACGGGCCAAGTCCAATACTGTTCATCCATTTTTTAAAAGGATTTTTGATTTAAAATAATCACAAAAATTCATTTAATTTGTTTCAGGTAATAAAATTACCAGGAAAAATCCAAGAAAATTCTCAAAAATACTTTAAGGCCTTTTGAACTCAAATAAAATATTTTTGGCAAAACTTTATTTTAACTTTGCATATTTTAAATAGTTTTCAACAAACGACCAATATATTTAATTTAAAGTAAATTCAAATAAATCCAGAAGAAATCCAATAAATTCCATAAAAACATAAAATGGACAAATAACCAATAAAATGATTTTAAGGCAAAAAATTTGGGGTGTTACAAACCTTCCCCTTAACAGAATCTCGACCTCGAGATTCAGGGCTAACTAAAGAATAGGTTTGGAAACTCTGACTTCAAATCTTCCTCACGCTCCCAAGTTGCTTCACTTTCGGAATGATTGCTCCACTGAACTCTGCAAAAGCGAATGGACTTGATCCTGGTCCTGCGTTCCATAACATCCAAAATTCTGACTGGCTGCTCCTTATATGTCAAATATTCCTGCAGCTCTATTGCGTCCAACGGGGTTTGCTCTGTTGGCACTCTAAGACATTTCTTGAGTTGAGACACGTGAAACACATTATGCACACCTGACAATGACTGCGGCAACTCCAATTGGTAGGCAACTTCCCCACGACGGCTCAAAATCTTAAATAGACCAACATATCGAGGGGCAAGTTTTCCCTTCACATGAAACCTCTTAACGCCCTTGAGAGGGGTAACCCTAAGATACACGAAATCATCTAGCTCGAAACTCAAATCTCGACGACGGTTATCAGCGTAGCTCTTTTGCCTTGATTGTGTTACCTCAAACTCTCTCTGATCATAGCAACGCGCTCTTCGGCTTCCTTGAGAATATCTGGTCCAAATACCATACGATCTCCTATCTCATTCCAATTCAGCGGAGTACGACAAGTACGTCCATATAATACCTCAAATGGCGACATTCGCAAACTATCATGATAGCTGTTGTTATAACTGAATTCTGCATATGGTAAACACTTATCCCATGATGTAGTATAAACCAATGCGCAGGCCCTCAGCATATCTTCTAGGATCTGATTAACCCTTTCGGTCTGTCCATTTGTCTGCGGATGATACGCTGTACTAAAGTTCAATCGAGTCCCCATAGCTTCATGCAGTTTATCCCAAAACCTTGAGGTGAATTGAGTACCTCTATCCGAGATTATCTTCTTTGGCACGCCATGCAAACACACAATCCTAGACATGTACAGCTCTGCCAAACGTTCTCCTGAGTAAGTTGTCTTAACTGGTAAAAAGTGAGCTACCTTGGACAATCGATCAACAATGACCCATGTAGAGTCATATCCATTCTGGGTTTTAGGTAAACCGGTTATAAAATCCATACCAATTCCTTCCCATTTCCATTCAGGAACCTTCAGCGGCTGCAGGAAACCCGCTGGCCTTTGATGCATTGCTTTAACTCTCTGGCATACGTCGCACAACGCAACGTGCTCAGCCACTTCTCGTTTCATGATAGGCCACCAAAACCTCTCTCTCAAATCTTGATACATTTTAGCACTTCCTGAATGAATCGAGTACTTAGAATCGTGAGCTTCCTCAAGAATCAATTGCTTCAGCTCCTTTTTATTCGGCACACAAATTCGACCGTTGAAGAACATGGTTCCTTACCCATCCAAGGTGAAATCCACGGCTAAGCCTTCCTCTTTCTTTGACTTGATCTTAGTGATTTTCTCATCATCTTTTTGGCCTTCTCTGATCTGATCCTCAAGTGTTGGCTTTACTTCCAGAGCAGCTACAACTCCTTGTGGGACCACTTCCAACTTTAACTTCTGAAATTCTTTACATAGCTCTGGTTGATCATCCGTTGTTAGCGTATTTGCACTATGGCTCTTTCGACTCAGATTATAATCCTTAATTAACTCTAGCCACCTTATAATCCTTAATTAACTCTAGCCACCTTCGTTGCCTCGTATTAAGATCTGCTTGAGTGAATATGTACTTCAGGCTCTTGTGGTCTGTATATATCTCACATCTATTCCTTATAAGATAATGACGCCATATTTTCAAGGCATGCACTACGGCAGCTAATTCCAAATCATGCATCGGATAATTCCCCTCATGTGGCCTCAACTGCCTTGATGCGTAAGCAACAACCTTGCCACTTTGCATTAACACGCATCCATGACCTTGCTTTGAAGCATCGCAATAAATATCAAAACCATTCTGCACATCCGGCAATACTAATACAGGGGCTGTCGTTATACGCTTCTTCAGTTCCATAAAACTCTTTTCGCACTCTGGCATCCATGCAAACTTATTTTCTTTCTTCAACAACTGCGTAAGGGGTTTAGCAATCGTTGAGAATTCTTCTATGAACCGACGGTAATATCCCGCCATCCCCAGAAAACTACGAATCTGAGTAACAAACTTCGGTTGCTCCCAATGCAACACTGCGTCCACTTTGCTTGGGTCAACTGCAACTCCTTTAGTAGTCATTACATGACCAAGAAATTCCACCTTCTCCTTCCAAAAATCACACTTGCTGGACTTAGCGTACAACTGATGTTCTCGCAACCTCTCTAAAACCATCCTCAAATGCTCTGCATGCTCTTCCTTTGTCTTCGAGAAAATTAGGATATCGTCTATAAAGACTACAACAAACTTATCCAAGTACTCCATGAAAACCTTATTCATCATGTTCATGAAATATGCAGGGGTATTAGTCAATCCAAATGACATTATTGTGAACTCATAGTGTCCATATCGCGTAGTGAACGCAGTCTTAGGCACATCCTCCGCTCGGATTTTCAACTGATGGTACCCTGAACGAAGATCTATTTTTGAGAAAACTCCCGCTCCCCTTAGCTGATCAAATAAATCGTCGATCCTGGGAAATGGGTACTTATTCTTGATCGTCACTTCATTGAGTGCTCAATAATCAATACACATCCTAAGACTTCTATCTTTCTTACAGACAAACAAAACCGGTGCTCCCCATGGTGACGAACATGGTCTGATAAAACCCTTCTCTAGCAGTTCCTCAATCTGCTTTTTCATTTCCACTAACTCATCGGTAGGCATCCGATAAGGTCTCTTTGATATCGGTGCTGTCCCTGGAGCTAACTCAATAACAAACTCGATGTCGCGATCCGGCGGCATCCCTGGTAAATCTTCTAGAAACACGTCTGGGTATTCTCTGACTACTAGCACACTTTCTATGCTAATGGCTTGCACACTGTTGATTACTAACTGTCCATCACGAATTGCGGTCGCATGGGGTTCTACCTTCTTGCCACTAGGGCTTTCCAACGATACGATCCTTCGGCCATAATCCAAAACAGCTTTATGTTTGGACAGCCACTCCATTCCAAAGATAACATCTAGAGATTGCGTATGTATCAAGATAAGATTTGCTACAAATTCTATCCCATCCATAAGCAACTTAATTCCCATGCACCCAAGGCTAGATCTAAGCTCAGATCCTGGGGCTTGGACTATTAGCACGTACTTAAGATTTACGACGTTGAAACCATTCATGGTTACAAAACTTTGAGAAACGAACGAATGTGAAGCTCCAGAATCAAATAAAACTGTGGCAGGTACTGAGTTAACCAGAAACTTACCCAATACGACGTCCGTAGCCTCTTGAGCTCCATCTGCAGTGATGTGGTTGATCCTACCATGCGTGGTTGATTGAGGGGTTGCTCCAGCTTGACCTGGCGCACGATTTCCTCCTGGCGCTGGTGCCTTGGCGGGTGTTGATCCCAAGTTAAAACGCACTGGCATGATGCCTCCCTTCTGTGGACACCTATTAGAGAAATGCCCTGGCTCGTTACATGTGTAGCATCTCTTGACTGTCGACTGCTGACTCCCTCCTGGTTCATTACTGCCCTGTGGTTGCGTCTGAAAATTCTGATTACCAGGGCGTGGTGCAGGGGTTGATGCCTTGTTTACAACTCACAGTTGGAAACTGGCAAACTGCTGCGGTGACATTCTCAAACGTAGGTGGTTGGGACGTCCACCCTGATTGGTCATTAAGTGCTTATGGTTTTCACCCAGCTCTTTGCGCTTGTCTTCCAGAATCAATGCCTTATTAATCAATTCCTGAATGTCCGGAAAATTGTGAGTGATCAGCCCCACTTGCAGTCCTGAATTTAGTCCCTTCATGAAGCAAGATTGCCTAGTTTTATCCGTCGCTACGTCTTCAGGGGCATAGCGAGTTAGTTGCGTAAACTTGTTTAGGTAATCAGCCACGGACTGGCCTTCTTGCTTCAGCGCCCTAAATTCCTCCTTCTTGAGGTCCATCATACCTTCGGGGACATGGTACTGACAAAAAGCAGTAGTAAATTCATCCCATGTGATCTCCTGCGGGGCTTCATGTGCGGCACAATAGTTCTCCCACCATTCTGCGGCAGTTCCTTCCAATTGATGAGAAGCGTAGAGCACCTTCTCATTGCCCTCACATTGAGTGATATGGAGCTTCTTCTCAATGGTCCTAAGCCATTCATCGGCTTCCAAGGGATTAACATTTCCTGAAAAGGTTGGCGACCGAGTCCTCATAAAATCATACAGCTTGGTATAGGACCGCGTTCCACCATTGTTGTTCTGGTTCACATGATTGTTGTTATTTGCAGCCACGTTAGTCATCTGTTGCATCTGTTGCATCATGGTCTGCAACAGTTGAGTTTGTGCACCGAGAAATGCTCCCAAATTCTGCATGTCAACTAGCGGTGGTGGCTGAGGATGGCCTCCATCATTGGGGTTGTCGTTTTGATGTAGTCCACTTCCTGAAGCACCGTTGTTCCCGCGAGTATTTACCATCTGTTGATTGTCTTTGGGTTAGGAAAGGTAGATGTAGCATAGATAAGATGTGAGAATTTCTAAGGCGGGGAAAGAGGATAAACCCAACTAAAATAATTCTTTATTTATTCTTGATATGGTTGCTTACAAAGGCCTACAAGCTCTGCAACACATACTGCACACTCAGCAATACAAAGAAGCAAACTAATCAAGAAACCTTAACGTCTACTAAAGAGGTAAAGACTAACTTAAAGACGCGACTCAACACTCGAGTCTCAGCACACTCTAAGACCGACTCTCACTCATCCAGCCACCTTGGTTGAGACTGACCCGATGCATACACCAGTGGGTGGGCTGGCATAGGAGCAAACCTATCCTGGTGACCTACTGCTGGCTCCTCCGCAACAACAGGAACTTCACGCTCCTCTGGCTCCCACTCTCGCTCCTCTGGATCCTCCTTAGACTCCTCGACTGGCTCCTGAGCTCCATGGGTCACGCACTCCAACTGGTCCTCAACCTCCTCTAGCGCCTCTCCCAGCTCAGTGATCACCCCGATAGCTACGTCACGGGTCTCCTCAAGCTCCTACTCTGTCACTCTGAGTGCCTCGTACACGGTCTCCAGCTCCTGAGTAGTCTCTCTCATATGCTCCTCCTGAGCGACAGCGAACTCGGCAAGGTGTACCGTAGTAGCACACTCGTCCTCCACGATCCGTCGGCGTCGGCATGCTTGCACATCGGGGTGAAGTCGAAACACTGAGTCGTGAAGCTCGTCGGCGTAGTCGCGACAGTCACGGCGAAGAGCAAGTCGAGCCACCTCCTGAATTGCAACCTCATACGAGAACCTCCTTGCAGAAATGTTGATCAGCCTGCTAGCCTCATCATTCTCCCGAGCGTAAATAATCAACTTGCAAAAAAATCCTCGGTGCACACCATTAACAATCCAGCTGCCTCCTCGGTAAAGCGGACGATAGAACCCTCCAAGCGTCTGAAGAACTCTCCACAACTCCATAGCATAGCCACCCGCTGACTCCTCAAAAGTCGAAACGATCGGCATCTGCTCCACAAAGAACTTTGAATAAGTTCTCTATCCGAAACGACAATAAAACGGTAAATTCAGCAAAGGCGAGTAGTAGAGAATAAGTTGAGTCAAGAGTGTTTTATTAGTCAAATTTAGATTTTTCATTAGAAAATAGTTTTGGACACTCCTAGGACACCTCCATGCTATTTAGGGCCAAAACCTACAGTCAGTATGCTCTGATACCATCTCTGTAAGGACCCGAATCCACTGATTCGAACCCACTGTGTTTACCGCACTAGTCCCAAGATCAACGCTAGTGCACACAGCTCAACATTGGTACATATCACATCATACTCAACGGTAATAGAAATAATAGTTCATTTATTGATATAGCTAAGAGTATGATCTTATGACCAACTTACATTATTAAGCCACACAGGGCAAGACTTGAAATATAAGCTAAGAATTAAGCAGCGGATAGTAGAAGATGTAGATAGCTCATCAGTTCACCACAGGCAACTGACAAGGCTCAGACCCCAATGACTCGCATCCTCCGAGAAATCCTCCTCCAACAGAGCTGTAGATTCTTCAACTGTTGATTATTGTTGTTGGCTAGGGTGAGTACTTAAAGCACTCAACAAGTTGTGCACAGAATGCAATTCTATGTAACTATATACAAGGCTTATTCCAAATGATAGGCTTTCATCGATATCATTCCAATAGTGCTGATCCAAACCTTCCGTGATATCTTTCTGACGCGGCACGATCCTAACCTTCTGCGATATCTTTCCAACGGTGCTGATCCAACGAGTCCCGAACCGGTACGCCTTGATGTCCATTGCGCGATATCGATCCAACGGCGACGATTAAACCTTCTAGAAAATAGGCTAAACGGGCCGCGCAACTCTGGGCCACTCACGCACAGTATATGGGCCAAGCCCAATACTGTCCATCCATTTTTTAAAAGGATTTTTGATTTAAAATAATCACAAAAATTCATTTAATTTGTTTCAGGCAATAAAATTATCAGGAAAAATCCAAGAAAATTCTCAAAAATACTTTGAGGCCTTTTGAACTCAAATTAAATATTTTTGGCAAAAATTTATTTTAACTTTGCATATTTTTAAATAGTTGTCAACAAACGACCAATATATTTAATTTAAAGTAAATTCAAATAAATCCAAAAAAATCCAATAAATTCCAGAAAAACATAAAATGGACAAATAACCGATAAAATGATTTTAAATCAAAAAATTTGGGGTGATACAACATCACTATCGCTTCTTAGGTAAGAACCGATAGTGATGTGCATGACACATCTCAATCGGTTCTAATGTTAGAACCGATTGTGATGTGCCCAGTGCTACATTACAATCGCTTCTAACAAGAGAACCGATAGAGATTATTATTAACATCCCTCCTAAGTCATTTATCACAATCGTTTTTTCCTGAAAACTTAAGAACCGACCCAGATGAAGCGATAGTGTTGTACCATTCTGTCGTAGTGCAAAATGATTAGGTTCGCTAGGAACTCTACCCCATTAATTAGCAGCTTAACTCCCAAACACCCAAGGCTAGATCTTAACTCGGATCCTAAGGCTTGGACTAGCATCACACATTTAAGATTTTTCACACTCATACCATTTTCAGTTGCAAAAGCTACAGAAACAAATGAATGCGAAGCTCCAGAATCGAATAAAACTGTTGCAGGTACTGAGTTTACCAAAAAATTACACAATACGATGTCTGATGCTTCTTGGGCTCCATCTGCGGTGATGTGGTTGACTCTGTCCCTTACCGTAGCTTGAGGCATTGCTCCCTGCACCTGACCAGCTCCCCAGTTTGCTCCTGACATCGGCGCCTTAGCAGGTGTTGTTCCAAGATTGAAATGCACTGGCGTGACACCTCCCATCTGCGGACACCTGTTAGCAAAGTGCCCCAACTCGTTGCAACTGTAGTACCTCCTAGCGGCCGTCTGTTGAACACCTCCTGGAGCATTATTTCCTTGGGCCGTGCCGGCGTCTGATAATTCTGTCAAGATGGTCACGGCGCAGGTGTCACTGTCCTGTTGGCGACTGGTGGTTGGAATCTGGAGAACTGTTGCATTGTCATTCTCATTCGCAGGTGGCTAGGACGTCCACCCTGGTTGGTCATTAAGCGTTTGCGATTCTCCCCGAGCTCCTTTCGCTTATCCTCTAGGATCAAAGATTTATTTACCAACTCCTGGAAGTCTGGGAAACTGTGGGTGATTAGCCCAACCTGCAGTCCCGAATTCAGCCCCTTCATGAAGCGAGATTGCCTGGCCTTGTCTGTTGCTACATCCTCCGGAGCATAGCGAGCCAACTGCGTGAATTTATTCAAGTATTTGGCCACTGGTTGGCCTCCTTGCTTAAGAGCCCTGAACTCCTCCTTCTTTAAGTCCATCATCCCTTCTGGCACATGGTACTGACGAAAGGCTGTGGTAAACTCCTCCCAAGTGATCTCCATTGGTCCGTCATGAGCCACGTGATGAGTTTTCCCACCATCTGCGGCGGTAGCCTTGGTGATTGGATGCATAAAGAACCTTCTCGTGTCCCTCACATTGGGTGATGTACAGCTTCCTGTCGATGGTCCTTAGCCAATCATCGGCTTCCAAGGGGTTGACGTTGCCCGAAAATGTTGGCGGTCGGGTCCTCATAAAATTGGACAACTTTGAGTAAGAACGGGGTTCACCATTGTTATTTTGGGCCACAGGGTTGTTGGCTGCAGCCCTGGTGGTCACCTGCTGCATCTGCTGCATCATGGTTTGCATCAAGTGAGTTTGTGTAGTGAGAAAAGCCCCCAAGTTCTATAGATCCACTGGCGGTGCTTGCTGCGGTGGTGTTCCTTCATTCGGATTGTTTCTTGAGTGCAGACCACTTCCTGAAGCTCCGTTGTTGCTGCGGGTGTTCACCATCTATCGATTTCTTCTTAGGTTAGGAAAGATAGATGTAGCATGGATAAGATGCAAGAATTTCTAAGGCGGGGAAACAGGTTAAACCCAACTTAAATAATCTTTATTAATACTTGGTATGGTTGCTTACAATGCCTAAGGGCTTTGCAACACATACTGCACACTCAACAAACAATTCAGAACCAAACTAAACATGCAACCTTAACGTCTATGAAAGGGTAAAGACTAGCTTAAAGACGCGACTCAACACACGATTCTCGACACAACTCTAAGACTGACTCTCACTCATCCAGCCACCCTGGCTGAGACTGATCTGGCGCATACACCGGTGGGTGGGCTGGCATGGGTGCGAACGCATCCTGGTGACCCTCTGTTGGCTCCTCAGGCTCCCACTCACGCTCCTCTGGGTCTTCTTCCTCTTCCTCGGCGTTCTTGTCCGGCTCCTGAAGGACCTGATCTGCCACTTTCTCGGCTGCCTGCAAGGCCTCCTCTAGCTCTCCGATGACTCTGGCGGCTGCGGCACGGGTCTTCTGAAGCTCCTGTTCTGTCACTCTCAGCGCCTCGTACGCTATCTCCAGTTCCTGAGCGGTGTCCTTCATGTGCTCCTCCTGGGCGATGGTGTACTCAGCAAGGTGCACTGCGGTAGCACACTCCCCCTCCACGATCCGTCGACGATGGCATGCTTGCACGGTCGGGTGAAGATGGAACATGGTGTCGCGAAGCTCGTCGGCGTAGTCGTGGCAGATCCGTCGAAAAGCAAGTCTGGCAGCCTCTTGAATTCTAGCCTCGTACGTGAACCTCCTGACAGTGATGTGGATCGATCGGGTGGTCTCCTCACGGTCTCGAGCGAAGATGGTCAACTTGCAAAAGAACCCTCGATGCACACCGTTGACATTCCAACTGCTTCCTCGGTAAAGTGGACGGTCAAAACCTCCAATCACTTGAAGAACACTCCAAAGCTCCATGGCATAGCCACCTCGCCTCTCCTCGAAGGATTGGAAGATCGGCATCTGTCCAAAACAACTTTGCGTGAGCTTCCACTTGAACTGGCAGTGAGAAATCAGAAATTTCAGCAAATGATGAGAGTAGAAGAATAGGATGAATCAAGAGTTTCTTATTAGCAAAATTTATATTTTTCTTTTAGAAAATAGTTTTGGGCAAACCAAACTACCTAGGGCCAAACCTATGGTCAGCCTGGCTCTGATACCACCTCTGTTGGGACCCGAATATGCAAATCCGAACCCTTTGTGTATATCGCACTAGTCCAGGATCACGCTAGTGCACATAGGCTCAACATAGATGCTATCACAGTCATACACAACGGAATATAGCATAACTTCAATAATTAATAATAACTGTTGTCTTACATGATTATTGCCTCACAGGGCTTAACTAAGAAATAGCAATTAAGCAGCAGCGGAAATGAAGTAAACGTAGCAGCTCCCCAGTTCACCACAGGCAACTAACGAGGATCGGACCCTAAGCATCAGTGTCGTGGTACTCCTTCTCCAAGAATGTTGCAGACTCCTCTTCTGAAGTTTGTTGTTGTGGGGTGAGTACAGTATTGCAAGTCTAATATTCTACATGTTTGGCTTATTCCAAGGAAGGCTAACATGGCTAATTTGCAATAAAGCAGCATTTATAAAAGAATACAGTAGATTGAAAGATAGTAAAACAAATATTAGTAAATAATAGATTTAACTTTTCAAGTAAACAGGGTCTTCCATCCTAAGTCAACTCCATGTTTTTATGGCAATCCACCATCCCAACAAGTTTTTATTTAACAAAAGTCTAACCCTTGACCGTAATTTCCGAGCATTGCCCAATTCCGTAAGCACGGCTATTCGAACATTTTTTACACTCTGCAGAGGTTATGCACTTTACCCACACGATATAATCAAACACCACACAGGTGGGTGACCATAACAAAGCCTTTACAATGCTCTGTTTAGACCTTGTACTGCTCGCTGAGGTTTCAACACGAAGGGACTGGTTACCGCACTCCGGGCCCCCCTCTTGCACCATGTGAGTCTACCCGTACACCCGAACTCACTATACACCACAGCAGTACCAAAATCTAGACATCACAAATTAGTCGGCTAGGCTATCCCATTCCAAACGTGTGGTTGCAAGAAAGACTCAGGTCAAAGGCTTGCAAGGTTAAGTCCTTAAAGTGACCGAGGCAAAACTTCCACATGCCCCTACCTAATAGGCCCACCTTGGCATACTGCCCCTTGCCACCTACTCCGATCTAAAATGATTGCCACCCAAGTTGATTACCATGCACCACGTGCCATCAGCAATTCAATCTAGTTGGGTGACCTCCTCGCCACGACAACTCAATATCACAAGTGATAACACTTGACACACCAATTTATAAACATTGTTCCATATTCCATTAGTCAAGATTAAATATCAATGTTCCAGATACATGTGATGATGTGGCATGGCTAAGCAACTAATACGGTCTAACTCATCCCATGTTGATTATTAATACTAACCAACTATAGTTCCATATCCTAGGGTGACAATTAGATCATGCCATACAATTGGCAAGGTATGATTTAATTCAAATAGGCATATTCTCTAGTTCCCAGATTAATTGAAATCATTTATACACATAAAATATCTTGCATAAATTTTAAACACAAAATAGCAATTTTTGTGAAATTAGGTGCAACATGATCAAAGAACAACTTGCCTTGGAACAGGTGCTGGTCTTGCTCTGAACTTGGGTCTTGAAGCGACGAATCTTCCTCCGGGGCATCGAGCAATTCAACGTCTACGCGAATCGAGATAAAATAGCAATAAAGACCCATAGCAGAGAGTAAACAGGCTCCAAAAATTCGAATAAAAATCACCATTAAATAGATCTTGATTTTTACAAATTTTTAGAAATTTGAATCACTCAAATCCGAGTTAAAATGCAAAAGTTATAGCCTTTTGAAGTTTGAATAAATACTGAAAATACAGAAATTAGAAAATCCGATTTTCCAGAATTATTTTTCTATTGGAAATTACCGATTAATGTGCAAGCGACACGTGGACCAATCAGAGGCTGACACGTGGCTTCGGCGCATGGACTCAGTCCACGAAATCACGCTGGTCCACCGTGCACTCGAGGTGCTCGTCTTTGTGGACCTACCGATGTCGCGATTACGCCATCGCGACACGTGGGCCAACCATGCGTGCCACGCCGCTCGGTTCACGGACCACGCCCACAAAGACGTGCTCATTCATCGCGGCGCCGGCGCGACGACGCTTAGCTTCCAAGCCGACACGCGTCAAACATCTGCGCACGGATCGAACTGTTCGCGATCTACTTCTATGTGGCTCAATCTCGAATGTCCATCTAAAATCTAACGGCCAATGCTTACCCGAGCGAAACACTGTTGACGATGGAGATGTGGCACGATCTAGACGGTTTGGCGAAGATCCGACGGCTGAGCGAAGCTCCAAGTCACGGCGATGTCACGGCGGCGCTGAGTTCCCGAAGACGAAGACGACGACGAGCCCGACGGCGAACTAGGTCCTTCCGGCGATGAAGAGGTGGCAGCTCTGGTGCGGCTCGACGCGGCGAACCCAAAACCGGAGCCCACACGGCGGACGGCGGCTAAATGGCGGTGAAAACTGAAGAAAACCGCGACGGCACTACAAAGAACTACGGCGAGCTCTTGCAGCTAAACGGCGACGAAACTGGCGAAGCGACTAGAGCTGTCGTGTGCGCACTGCGATGGTGATTCTCGGGGTGCGGTCCGCGCTTTAAATAGCCTCGGCGAGCACCTAAAAAAGGCAACCCTAAATCACGTGGCGGCGGCAGCTAAACGGCGGCAGATTCGGAAACCGAATCGGAGACGATGAGCGAGGACAGTTCGATCTGCGATGAACGGCTACGATTGCATCCTAGCCGATTTGATCCGATCCGCACCTTCCAAATCCAACGGATGCGATCTAACCTTTCCTTAAATAATGTGGCTCAACCTCCTCCGCTCGATCTTGATCCAACGGCTCGCAGGCGTTAGGGTTTCTGATCTCATCTTTAAATCACACGTGTCCCTTAGCGATCCAACGGCCGACGCAACACCGGCGACGTGGCTTGATGAAGACCACACGATGAAGATCTAGCGGTTGGCGGCTTCAGCTCGGTGATGCGGGTGAGCAGCCACACGATGGGGTCACAAGCACACACGCGATCTTGGGCTCGGCCAAGATCGCTCATTTTGATTTAAAACGGTTTTGATTTAAAATAATTACAGAAATTAGTTTAATCAGTTTTAAGCAATTAAATTATCAGGAAAAATCCCAGAAAATTCTCATAAATACTTTGATACATTTTGAAGTCCAGTAAAATATTTTTGGCAAAACTTTATATTAGCTTTATCTATATATAATTAGTTTTCACCAAAGGTTCAATATACTTAATTAAAGTAAATTCAAATAAATTCCAGAAAAATCCAATAAATTCAGAAAAACATGAAATGCACAAATAACGAGAGAATAATATTATGAGCAAATTTTTGGGATGTTACATGGCGGTGGAAACCTAGGGGCTCCGAGCTACAATACAAGGAATAATCATGACAATGGTGCCCTATGGAGGCTTCGAGCACAAGGAATTGAGAAGTGGCTCAATATAAAGCTTGATTGTGCTTGTCCTACTCCTTGGGTGTCTTGCGACAATGGCGACCCACAGTGACGATTAGTGTCGAGCCTGGAGGCAGGAGAGGTGCAGGAAGGCATGGAGAAGCTCAAGGCAGCCTTGGCAAAACTTAAATAGCTGAGGAGAAGGGGCTTAGCATTGGTGCTCATGAGCATGGTTCCCTAGCCAAGCGGAAAAGGACATCGAAGGCAATGGCGCAAGATTTACAATGATGCCAGTGGGGGCAGCAGTAGGGTACTGTCGGGACCCGAATATGCAAATCCGGACCCTCTGTGTATTCTGCACTAGTCTAGAATCACGCTAATGCACACAGGATCAAAATTGATGAATATCAAAACCATACTTAATGGTAACATAATAAAGACTTCATCAATATTAAATATAACTGTTCGACGACCTTATGGTCAACCTTACATGAATACACCTAGTAGGGCTAAGACTAAAAGTAAATAAATAGCAGCAGAAATAAACACAAGCGTAGAAACCCCTCAATCTGCCACAGGCAACTGACAAGGTTCGCACCCTAGTTATTCGCCTCTTCCTGATACTCTTCCTCAAAAGCAGGCGTTGCTTCTTTCCAACTGGTGATGTTTTGTTGCAAGGGGGTGAGTACATAAAGCACTCAACAAATTGCGACAGAATGCAAGTCTAATATTCTATATGCATGGCTTAATACAAAGGATAAGCTGACATGGTTAATTTGCATAAACAGCGGTTGTAAAAGAATAGCATTAATAGATTGAAAGACAGTAAAACAAATAATATCAATAATACATTTTTTCCATTTGTTTTCCAATAACCAACTCATTACCTTATTCCCCATTTCACATCCATACCCCATCTGTTTTTAATAAAATCTAACCCTTGACTGTAATCACCGAGCAATGCTCAATACCACGAGCACGACTATTCGAATAGGTTTTACACTCTGCAGAGGTTATACACTTTACCTATAAGATACAAACATACACCACAAAGGCGAGTGATTATAACAAAGCCTTTTCAATGCCTATCTAAACCCAGTACTATTTGCTAAGGTTTCAACACTGGTGGGACTGGTTACCACATCCAGGGCCCCCCTCTTGCGCCATGTGAGCACACCCGTGCAACGATTGGTTACCACTACCCAGACCTCACACCATCATAAATAGTACAAAAGTTTAGACTCAACAAATTAATCAGCTAGGTCTGTCCCATAACAGACATGTGGTTGTATGAATGACTCCGTTCAAATTCTTGCAAGGTTAAGTCCTTAATTGACTAAGGCAAGACTAACTAAAAATCATCATAACCATGAACCAACCATTATCATAAAAAGCAATGCGACCGCCCAAGTGCCGCATTGGCCCACCACAAATACATGCCACTTGCCTCAGTCTAAATCATTTTACCACCCCGGTTGATTACCATGCACTGTGTGCCATCAACAACAACAACATTGTGTGACAACACCGACACACAATTTAATAAACATGTTCCATAACCATTAAGCAAGATTAACTACTTTTACATAAAATGATGACTCGTTGCACGGCTAAGCATTCTACTTGCGTTCTAACCAACCACATTGGCAATTATAGCTACCAATTAGTATTAAACCATTCTAGGGTGACAAATGAGATACGATATATGACATGAAAAGGTGAATGCAACTCAAAGTGGACAATAACTACTCCCAACATATTTGAAACAACGATACTTGAATTAATATGCAATACTTTGAAACAATATATTATTTACAGCATAGGTTCAACATGATCAAAGCACAACTTGCCTTCAAACAGCTCTGACTCCTGTTCTGGACCTTGCTCAGGTCCTTCCTCCTCAATCACAAACTCACTAGGCAACTCGACGTCTAAGCGTAACAAGCGAGAAAGAAATAAATAGCAAGTACAGATAGCAAGATCAACTCGAAAAATTAAATAAAATTCACCATTAGATAGAGCATGATTTTTAAAAAAAATTAGGAACTAGAATCACCTGAATTGGAGTTCAAATACAAAAGATATAGATATTCAAAGTTTGGAATAAAAGATAATTCTGAAAAATAGAAAAACCGAATTACTTTTACATTGGAAAATAGCATTTATGATGTCATGCTGACATCAGCACCGAATATGATTTTTGGCTAATTATTTTTCTAAAGAAAAATGATTTATGACGTCACGCTGATGTCAACGAACACGTGGCCCGATCAGGTGCTGACACGCGGCACAACCACGGTGCGACACATGTCACCGATGTGTGGACTCGGTCCACGACCGGCGCTGGTCCACGGTGGACTGGCGGCACTGTGCCTGTGCACCGACTGACACAAGCACACATGTGGCACCCTTGGATGAATGACACGCGACACAGATTTAACGGATGCGATTAAACACACAGCGGCAATGATCTCGGCCGTTCATTTCAGATCAGACGGTGGAGGTCAGAGGCGATGACGTCAGCGAAACCGACATCGGCAATGCCTTAGTTTCTGCACGACACGCGGCAGCACGGGATTGGCCCTGCGCGCGGTGCGATCACAACCGTTCGGTTTGAATACGATGGCTCAGATCTGACGACACAGCGGCACACGCAGGGACACGCGGCATGATCTGGACCAATCAGCGCGGATTCAACGGTGATGACGGGTGAAGCAACAGACGACGATGCTGCGAGATCCGAACCGCATGATTAAAATCTAACGGCTAAGGTTGACAGAGTTGTTTACTGAAGATTAGGCGACGTGGCTTGATCCTTACCACTGTTTGCAGATCCAACGGTCCTCAAGCTTCGGTGCTCGGCGATGGCATGCGGCGGTGAAAGCTTGCCGGCGACGAGGATGACGACACGGCTAACGGCGTTTCCACGGGTGTTCGACGACGTCTTCTGGTGCGTTCGAAACGGCTCAGTGAGGGCGACACTCCGGTGATCTTGGCGACGGCGAAAGCGGACTAGTGGCAACGGAATGAGGCAAAAACTCGTAGCGACACCAAACTCAACTATGACGAGCTTTTGCGGATGAACAGCGGTGGCTCAGGATGCGCGCGCTAGGGAAACAGATGCGTCTCGACATGCGCGACACAGGGGTGGCAACGGCGCATTATATAGGACCCTCGGCTTCTGTGTAGGGTGCGAAAATGAATTTCGAGTCTCACCGGATTCGACTACGCGGCAGATTCGGACGAGCTGACGTGGCGCGATCACAGACGTCCATGCGGATCCGATCGAACGGCTCGCAGCAAGCGGCGGCGCGGCACGATCATAGCCGTTGGATCAAAATCCAACGGTCGCGCGGCTAGGATTCGGCGGGGTGGGCTGCGCAAGCTGGGCTGCGCGAAGAAATGGGCCGTACTGAGTGGGTTTTGGCCCAAAACTGTTCAACCGATTTTTAAAATATTTTCAAATTAAAATAATTTAGATAAATAGTAAAGCCATAATACATAGCAAAAGTATCAGGAAAAATCCTGAAAAATTCTAGAAAATATTTTGGAACATTTGGAACTCAAATAAAGTATTTCCAACAAAAATCATTAATACATTTCTTTGAATAATCAAAAGATAGCAAAATGCTTTTTTCAAAATTCCAAAATGAATTAAATAAAACCTAAGAAATTCAATAAAAAAGAAAAATCATATTAAATCCAATAAAAGCAAAATTTGGGATGTTACTGGTGCTACAATGGATTCAATAGCAGTCTCGATCACTTGGTGCACACGGGTGGCAGAGGGACGGGACCAAGGTAGCACAAGTACTGAGTGGCTGTCACGGAGTGCTTGGTGCGGCAAGGCATGGGAGAGGTCGCTAGTGTGGCGGTAGAACTCGACAGCGATATGGTGGCAGCACTCTATGCCAGGGCATGCCTTGGCACGGGTGTGTGCATGCTTTGGCTCATGTGGGGCACGCTCTTGTGCGCACCAGGTGAGCAGGCCATTGCCATGTGGGTTTGGCCAGATGGGTAGGCTCGGGTGGTAGTGAGAGAGCGAGGGGCAGAGGAACCAAATAGGAATTATGTATCTCTAGGCTTTATGCCTTCATACAGCTAACATGGGTTTTTAGTAAGGCACCTTCCTTTTTCGGCTTTTGCTAATTTTGTATTTTTGTCTTATTTTGCAGCAAAAGTTCTTGCATTTTATTGAACCACTAAACATGCTTCAAATTTTATGAAAATATTTGTTTAAGGTCCTGAGGTAGTGCTATTGCTCCCATAAAATTTTTTCACAGCATGATCAGTTTAGTACATTTTTATAAAAACCATTTAATGCCTCTGTTCTAATGTATAAATGTTGTATTTGATTTTCATGAAGCACAAATAAATTCAAAAATTCATGGAACTTTTAAAGGAGTTCCTTGGGTTATTTGGGACTTAAAAAAAATATCTCTAGATTTTTGAATGTTTCAAATTTGAAGTTTGAAAATCAAACTCAATAAATAGGTTATTGAAAGACATCTTGTTTTAATGCAAAAATTTTAGAAAATAAAATATACTTTGAAAAGTCACAATAGCTCAGAAAACATCTTGATGAGCTTGCATTTCATTTTGGTGACATTTAGGATGTTACAAATATACCCCACTTAAACAAAATTTCATCCCCAAGATTTGCTAATCTCCAGGAAGAAGTAGGGAAGTTCTTTTCTAAAGTGGTCTTCTCATTTCCATTTCCATGTGAACTCATCTTCAGTATGGTTGCTCCATTGACCTTTCAACAATTTGATGGAGTGGCTGCGAGTACGGCGTTTGGCTTCTTCTAGGATGCTCTCGATAGTAAAGATCAGGCCCCAGATCGATAGTTTCCAGTTGGGTGTGCTTAGATGGAACTAGGAGACATTTATTAAGCTTAGACACATGGAACACATCGTCGACATCTGAAAGTTGAGGTGGAAACTCCAACTTGTATGCCATCTCACCCTTCTTTTGAGGATACAATATGGTCCAATGTATCAGGGTGTTACTTTACCTCGAACTTATAAATGGTGAATACCGTATAGCCGTGAGACTTTGAGGTAGACATGATCATTGACCTTGAAGCTTAGCTCACGTCGACGATGGTCGACATAGCTCTACTATCGAGATTGTGGTTCTTTCAATCGGCTCCTTATCTTGTTAACATGCTCTTGAGCTTCATAGATAACGTCTGGGTCAAAGAATTGTCTTTCACCCACTTCAAACTAGAAAAGAGGGGTTTGGCACTTCCTCCCATAAAGTGCTTCAAATGGGGATATTTGGAGACCTGCTTGAAAGCTGCTATTGTAAGAGAACTCGGCGAATGCTAAGCACTTCTCCCAATTGGTGCTATAGGATAGCAGAAATGTTCTCAACATATCCTCTAGAATTTGATTTGTCCCCTCAGTTTGTCCTCCTGTTTGAGGGTGGTTAGCCATGCTAAAGTTTAGCTCGATTTCCAAGAGACTATAGGTTTTCGCAAAACCGAGAGGTGAATTGAGCACCACGGTTGGAGACTATTGTCTTGGGTATACCATGCAAATGGACAACATTGTCCATATAGAGTTTAGCAAGTTCATCTTCTCGACAAGTGGACTTGACTGGAATGAAATAAGTAACCTTAGTTAATCGGTCAATAACAACCCATATGGAATCATGTCCCTTATGGGTCTTTGGCCAACTGGTAGTGAAGTTCATACCGATATCGTCCCATTTCCACTTAGGAACTTTCAAGTGTTGGAGAAGTCCAGCTAGCCACTGATTTGTTGCTTTAACTCATTGGCATACGTCACAGATGGCAACATACGCAGCGATATCCTTTTTCATGCTGGGCCACCAGAATTCTTTCCAAAGGTCTTTGTACATCTTTATAATTCTATGGTGAATGGAAAGTAGGGAATCATGATCTTCTTTGAGGATTAGCTCCTTGATTATTCATTTGGGACATAAATTTGTTGTGCACATATGATTACTCCATCATAGTCTTTAGTGAAATTTGACTCAGAACGTAGCTTCAACTATCGTATGATTTCAGCAATGGCTTCATCTTCAAGTTGAATGGCTTTAATATGAGTTCTGAGGGTTGGTTGCAATTCTAGAGCAGCGACATATCCCTCCTCAACCACTTCTAGGTTGAGCCTTTAAAATTCTTCATGCAACATTGGTTGATTTGCTTGATTTGACTTGAGAACACAATGAAGTTTCTAGCTTAGAGCATCACTTACAACATTGGTTTTACCAAGATAGTAATGAATGCCAAGGTTGGTCTTTGATGTACTCAAACTATCTTCTTTGCCTTAGGTTCAGGTCTGGTTGAGTGAAGAAGTGTAACAACCCAAAAATTTGCTTATAATCTTATTTTATTGTTATTTGAGCATTCTGTGATTTTCTGAATTTAGTGGATTTATTTGGGTTTTATTTGAATTTATTTAAAATTAAGTATATTGGCCCTTTTGTGAAAATTAATTAAATATAGATAAAGTTAATATAAAGTTTGGTTTAAAATGTTTTATTTGAGTTCAAAATGTCTTAAAGTATTTATGGGAATTTTCTTGGATTTCTTCTGATATTTCCATTGCCTAAAAATAATTAAATCAATTTCTGTAAATATTTTAAAAGAAAAATGCGGGAAAATCGAAGAACAATGCTGGGTCGGAGCCCAACACTATGCGTGCGTGCGTGGTCGCTGTGTGGCCTAGCCGCTCGGAGCCGTCGGCCCGTGAGCCTAGCTGGGGACACAAACCGTTGGCCGTAGGATCATAATCGAATGGTTAGGAGTTGACGATGAGGTTTCCTATTGAGTTGGCCACCATTGGATTCGGATCGGATGGTGGTGATCAAGGCGTACCAGTTCAGATGAGACCATGTCGGCCCAGCAAGCCATGCTTCTATCTCAAGGCAAGACAAGGGCCCAACAACTTCTGATGCTCCAAGCCCACCCAAGATCAAGCCCAATTCGTTCACGAGTCCAGTTCGGCTCTTAGGAGTAGTCCAACTAAAAATGACCATATCTGGGTCATACGAAGTCCAATTGGGGCGTTCTTGGACTCTACGGAGAATCCCACGATGAGAGCTTTCCAACAAAAGTGGTTTCACATCGAAACTCCTTCTGGATCGATGGGAATCGTCAAATCAATATGATGAACATAATCTGTCGGGTGCTGCGCCACCTCCACTTGGGCCCAAAGGCCTTGTACGACCTAGGGTTTCATGGCCACCCCCTTGGCCGCCTCCCTTGCCCTCTTCCTCTTATATATTCAGTAACCGTCGCTAGAATAGATGGGTTTTGCTTAGATTACAACTAGACACTTTATCAGTTTTTCGCCGTTCATCGATGTGTGGAACCCCAACTCTTGTGCTTAATATTATTCGCAATTTCATATTGCATCTTCTATGTTCT
The DNA here is from genome assembly GCA_036346275.1 of Otatea glauca. NCBI lineage: Eukaryota > Viridiplantae > Streptophyta > Magnoliopsida > Poales > Poaceae > Otatea > Otatea glauca. The sequence continues at coordinate 38,283,326 of CM070719.1, forward strand.
TGCTTGTGTTCTCGATTCGCATGCAGGGATAAGCCTTCTTGGCGAGATCAACCGTGTTTGTGCGTGGTTGATAACCAACAGAGCCGTGGTGTAGCGATTGCAGGGTTCAAATCAGTTCTGATTGGAAACCGGATCGTCAACATTGAATTCTCCACCAATCGATTCATTACTACCTGTCGGAAGAACGGGCCACCGTTCCCATCAAGTGGTATCAGTTTGGCTTCCAATAAGAACTGATTCGAACCGTACAATCGCTACACCACGGCTCCGTTGGTTATCAACCATGCACAAACACGGTTGACCTCGCCAAGAAGGCTTATCCCTGCATTCAAATCAAGAACACAAGCAAGAACGTAGAAGATGCAATCTGAATTTGCGAATAATATTAAGCACACGAGTTGGGGTTCCACAAACCGATGAATGGCGAAAAACTGACAAAGTGTCTAATTGTAATCTAAGCAAAACCCATCTATTCTAGCGACAGCTACTGAATATATATGAGGAAGAGGGCAAGGGAAGCGGCCAAGGTGGTGGCCATGAAACCCTAGGTCGTACAATGCCTTTGGGCCTAAGTGGAGGTGGCACAGCACCTGGCAGATTCTGTTCGTCATATTGATTTGATGATTTCTATCGATTTAGAAGGAGTTTGGATGTGAAACCACTTCCGTTGGAAAGCTCTCGTCGTGGGCTTCTTCGTATAGTCCAAGAACGCCTCAATTGGACTTCGTATGACCCAGATATGGTCATTTTTAGTTTGACTGCTCCTTGGAGCCGAACTGAACTCGTGAACGAATTGGGCTTGATCTTGGGGTGGGCTTGGAGCATCAGAAGTTGTTGGACACTTGACTTGCCTTGAGATAGAAGCATGGATTACTGGGCCGGCATGGTCTCATCAGGTTCGGGACTCCGTCGGATCTGCGTCGTTGGAAGGTCTTCGTGTGCGGTTTGGATTAGATCTCGTCAGCAAGATCGTGATCATTGATCGTCGATCGGATGGTTTTTTGTTGCCGTCTCTGCGCCGGACTCGGAGCACGTCGCCGCTATGCCAGAACAGGATTTCGCCATCGTATAGATTTAGGTTTTCCGTTTTTGCGCGTTCGCCGTGGCTATAAAAGGGGAGGCTGGTACCCCGAGGTTTGTCGCGAGCTCGCGCATCGTTTCCCTTTAGAACCGTCGCCAATCGTGCCGTCGTTGAAGTTTGCGAGTTTGTCAGAGTTGGCTGGGAAGCTGTTGTGGTTCATCGCCGAGAACATTGCCGTCAAGCCTTCTTCCGCGACTCTTGTTCCAGATTCGAGGTCTTCGCATCGTGTCATCTCGGATCCGCCACTCCTTGTCGCTGGATCGACGCCGATATGCCGCCGCCAGGGTCTTCTTCCTCAGCCATGGTGAAGTCTCGCCGCCGTGCCGCCATCAATGCTAGTTGAAGCTTTCAACCGTTCCATCCATAGCGGAGGGGTGAGATCCTGCCGCGTTGCATGTGCTGTTGGGTTTCATTGGCCGTTGGATGTTCGTGGACCGTTAGATTGTCGCCACGTGTCAGATCAGGGTGGCACCACGTGCACCGTTTGTAAGGAAGTGCTGTGGGGCCGTCAGATCAAAATGGAGTGTTCAGTCGCACCTCCTGCTAAACCAAACGGGTTGTGCCGTGTGGCGGTGCGGGTGTCGATGCATCATATGCCGGGTTCACGGTGGACCAAAGGAGGTCCTGTGGACCGGGTGCATGCGCCACACCACATGTCGCCATCCGATTGGCTCGGGTCAGGGATGACGTCAGTATGATGCAATAGTGCGAATCTCCTTTATAAAAATAATCCGGTTTATTTATTTGATTTCCATTTTTCTGATTTTTGGATTTTTGAATTTTTCGAGAGCCCATTCTCCTTCATACGAGCTCCGATTGAGCTGATTCAAATTTCTAAAAATTTGTAAAATTGAGATCTATTTAATGGTGAGTTTTACTTGATTTTTAGAGTTTTTTTACTCTCTATTTTGGTGTTTATTGGGTGTTCTCTCTCGTTCCGTGTAGACGTCGAATTGTGCGAAGTGTCCGAGAAGGATCTGTCAATTCAAGACCAAGGTCCAGAGCAACAATAAGGGTTTTTATAAGGCAATTTGTGCTTTGATTATGTTGAACCCAGGTTTATAAAATTGCTATATTGTTTTACCCTATTGCATATTATTTCAAGTATACAATTGTTTCAATTTAAATTGGGACTTAGTTAATATACCTTTTGATATATACCCTACCTTGTCATTTGTATGCAATTTTCTATTGTCACCCTAGATTGGTCCATTATAGTTGATTGGTACTAAAATCAACATAGGAAGGTTAGAACGTTATAGTTTCTTAGCCATGCCACGTCATCACATGTACTTGAATCATCGATAATTAATGTTGACTAATGGAATATGGAACAATGTTATGAACTTGTGTGTCATGTGAGATCACACGATGAGATTGAGTTGTAGTGGTGAGTCATGTCGCTCAACGATATTGAATTGTTCAGTGCTTTATGTACTCACCCTTGCCAACAACATCACTAGTTGAGGAGTCTATATCCATGCTGGAGAAGGAGTACTAGGAGGAGACGAATGTTTAGGGTGCAAGCCTTGTTAGTTGCCTGTGGTATACTAAGGGGTTGTCTAAGTTTTCATTCCGCTGTAGTTTAATTTGTTACTCAGCCTTGTGAGGCATATTCATGTAAGTTCGACAATAAGGTCATTCAACAAGTATTAATCAATATATTAAGTCTTTTTATTATGTATCCGCTGTGTATGATTACGATATTCATCTATGTTGAGCCTGTGTGCACTAGCGTGATCCTGGACTAGTGCAGTATATACAGAGGGTCCGGATTTGCATATTCGGGTGCCGGTAAGAAGTACTTCAAGCTCTTATGATTGGTATAAATATCACACTGATTTCTTATAAGGTAATGACACCAAATCTTTAGAGCTTGAACCAAGGCTGCCAACTCCAATTGGTGAGAAGCATATGCTACGACCTTGCCTTCTCGCATTAGCACATAGCCAAGCCCATGGCGTGATGCATCACAATAGATGTGAAAGCTTTTGTGAATGTCAGGCAACACAAGCACTGGGGCTGTAGTTAGCCTTTTCTTCAGCTCTTGAAAGCTTACTTCACATTTGAATGTCCACTCGAACTCCCTTGCAATCTCTGAAAAGTTCTCGATAAATCGGCGATAATATCTGGCCAATTTGACGAAACATCGAATTTGAGCAACATACAAGGGTTGGTCTCAAGCTAGCACATCATGAACCTTACTTGGGTCTATTGCTATTCCTCCTTTAGATAAGACATTGTAACATCCCAAAAATTTGAATTTTGGAATGTTTGAATTCAAAAATAAACCATTTGCACTTTTCTTGAATTAATGCAAGCTTAATTTGATTTTTCTATTAATGAAAGGATTTAATTTGACTAAACTATTCATCAAACTAAAGATTTTCAGTTTTAGTTAGGTTCATTGTGCTCCAAGGAATTTTTTTTGTATTTTTGGGGATTTCTCTGAATTTATTTGAATTTATTTCATTTTATTTGAAATTCTGGCAATTCCTTAAATTGAAAAAAAATGTTTTTGTTTTTCAAAAATCCCTCTTGGGCCGTTTTTCCACCTAGCCCAGTCGGCCCATTCTTCGCCCGGCCCGCTCCGCCCAGCCGCGTCGCTCTAATCCAGCTCCACCTCGCGACCCACCCGGCCGCGCATCACGGCCGTCCGTCTGCGGCGCGTGGACCGGATGCGATCGGCCACGTCGCCGTGCCGCGAACCCTAGCCGCCGCCGCTGCTCCGAGTCCTCGCTCCGCACGTCTTGGAGTCCGAGTCGGACACGGCCGTCGAGGCCGCTATTTAAAGCGCCGCACCCCTCCCGAGGATTGCCTCGTCAGCCGCCCCTTTTGCCCCACCTCTCACCGCCCGAGACGCCGCCGTTCCTCCGCGCGAGCTCGTCGTTGCTTCCGCCGTGCTCGAGAGCTTCCGCCGCCTTTTCCTTCGCCGCCGGTGCGTCTTCGCCGTCACCGTTGGTCTCCCCGCGTTTCCCCCGTCATCCTCTCTCCGGTGCGTCTGGTCTCACGCCCGATGCGTCACGTATCCGCCGTCGGCCATGGCGTCTTCTTCGTCTCCAGTGGGTTGCGACGCCGCCCTGCCGTCGCGTTGCATCGAAAAAGCCCCAGCCGTCCGATCTTCTACGGATGCTCCCGATCGCGCCGCGTCACCTCCGCCTGCAGCAGCATTTCCGGCCATCCGATCTGGCCCTTCCGCCAGATGAGCGACGCGTGGCCGTCCACGTCAGCTCCTGCGTCAACCGCCCGTGTCAGCCGCCCGCGTCAGCGATGACGTCAGCTGTGCACCGGGTGCACGGTGAACCAAGCAGTGCCGTGGACCCAGTCCACAGTGAACCCGATGACGTTAGCGATTGCGCAATAAATCCTTTTTCCGTATAAAAATAAATCCAGAAATTCCGAATTTCTGATTTTCAGCCTTTTTCTCTGATTTAATTTTCCCGAAGCTCGTTCTCCCTCATACGAACTCCGATTGAGGCGATTCAAGCTTATAAATTTTTCTAAAATCAAGATCTATCTTCTAGAGCTATTTATTTTCAGTTTTGAGCTTGTTTGAGTCTCTGTTTTGTATTTATTTGGTTTGTTGCTTCTTTTCCAGTAGACGCTAATTCTGAGGGAGCGAACGAAGACTTTGAAGACCAAGATTCAGCACTAGATCAGCAAGGCAAGTCGTAATCCGTTGATCATATTGATCCTATGTTTGCAAAAGTAATTTATTTTATTACAATTGCATGCTATTTTGTGTATCAATGCTTATTTAATGGGAGTAGATGTATACCTAGTTGACGTTATGCCACCTTGATTAATTGTATGCCATGTATCAATTGTTAAACCTAGGTTGGGACATTACTAGTTGGACATAATCAATATACCAACATTGGGTTACGTAGCTATGCTTAGACATGCTTAGATCGATATACGTTGGGATTCATATCACATGTTGAATAATGTTAATCTTGACTTAATGAGATATTGAATAGTGGCCGTTAGCCACTGTTGAAAAATTTGTTGTACCATGGCGGGGTTTGCCATTGGTCTTGGTTGAACGAATTGTTTTCCCTCGGGCAAGTGATCGTGCAGTAAAGGGGGTGCTTTCTAGCACATTGGGATGTGGATGTCTTGCCTGAGACAATTTAAGGACTTAATCTTGTGCGTCATTAAACTGGGCCTAACCATACTACCACATGTCTAGAATGGGACAGACTTAGCTGATTAATTTGCAATGTCTAGCCTTGAGTACTGCCAGTTGGTGGTGTGGGTTCCGGGATGGACGGGTAGATTCGCAACTCGCAAGAGGGGGCCCTAATGGGCAAAACCTTAGCGGGCAGTACCGAGTTTAGACAGTGCATTGTAAAGGCTTTGTCATGATATCTCTGCGACACACCAAAGGAAGTGTGTTAGTAACGTTTGCACAAAGAGATGTTCATGTCTTGTGGGTAAAGTTGTACAACCTCTGCAGAGTGTAAAACTATTCGAATAGCCGCGTCCGCGGTCATGGACAAAGCCCGGGGATTTCACACGGGGTATAGAGTGTTTCATAAAATGTGGAATGTGGAATTGTTGGGATGTGGACGGGGAGTTCACTGTTGTTTTGTTGTATATCATTGATCTATCAATCATTTATCTATCTTTTTATAAATATACTTTCAATCTATTTATTGTATTTCAATTCAAGTTCCTGCTTTCTGCAAATGAAACATATAGCCATCCTTGTCAAGCCGTGCATTAATATATTGCATCAATTCCCTACGGCTTGCTGAGTACCTTTGTACTCATGGCTTTATGCCCTTGTTGATCAGTTGCTGAAGGAGATAATAAATATCATGAGGAGGAATTCTATGAAGACTACGTGGATTAGGAAGGTGTTCCCCAGACGATTGCACGTGGCATGTCAGAATGGCTCAAGTTATCTTTTCATTGCAATAGTATTTGTTTCTTAAGCCCTTAAGGCGTAATGGTGTAAACATTGACCATAAGGTCGTTTGCTTTATTCAATAATAAATTGCTTCTTCTTAGTTAATTCGTTGTATGGAATGGTATTTCATCTATGTTTCCACTGTGTGCACTAGCGTGATCCTGGGTAGTGCAGATACACAGAGGGTTTCAGATTTGCAAATCCGGGTCCCGACAGAGATGGTATCAGAGCCATATCGACTGTAGGTCGCTATCCTAGTTAGCATGGTCTTCAAAATTATTTTCTAAATCAAACCAACAAATTGGTACTTAATAGTTTTCGTCTCCTCTCGCCTTATTCTTAGGTTCTTATTCCTCTCCTTTGCTAAAACATTGATTCAAAATTTAAATTGATCTTATCTCATGAAACTTCTTAAAGCCTCGAGTCTTCTGCAAGGATTCAACCAGAGAAGGTGAGGATCAATCTGTCAAGATTATGCCAAGAAGACTACCATATAAGATAGGTTCCTAGTGCTCAACGGTGCTTGAGCATGTTTTTCCTCTCAGTTTAGTTACGTTTAGTCTGCGTATAATAAGATTTTCTTTGCTTGTGTGCCGGTATGTTGTACCCTTGCCCCAAGCACGGTGTTGCAACCATACCTTTAGTAAAAAAAACTTTAATTGCCTCTTTATTTGAAGCCTTTCGGCTGTGTTCTTTTATCCCTGGGTATTACCTTCTCCCCTAGATGATCTTACCACTCGTCTACTGCTTTTCCCTCTTACCTATCAAACCCTTGTGCTGCATCTCAGATGGTTGACACTGCTCGAGCCGGTCGCAGCTTCTCCGTGGATGCGGTGCGGTGCCAACACCAACTCCAACCCCAATGCACCACCGCCACCACCAGCAGTGACAGATCAAAACATGGGACATTTTCTGGCAGCTCAGACTCAGCTAATGAACACCATGATGCAGAACATGAACAATATGATGAATTAACAGAACCAGACTACAGTTGCCCTAGCTAATCTATTGAACCAGAAGAACCAAGCTGCTGCTGCACCTCCTCAAGCTCGTCTCCAGTACAAGCTAGCAGAATTTATGAGGACTCGCCCGCCAACTTTCTCCAACTCTTCAGAACCATTGGACGCAGACGACTGGATTCGCTCCATTGAGAAGAAACTCGCAATTGCTCAAAGATTACGATCGTGAGAAGGTTCTCTATGCCGCTCATCGGTTTGGAGGGCACCGCCACGAATGGTGGGAGAACTACTGTGCTGCCCATGATGACCCTCAGACTATCACTTGGGCAGAGTTTTCCACTGCTTTCCGCCACTCTCATATTCCAGATGGCAAGGTTGAAATGAAGAAGAATGAATTCCGAGAGCTTAAGCAAGAAGGAATGTCAGTGAGTGAATACCTTAATAAGTTCACTCAACTCGCTCGCTACACTCCAGAGGATGTAGTTACAAATGATGCTCGCCAAAAGAAATTCAAGCGTGGACTCAATCCAGGACTAAAGGTGCAAGTCATTGGCAATGACTATGCAGATTTCCAACACCTGGTAGATAAAGCTATGCTCATTGAGGAATCTCGCCGTGAATTGGAAGAATCCCGTAAGAGAAAGATGATGCAACATGGAGCCCATCAGAGTCATCAGCAGAGAGTCAGAACCAATGCTCAACAGCGTGCTTGTTTCACTCCTCCGAATGCATTCAAGACCCCTGCATCAGCTCCTCACCCAGCTCCTTCAGGCAATCGCAACCTCAGCACCAACAACAATCCACCTCAGAGGACCAGTAATCCAGCTGCAGGAGTCACATGTTTCAACTGTCATGAACTTGGTCATTATGCCAATAATTGCCCAAGAAAGCAAGCTGTGACACCAGTTCGTTTCAACTTGGGATCTACGCCAGCCAAGACCCCCGCCCCAGGATCAGGACGTGGAGAGCCCCAGACTCCCAACCAAGCCACCAGGACTCGCCGCTTTCTTTGGAAGAGGTGTGTGAATCACGCCACCACCGAGGACGCCCACCGCACTGCACGTCATACTAGGTAAGCTCCTAGTCAACTCAGCATCTGCCATGGTTTTGTTTGATTCTGGAGCTACGCATTTATTTGTTTCTCGGAATTTTGCTGCAAATCATCAATTAAAGACAATGCCTCTTAAGACTATTTTATTAGTGCAATGTCCTGGTTCTGATTTGAGTTCGAACCAAGGCTGCCCCGAAGTTAAGATATTAATTGGAGGGGTAGAATTTCTAGCCAACCTGATTGTCCTAGACACCAAGTCCCTAGATGTGATCCTAGGAATGGATTGGCTTTCCAAGAACCAAGCAGTTTTGGATTGTGGGAATAGAGAGATCACCTTAACCAGTCCAGATGGAGCTAAGTTAAAAGTTCAAGCCGCTTCAGATCAGTCCGAAGGAATGAAAGTTTGTAGTGTCAAAGGAATAAGTTTGGAAGATGTGCCAGTCGCCAGCGAATTTCCTGATGTGTTTCCAGATGAGTTGCCTGGAATGCCACCGGACCGAGATATAGAGTTCTTGATAGAACTAGTGCCTGGAACACCACCCATTTCCAAGAGACCTTATAGGATGCCAGCTAATGAGTTAGCCGAAGTAAAGAGACAGATCAAAGAGCTGCAAGATCAAGGTTTTGTTCGACCAAGTTCTTCGCCATGGGGAGCGCCAATTCTTTTAGTTGAAAAGAAAGATGGAACTCAGAGAATGTGTGTGGATTATCGCTCACTCAATGAGGTCACCATCAAGAATAAGTACCCTCTGCCAAGAATTGATGATTTGTTTGACCAACTTCAAGGAGCCGGAGTGTTCTCGAAGATTGACTTAAGATCAGGTTACCACCAGTTGAAGATTCGTCAAGAGGATATACCCAAAATAGCTTTTGTTAACCGGTGCGGACAGTATGAGTACACCGTGATGTCGTTTGGATTGACCAATGCCCCTGCCTACTTCATGACCATGATGAATATGGTATTCATGGAATATCTGGATAGGTTTGTTGTTGTTTTCATTGATGACATTTTGATCTACTCCAAAAGTGAGGAAGAACATGAGGAACACTTGCGCCAAATTTTAACGAAGCTAAGAGAGAACCAGCTTTACGCAAAGTTCAGTAAATGTGAGTTCTGGATGAAAGAAGTTGCTTTCCTAGGACATGTCATATCATTAAAAGGAGTCGCTGTTGACCCTGGTAAGGTACGAGATGTGCTAAGTTGGGAGTCACCCAAGACGGTACCCCAAATCCGAAGTTTTCTTGGAATGGCGGGATATTATCGCCGTTTCATAGAAGGGTTTTCTAGAAAAGCTAGACTGCTCACTCAACTCTTAAAGAAGGAGAAGAAATTTGTTTGGACACCAGAGTGTGAGCAAAGTTTTCAAGAATTAAAGAAGTGTTTGACAATCGCCAAATGCTTATCCCGCGGATAATAGGAAGGATTTTGAGATATTCTGTGATGCATCCCGACAAGGACTCGGTTGTGTGCTAATGCAAGATAAGAAGGTTGTAGCGTATGCTTCGCGACAACTAAGGCCACATGAGGTTAATTATCCTACCCATGATTTGGAATTAGCAGCCGTAGTGCATGCTTTGAAGATTTGGCGTCATTATCTCATTGGTAATCGTTGTGAAGTTTATACGGATCACAAGAGTCTGAAGTATATCTTTACCCAAACTGACCTCAATATGAGACAAAGAAGATGGTTAGAATTGATCAAGGACTATGACATTGGGATTCATTATCATCCAAGCAAAGCCAATGTCGTAGCCGACGCTTTGAGTAGAAAGAGCTACTACAACACTCTGATGATTAAGGAAAAGTCAGCCAGCCCTTTATTAGGAATTTCAGAAGCTCAGTTTGGAATTGGTTCAGGAAGGGTATTTAGCTACTTTGGAAGTACGCCCTACGTTGGAAGATCAGATTCGGGAAGCACAGGTAGATGATGCTGATGTCAAGGAGATTAAGAGCAATACGAAGAAAGGAAAAGCCCCAGGTTTCACCGAAGATGAACAAGGTACTATTTGGTATGAGAAGCGTATTTGCGTACCAGATCAGAAAGGGCTTAAGGAGTTGATTCTCAAAGAAGCGCATGAGACTTTATACTCCATTCATCCTGGAAGTACTAAGATGTATCAAGTCCTCAAGGAAAGATATTGGTGGCCTAGTATGAAGCGTGAGATTGCAGAATATGTTGCACTTTGTGATGTCTGCCAGAAGGTCAAGGCAGAGCATCAGAGACCAGCAGGATTGCTGCAGCCATTGAAGATTCCAGAGTGGAAGTGGGAAGAAATTGGTATGGATTTCATCACTGGATTTTCGAAGTCCCAAGCAGGTTATGACTCAATCTAGGTAATAGTGGATCGATTGACTAAGGTAGCTCACTTTATTCCAGTTAAGACTACCTATGCAGGAGATAAATTAGCAGAATTATATATGTCAAGGATCATCAGTCTTCACGGTGTGCCTAAGAAGATAGTGTCTGATAGAGGAAGCCAGTTTACCTCTCGTTTTTGGCAGAGTCTGCATGAAGCCATGGGAACTCATCTCGATTTAATCGCCTATCACCTCAAACCGATGGGACCGGTGGCGTGTGAATCGATTCTTGAAGATATGTTAAGAGCTTGTGCCTTAACTTATGGTGCTAAGTGGGACAAGTGTTTGCCCTATGCCGAAGTTTTCAGTACAACAATAGTTATCGAGGCCATCCGCAAATGTCGCCTTTTGAAGCCTTATATGGAAGAAAGTGCGTAACCCTCTCAACTAGAAGGAGTCGAGAAAGACAATTGTTTGGCCTGCCATATTGCAAGAAGTCAAGAGCAAGTCCAATTAATTCGAGACCGTTTAAAGATCGCTCAAAGCGATGTAAGAGTTATGCAGATAATCGTCGCCGAGATTTAAATTTTGAGCCCAATGATTATGTTTATCTCAGAGTCACCCCTCTCAAAGGAGTTAAGAGATTTCAAGTAAAAGGGAAGCTTGCCCCTAGATATGTGGGACCATTCAAAATCTTGGAACGAAGAGGAGAGGTTGCCTACAAGTTAGAATTGCCTCAGTCTTTTGCCAGAATCCATGATGTGTTCCATGTATCTCAGTTGAAGAAATGCCTGCGTGTGCCAAAGGAACAGATGCTAATCGAAGCTATTGATTTGCAAGAGGATCTTACCTACAAGGAGCAACCAGTGAAAATTTTGGATATAGCAGAGCGTATCACGAGGAGCAAGATCATCCGTTTTTGCAAGGTCCGGTGGAGCCATCATTCAGAAGAGGAAGCTACTTGGGGCGCTTGAAGAGGATCTCAAGTCCGAGTTTCCCACCTATTCCTAGCGATCGTAATCTCGGGTCGAGATTCCATTTAAGGGAGGGAGGTTTGTAACATCCCAAAAATTTGAGTTTTGGAATGTTTGAATTCAAAAATAAACCATTTGCACTTTTCTTGAATTAATCCAAGCTTAATTTGATTTTTCTATTAATGAAAGGATTTAATTTGACTAAACTATTCATCAAACTAAAGATTTTCAGTTTTACTTAGGTTCATTGTGCTCCAAGGAATTTTTCTGTATTTTTGGGGATTTCTCTGAATTTATTTGATATTTATTTGAATTTATTTCATTTTATTTGAAATTCTGGCAATTCTTTAAATCGGAAAAAAATGTTTTTGTTTTCCAAAAATCCCTCTTGGGACGTTTTTCCAGCTAGCCCAGCCGGCACATTCTTCGCCTGCCGCTCATTCGGCCACCAAGATCGCTCGGCCACTCCACCTCGCGACCCACCCACCTACTGGCGCCACGGCCGTCCGATGCGCGACGCGTGGATGGTCGCGATCGCGACCGCGTCGCTGCGCCGCGAACCCTAGCCGCCGCCGCCGCCGCTCGGAGTCCTCGCGCCGCACGTCTTGGAGTCCGTGTCGGACACGGCCGTCGAGGCCACTATTTGAAGCGCTGCACCCCTCCCGAGACGCCGCTGTTGCTCCGCGCGAGCTCGTCGTTGCTTCCGCCGTGCCCGAGAGCTTCCGCCGCGTTTTCCTTCGTCGCCGCTGCATCTTCGCCGTCGCTGTTGGTCTCCCCGCGTTTCCCCCGTCATCCTCTCTCCGGTGCGTCTGGTCTCGCGCCCGATCCGTCGCGTATCCGCCGTCGGCCATGGCGTCTTCTTCGTCTCCGGTGGGTTGCGCCGCCGCCCCGCCGTCGCGTTGCATCGAAAAAGCCCCAGCCGTCCGATCTTCTACGGATGCTCCCGATCGCGCCGCGTCACCTCCGCCCGCAGCAGCGTTTCCGGCCGTCCAATTTGGCCCTTCCGCCAGATGAGCGACGCGTGGCCATCCACGTTAGCTCCTGCGTCAGCCGCCGGTGTCAGCCGCCCGCGTCAGCGATGACGTCAGCCGTGCACCGGGTGCACGGTGAACCAAGCTGTGCCGTGGACCCAGTCCACCGTGAACCTGATGACGTCAGCGATTGCGCAATAAATCCTTTTTCCGTATAAAAATAAATCCAGAAATTCCGAATTTCTGATTTTCAGCCTTTTTCTCTGATTTAATTTTCCCGAAGCTCGTTCTCCCTCATACGAACTCCGATTGAGGCGATTTAAGTTTCTAAAATTTTATAAAATCAAGATATATCTTCCAGAGCTATTTATTTTTAGATTTGAGCTTGTTTGAGTCTCTGTTTTGTATTTATTTGGTTTGTTGCTTCTTTTCCGGTAGACGCTAATTCCGAGGGAGCGAACGAAGACTTTGAAGACCAAGATTCAGCACTAGATCAGCAAGGCAAGTCGTAATCCTTTGATCATATTGATCCTATGTTTGCAAAAGTAATTTATTTTATTACAATTGCATGCTATTTTGTGTATCAATGCTTATTTAATGGGAGTAGATGTATACCTAGTTGACGTTATACCACCTTGATTAATTGTATGCCATGTATCAATTGTTAAACCTAGGTTGGGACATTACTAGTTGGACATAATCAATATACCAACATTGGGTTACGTAGCTATGCTTAGACATGCTTAGATCGATATACGTTGGGATTCATATCACATGTTGAATAATGTTAATCTTGACTTAATGAGATATTGAATAGTGGCCGTTAGCCACTGTTGAAAAATTTGTTGTACCATGGTGGGGTCTGCATCGATAGGATCCAACTATAACATCCCAAAATTTTCATAATGGTGTTTAATTATTTAATTACGATTTTTTGAGATTTTTCTTGGATTTTAAAAAGGGTCTTTTCTATTTTCAGATTTATAAAATAATTTATTTGGGAAAAGTCAAACACAAATATAGCTGAAAATAATTTTATTAACATCCAAATATCTTAGGGTATTTTTGAGAATTGTTCTTGAATTTTTTAACCTTATTTTCTATTTTCTAAAAGCCTTCTTAGTTTTGGCAATTAAATCAATTCAAAAATCAGGAAAATCCCTTCCCTAACACATAGGAACTAACCCCACATGTCAGGTGGCTTCTTCAACCTTCAGACCAAATAGAGAACGTGCTTCTCTCTATTCTTTCTCCATGCAAGATGTTGGAAGCTCAAAGCCAACATGTTTTCTTCTCCGTTTCATTTGCAAATTTGTGGGCAACCTTGTCTCCATCTAACCAACTCATTTTTCTTGTCAAATCCCTTCTTTTTCACATGGAAATCAAATTCTTTTGGTTTGAGCCGTTTTCATTCCCGAGTTGGGCTCTATTCTACGACAGTCTAACCAGCCCATGTTGATTATCAATATTAACCAACTATTAATTAACCATCCTAGGGTGACAATTAGATCATGGCACACAATGGCAAGGTAGGGTATATTTCAAATTGGTATAATAGCTAAGTCCCAATTTAATTTGAAACAATTGTATACTTGAAATAATATGCAATAGGGTAAAACAAATATAGCAATTTTATAAACATGGGTTCAACAGGATCAAAGCACAACTTGCCTGGCCCTTGCGATTTTTACTGTTCTTTACTCTTTATCTTTGATTCTTAATCTTCGATCTTCAATCTTTACCTTCTTGATCTTCAGCTCCTTAGAACAACTTCCAGACGATGCGTCTAGCGATTAAAGAAGAAGCAAATACAAACCAACTGTTGGCGTCAAAAACTTGAAGTAGGGTTTCTGACAGCAGCACAACGGATGAACACCGGGTTCAGAGCGTGCCAGTCGATTTGACCTGTAACCGACAAGGTAAAAATATAAAATTTAATCAAAAGCCGATCGTAACGATCAATCGGCTTAGACTCAATCAGCTTGAAGCCGATTAAGATCAAAGTAACAAGGTAAATCTAATTAGCCGATTAAGGCTAATCAGAGGATAAAGGCAGATCGATTCTGAAGAAGGCGATGCACAACAAAATCAGATTGAATCGAACCTGGGGTGTAATTGACGAAGATCAACAATCGGCGATGCGCAACTTTATTGATCAAAATCGATTACAAAGACTAAATTACAAAAGCTACTCCTAGTTGACAGGAAGGAAGAAAGTAAAAACTGGTTGATTGTATTGTGTTGATGATGATCTTGCAGTTCGCTTTGGCCCTTCTTTTATACCCTCGGCCGATCGTGTCCTGTTACAACACGCTTTAAGTCCGTATCCGTATCGGCCTTATCTCGAACGGTTGTTTTTCTTAAAAATCTTGCAGTTACCAAAATATCTCCAAACCTTTCCATCCTGTCTGTTAATTCCGTATCTTTGACTTTATTGCCGATTTTGACCAAGCTTGCCAAATTTTGGTGCAAACATATGCCCCCCATTTTTGAGAGATGACTTGTCATTTGTCAAAAATTTCACTTATCGGCTTTTCCAATCGGCTAACCGTTGAACTTCACTCAATAATCGCTACTTTATTCGCTAGTAATTCTTTGACATGCGAGTAGTGCGTTTTAACTGCTCGCGCCTTTTGAGATTCACTTCCCGCCGCTTCAAATTTTCACCACGCTATAAAATGCGGCCCCCACCTTGGTCATTCTTCACGCGCACAAGCTCTTGAATCATCTGCAATCGGCTTAAGCTTTCCGTTTGAAGTACTCCTGAGGCAATCCTTTAGCTCATCAATCTTCCTTCATCGGCTACAATGGACCCTAGCCAGGTACTTATTCCGTTTCCACACAGCAATGATCAATATTTTTTGGGTCCATTGGGAAATCTTGACATTCATACCGTAACAAACCAGGAATTTACCCGTTTACCTCTGTCGGCTGCTGGTCATAACATAGAGGGGTGGAATAAGAGTTTCAGGGCTTGGCCGACAGCTCTTAAAGGATGGAGAAATTGGTTTATCAGGGTAGCAGCCCAAAAGAGGAGTGAATGGGACAGAATGGGCATAGCTGAATGTATTTCACTTTTCTTAGCCAACCCTGAAGCCAACGAGCCCTTAGTGGCCACGGCCTGTTATTTTTGGTCAGACTGCTTTAATGCTTTTTTGTTCCGCACTAGTCCCATCGGCCCAACTCTTTTGGATGTGGCCGAGTTGTGTTGCTTGAGACCTGATGGGGACTAGGTATCGGCTTTCAGTGCCAAGCCCAAGTATAAGCTTATTAAATCCAAGGGTGAAGGATGGGCGAAATATATCAAAAACAACAATAAGGTTAATGGGATAGTGTCGGATGAAGAGCACGTTGCCTTCTTGAACCTATGGCTAGACCGCTTTTTGTTCTGTGGAGCATCTCTTGGACCAACTCAGGTATATCAAGTGATAGCAGAGCAGCTTGTTGAGGGTCATCGGCTAGCTTTAAGAAAAATCTTCTTGGGTGCCATGTATCAGATACTTTACGTAATAAGGAGTCGGCTTTATACGGGTTTTGGAAAATTCACCGTCGGTAACATAGGTGGCCCAATGTGGTTCATACAAATTTGGCTGTACTGTTTATTCAGCCGTCCTTTTAACTTGGATTCAGCCGACGATACTCCTTTTCCAAGGGAAGATATACCAGAAGGGGCTCCTATTCAATTTAGAGAATGCCGATCTTTTGGTGAGAGATTTATGATGTGCTCCAGAAATGAGACAAGGACCTTCCCCGATAGCTGCAGAAGATTTCTGTCATTTTTTTTGCAATTGAACACCGAAGATTTCAAGCAGCAAGATTTCTTTAGTTATGGTGATGCGGCCGATTTTCTTTGGCCTTCATTTCTTCATCTGGAAGCCGATAGTTCTCTGATGCCTCAGGAGACTTTGGACTTATATAAATTTTTCATCTCTCCGTGCATTTTCCATGTCGGCCTTCATACTCGGAATCGGACATTCCAACCTTCATACGAGTTTTACCACCCTTCAGTATATGCAAGACAGCTCGGTTTCGGCCAGGTGATTCCAAGTTTGCCACTCCTAGATCGGCTTCAACCCAAAGCTAGGGTTCATAATGCCACATCGGCAAGGTTAGTTTTGGAGTTAGCCGACGAGCTCCAACTTCGCAGTCTCCCACACTTTCATCTGAACGCTCGCAGAGCAGGGGGTTTCACAACATGGTGGTCGGATATTGCAGAGTATTTGTACATGGAAAAGACTCCATCATTTATAATCAAAGAATTTTTTCCAAATCTGCCAGAGCCATCATTAGTATCTAACAATGATTCTAGCAGTGAAGCTAGCTCATCGGGTTATACTAATACAAGTCTAGTAGATAAGGTATCGGCTTGAATAATTTTATCTTGTGCATCGGTCTTTTTTTCAGATGCATTTTGCTAACCAATTTACATCGTTTGCATATTTGCAGGCTAAGGATGTTGGCAAAAAGCCTCTCTCTAGCCAATCGGGAAATGACCAGGGTAAGAGGGCGCATCAATTGACTGGCCTTACGGGCTATACCTCTGGCACTTTAGGGGTTCACAGTCCATCCTTATCGGACATCGAGAAAAAACAACCAAGTAAGTGCAAATACAATCGGCTCGTACCATTTCCTCCTCTACGTTAAACTAACCTTTATCCGATTTTATTTCCAGAAAAGAAAAAGGCAAAGTATACCAAGGCTCCGGCGAAGAAAGGACACAAGCCCCAAGAACAAAGCGGCGAGAGTTCGCCACATGCATCGGCTATTGGGGAGGTAAGTTACAATACCTTGTATAATGACTTATGTATCTTAATGCATTGGCTCACCCTTTGTCTCATTTTCCTTTAGCCAACGCAATCTGCCCAAGTCGCAAAGATCTTAGCCGATCTTCCGAATATTTCGACTGCGCCAACCCCTACGTCGAAGTTGACTCAACCTGCACCAGTCACCGATTTGCCAGAACTATCAGACCCAACAAACTTGCTTGGATTTTTGTTGGCCGATCTTGACGACCCAGAGATCATGGCCACTGATGACTATGACGCAAAAATTAGAAAAATCCTTCAAGTGTCAGAAAAGGCATCGGCTGCCATCACCTCTGCCCCGGGCATGAAAGAGCGCCTTGACAAGCTCTTCAAACTTGTGATGCAACCGCAATCGGAGATCTTGGCTAACAATCAACCGATAAGGGATGCTATGGCTGCCGTTGAAGCCGATCTCCCTCCAGAAGCAATGCAAGCCCTCCTCAACGTATGTCACTTGGATGATAGAAAATTTGAAGTAGAGGAGGCGCAAAATCGGATCCAGCGACGTGAAGCCCAAGAGGCTGATCAGAAGCTTTTAGAGGATTTGGTTGCTGATGCGAAGGCAAAAAAGCGCAAGTTTGATACTGGTGCTCAACGTCTTAAATTGACCAAGGAATCCCTCTCCAAATTGGAAAAAACCAAGAAACTCCTCTTGGAAGAGTTGGCCAAGCTTGAAAAACAAATCGGAGAAGGCCAACAAACCTTGGAGACCACTGCATCGGAGCTGAAGGAGCAAAAACTTAGCATTGCAGTGGCTGTTGAAAATGTGACCAAGCAATCTGCCAAGGTGAAGCCAGTGCCTGGGAATGCCAAGGATGATGAACGCCTTCTAAACGAAATTCAAGACATCATTGCCAAGGCAGCGGGTGCTCTGTCGGCTCTTGTCGCGACTCTTCCTGGATCGGGCATCGAATATTAAACCTCTAATCTGTAAAACATTGCTGGTTGTTTTTTGAAAACACTTGTCCTGAATGCTTGTAACTTGTTATGTTGATAATCGGCTGTTTAACCGATTTATATTCTGCACATATCTTCTGAGTTTGCAATCTTTTCAACCGATTAACAGCATCGTGTTAATCTTGGCTCTGAACATGATCTTTAATCAGCTAGGCTCCAATCCAAACACTAGGGTAGTATTTCTTCAAGTATTTCCCGTTAATACACTACAAGAAATAGAGAAAAATTCGTGGGCCAAAACAAAACCCACGAATTTATTTATTTAAATTCGTCGGTTTCTATAAAACTCACGTTTTTAATTAAATTCGTGGGCCACAATAAAACCCACGATTTTATTTATTTAAATTCGTGGGTAATACAAATACCCACGAATTTAATTAAATTCGTGCGCCACAAAACCCACGAATTTGCAACGAATTTAATACCCCATCCGGCTTCTCTCTCTCTTCGCTGCTCTCTCCCGCTTGCTTGTGCTTCTTGCCCGCCCGCCGCCCGCGCTGTTGCCCGGCCGCCCGCCGCTCGCCGCCCGCCGCGCCGTCCCTCGCCTGCCGCCGCGCGCGCGCTGGCGCCGCGCGCCACTCGGCCGCCGCGCCGCCCCCGCCCTTCGATCGCCGCCGCCGCCGCCGCGCCGCCGCCGCCGCCGCCGCTTCGCGCCGCCGCCCTGGGCGGGCACCGGCATCGATCTCAACACGGTAGATGAGGAGGAGGACGCACCGCGATGGCGATGTGTCGAGGCGTGGCACGCTTGCGCTGGGCTGCGATGGCGGGCGCTGCGTGGCGGGCAGCCGCGTAGTCTACCTGCCGCAGGGCACTCGCGGCTGCCGGTGGCGGCCGCGAGGGGACGTGACGGTGGCCCCGCCGCCGCGACGTGGCGGCCGCGTCGTGGACGCCGAGCTATGCGTGAGTGGAGTATCGTGCTCATGCCACGGGCTTTTGGTTTCGCCGTATTGCTTGTTTTGATGACGGGATTACATTCACATGGTGTGGATCGTGAGCAGCGGATGCGACGATCGATGAGGGTGTCTGTGGTGGCGGCTGGTGGCGGAGGGTGAGGTAAGACGGTTCTTAAATCACTCGATTGGATTCATGTGCTTCTGTGATTGGATGGGAATTTTTGCGTGGTGGTGGAATTGAAGGGGAAGATGACTTGGTGGATGGTGATGGAGAAAGGAAGTCCCGGATGCTGCACATGTTTTGCAAGACACTTACGGCCTCCAACACGAGCACGCACGAGGGTTCTCTGTTCCTCGCCGTCTTTGCCGAGGATCGCTTGCCACCTCTGGTGATAAGACTAGAAGATTGATTTGGGACATTTGGCACTTGAAATGACACTGGCCTTGTATTGCAACTCTAACCACTTATGTTTGCTTTGTTCTTTCGTAGGATTACAAGCAGCTCGGCCTTCCCAAGAGCTTGTTGCCAAAGATTTGCATGGAGTGAAATGGAGGTTCCGCCATATTTATAGAGGTGAGATCGATTACTAATGGAGTACTTGATCGGGAGTTTGCAATGCCCTTTTTATATTATTTATTTATTTATTCATTGCTAGTATATGTTTCATTTGACACTTCTAATTTATGTTGTTATGTATGATGCTTCCATATACTTTTATATTTTGAGTCAAAGAAAGACCATTTCTAAAAGCTCAGAATCGCATTTTGCTTTTTCAAAGATATACCTAATATAAATCTTGGAGGACCGTTGTAGTCTATATTATGAAATATATGGCGGATCAGCTTCAACTCTTTCCTAATTGCAAGACACGGTAGTTTCTCCTTTATGTAGCCACACATTGGAACATTGTTGTTGTTGTTTCTTTTGTCGACAATGGTTTCCTTTTGTAATTAGTGTTTTGATGAGTGGCATTGGCTTCATTGATATAACTTGCTTCATATCTCCATACGCTTCATGTAGCAAATTTTGTTTGCACCACCATTCTTCTTGATATAAAGTTGGATTTTGCTTTTGCAGCTTACACTATTTTGTTTTATGAGTTATATTATACTACTACATATAAGGGAACATTGTGTGCAGCAAAAGTTACTTCCATCATTCAATACCTTTTTTTAAAACGGAAATAGTGCCTTCGACATAAAGGACAAGCTTACTAATGTTTCTTTAAAGTACTTCTACCATCCATTATAATTCTGAGAGTCTGCTATCATTTATCTTGTAGTTTTAGCAACTGATGGATCGAAGTATCTCTTGTGATGTTATGATATGTTCTTTTGCATTCCAGGTCAACCTCCTAGGCATCTTTTAACAACCGGATGGAGTTCATTTGTCAATAGAAAGAAACTTGTCTCAGGGGATGCAGTCTTGCTTCTCCGGTAAGCATATGAACAATGTGGTAAACTCAATAACTTTGTCATTTTATTTCTTTTATTCAGAAAATTGTTTTTCCCTTTGTAGAGGTGATGATGGTGAACTAAGACTAGGTGTAAGGAGAGCCATCTAGCTTAAAAATGAGTCCCTTCTTAAAGCTTTCAGTAGCAGCAGCTCAAAGATACACACTCTCTCTGCTGTGGCTAATTCCTTGAAACATAAAAGTGTTTTTCACATTTGTTACAGCCCAAGGTTTGTTGTTTAAATCATATAATATTCATTTTTATGTAGTCAAGCTTGCTCGAATATTTGACGTATGGTACTGGCAAGATAAAATATGATGTTGACAAGGTGGTAGCAGTATAGCTACACCGATAATAATACATATGTCAAAAAGAACAATACAACCCCTTGATATATTTGTAACATTGAAATTGGACACGAAATGAAATAGGTGTACTTGCTTGCTAATATCAAACACCAGTGATCAATCAAAAGTTGTACATTAAAGAACCCAAGTAAAAAAAAGAACGATTTTTTCTGAGCTGGGGGAGTATAGAACATCCTCTTACATATTTGAATCTGAATTCTTGAACTCTGCAGAGTTACTGCATCAAAATTTGTTGTTCCATATTGAAGTTCTCAAGAGCTTGAACCATCCTTTCGTATTGGAATGAGGTTTAAGATTCAAGATGGGTGTGAGGATGTTTATGAGAGGTATGCCCTTTTCAACTCAACTAAAATTTTCTTTTGTACAATATTTTATTGGGTTTTACTTTCTGTGTTTTAGGCGCTCTGGAATTATTTCAGGTATTAATGAAGTAGACCCCTTGAGATGGCCTCGCTCAAAATGGAGAAGCTCTTTGGTATGCCTTTCACCGATTGTATTGATAATTTAACCTCTTGACTCAGACCCCATTATCTTAAATTTGCTGGCGTGCTTTAGAAAACTTTGTTTCTTTTAGTTATGTTGACCACCGACCGCGCTAAGACAGAAATGGGCCCTCGCATGGGTTTTTTTACACTTGATTGCAGTATGGTCGGTTACATTAGCGATTGACTAGTATCACCTTGCTACTCTAGCCAAATAGAGAATTGTTGGGACAGAAATATTCTGGGTAATGATTTTGGATTCCATTAATGGGGCTAAACTTTCATAAGGGATTGGCCAAGCCACCTTATCATTACAGGGTTAGTATCATAGGATATGCCTAACAGCTTATAATGCAATTTATGACATTTTGGTCTTTGGCTAGGGGCACTTGTGCATGAACAAAGTGTAGTGGTGAAAACGCCTGCCATTTAGCAATGAATCAAAGATGTTTGACTTGTTTTTATTGAGGAAGGAAGTCCCGGATGCTTCATTGAATATGGAGAAAGGAAGTCCCGGATGCTTCATTGAATATGAGATTGATGTTCATATGATTATTATAGCATATCTTGACTAGCTCGTAGGTGTAGTTCTTATATATAGTATCTATTCTTGTTTAGCTTGACCTGTCATATTGATATTCTCATATTGTGTCTTTGTCGAATAGTACTATTCTGACCTTGTTTCATGTGAATCAGCATAATGTTACTTGTAGCACAACCTAAGTTAATCTTGAACTTGTAGGTTTCTAGGTCACGCCCTCCAGCACGTACTAACGACGACCTCATAGAAGACATCTTCAACAGCGCCGACGGTGGTGGTAGCGCCCACAACTCCAACAACCCCGAGGCATGAATTCCATTGTGAGCTCGATTGGTGTATTACTGTTGTACTTTATGACTTGTTGTGATGGATACATTGTGATCGACTTATTGTGATCGACTTATTGTAATGGAATGTGGATTGTATCTATCACTGGTTGTAATGTGTTGTACGTCATTGCGTAATTTACAAATTGCCGTTGGATGTGTGATTGGATTATCTAAGGATCTGCTAGAATGTCTCCTTCTCGTTTGAGAGATTGATATATATATTATAACTGCAAATGTTTTTTTGTCTGCTGAGTGGATGTCCTATTTACAAGAGAGGTTATGCCGAAATTTTGTACATTTCGGAGACTTAGTTTTAAGCCGGTTTTGAAGAGTTAAAAGGTTGGTTTTAGTATTTTAGTACTGGTAATAGGTTTGGTGTCTCGTTTGTTAATTCTTCGTTTGCTTGAAGTTCATTGTGGAGTTTGTCTTTTGTGTTAGTGTTTTTGATCAGATTTGAACAAAATAGATGATCCTTCTTATTTATTCTTCGCTTAGCAATTTTTAGTTTCAATTTTCTTTTTGCCTTTTCTTTTCTTCTTTAGTTGTTATATGTATTGAGTGCGATACATATATATATATAAATATATATACATTTGGAAATATATATACATATATATTTTTGTAAAAATGACTGATAAATTCGTGGGTTTAATAAACCCACGAATTTAATCTGTTAAATTCGTGGGTTTATTTAAACCCACGAATTTAAAAGATTAAATTCGTGGGTTATTTAACCCACGAATTTAACTCAGATTCCCAATTAAATTCGTGGGCTTGGCAGAAACCCACGAATTTAATTAATTAATTTCGTCGAGTTAAATTCGTGAACTAAATTCGACGGTTTGCTCACGAATTTAAATTAAATTCGTGGGTTTTGGCTTAAATTCGTGGGTTTTTGGCCCACGAATTTTTCCCTCATTCTTGTAGTGATAGCTTTTGGCAATACATATCCTTCTAGTGTTTCTAGTAAGTACGAGTTTCCGCCGACTAGCCGATTAATTTTGTATGGCCCTTCCCACGTAGGTGACCATTTTCCAAATCGGTTATCCTTAGAACCAACAGGCAATATTGTTTTCCATACCAAATCGGCTTGATCGAAAGACTTAGGCATGACCCTTTTATTGTATGCCCTTGCAACTCTGATCTTATTTTTCTTAAGCCCATCAAGCGTAGACAAACGTAACTCTGCTAACTCATCCAAGTTGTCGATCATTAAATCATTGTAATTTTGAGCCGACAAACCATTTTGTCTAGCTACTCGTATCGACTCAATGTTAATTTCTACGGGTAGAACGGCTTCTTGTCCATACACCAATTGATAAGGTGAAAGTTTCGTCGCTCCGTGATACGATAGCCGATAGGCCCAAAGTGACTCCGATAGAGTTGAATGCCAATTCCTTGGCTTTTCATCAATTTTTCTTTTGATCAACTTGATCAGTGTTTTATTAGACGACTCATCCTGTCCATTAGCCTGAGCGTAATATGGCGAAGAGTTTAACAATTTGATCCCTAGACTCGCTTGCGTAACCACAAACTCGTTAGACATGAATACCGTACCTTGATCGGTCGTGATTATTTGCGGTATTCCAAACCGATGGACGATATGTTCATTCACAAAACGAATCGCCTCAACATCGTTACCTTTTAAGTGGTATAGCCTCGACCCACTTTGAGAAGTAATCGATTATGCCAAGATAAACTTGTGGCCTTTACTCAAGCAGAAATATTTGGCCGATTATATCTATTCCCAACCCCTGAACGGCCAAGGTTTGATAATTGGATGTAAAGCTGATGCTGGTGCTAGTTGTACGTTGCCAAACTTTTGACATGTTTGACATCCTTTATAATACTTGAAACAATCTTCTAGCATCGTCGGCCAAAAATAACTTGTCCGTCTGAGCATCCATTTCATCTTATGTGCCGATTGATGAGAACCACAAATGCCTTCGTGTACTTCACCCATTGCCACCCGTGCTTCTTCGGCCTCAAGACATCTTAACAATAAACCTTCCATAGTCCGATAATATAGTATATCGTCCATGACGACGATTTCAACGCTTGTTGCCGTATCTTCGTTAAATCGGCTTGGATGGATCGACTAGATAATCTTTTATCTGCGTTCTCCAATCGGCAACATCTGTGCACATGACTGCCTTATCTACTAGTTCAGTCTCCTGACTTCGACCAGAATCTTTATATCCTGATGCTTGCTGAGCTAAAGCATTAGCTCTATCGTTCAATTCTCGAGGAACATGACCGATAGAAAATGATGTAAAAGAGCCGATAATCTCTAAACATTGTTCTAAATATTTCAGTAGCACTTCATCTCAACATTGGTATTCTCCCTTTATTTGCTGCACCACCAACAGTGAATCACCATATGCCTCAACAGCTCTCACCCCAATATTTTCCAGCAATTGCAAGCCATTGAGTAACGCTTCGTACTCGGCCTGGTTGTTTGAGCATCGGCTATTTAGCCGGAATGCAAATTCAAAGCTATGCCCTTTGGGTGAGGTGAGTACAATACCGATACCATCACCTTCCCCGCATACTGACCCGTCAAAGAACAGTTGCCATGGCGCGACCAAGACTAAGTTTGCTGTGTCATGTCCTGTCATAAAATCGGCTAATACTTGTCCTTTGACTGCTTTGGCCGATTCATATGATAAGTCGAACTCAACCAAGGCGTAAGCCCATTTGCCAAGTCGACCTCGCAGGATAGGAGCTGACAAAATATATTTTATAACATCGGTTTTGCAGATTACCTTACAGGCCGATGCTAATATGTAGTGCCTTAGTTTTGTACACGAGAAGTACAAAGATAAACATAGTTTTTCGATAAAAGGGTACCTGACTTTTGCGTCCAGCAACCGTCGGCTTAAATAAAAGATAACCCTTTCTTTACCATGCACCTCTTGTGCTAACACAGCTCCAATAGTATCTTCTTCAGCCGAAACATATAGCCTCAAAGGGATCCCTTTTTGAGGCGCAGCCAAAACTGGAGGGTTGGACAAATACCTTTTAACTTCGTTGAAAGCCTTCTGCTGATCGGCTCCCCATATAAATTCTTCATTGTCCTTTAATTTTAGCAACGGAGTAAAAGCACGAATCCTTCCAGAGAGGTTTGAGATGAACCGACGGAGATAGTTAATTTTGCCGATCAACTTTTGTAACTCGTTTTTGCATGTCGGTGGTTCGGTATTGGCTATAGCTCTGACCCTCGTTTGACTGACTTCAATTCCCTTTCATGAACCATGAAGCCCAGAAACTGTCCAGCCGACACGCCAAACGCGCACTTGAAAGGATTCATCTTTAGAACGTGCGATCCTATGTTTCTAAAAACTCTTTCTAAATCGGCCAAGTGTTGCAAATCTTCTGCGGATTTTACTACTACATCATCAATATAAATTTCGACGATGTGACCGATTAAATCATGAAAAATCAGATTCATTGCTCGCTGATATGTTGCTCTAGCGTTTTTCAAGCCGAAAGTCATCATAGTCCACTCGAACAATCCTATCGCACCAGGACATCTGAAAGTTGTCTTTGGTATATCAGCTTCTGCCATGAGTATCTGGTTATACCCGGCATTACCATCTAGAAAACTTATGATCTTGTTCCCTGAGGCAGCATCGATAAGCATATCGGCTATCGGCATCGGGTATTCATCTTTCGGTGTCGCCTTGTTCAAATCTCTAAAGTCGACGCATACTCGAAGCTTTCCATTTTTCTTCATAACCGGAACGATGTTGGAAACCCACTCCGCATATCGGCAAGGCCTGATAAATTTTGCTTCCAACAACCGTTCTATTTCCTCTTTTATAATTTAGTACAAGGCCAGATTGAAACGCCTCGGGTATTGTTTAAACGGCCGATAGCCCGATTTTAAAGGTAGCCGATGTTCCACCAGCTGACGGCTTAATCCGGGCATCTCATGATATTCCCAAGCAAAACAATCCTTGTAATCCTTAAGGATTTTTATCAGTTTTCCTTTGTACTTTACATCTAAATTTGCACTAACAAAAGTTGGTCTTTTTCTATCACCGCTACCTATATCGACTTCTTCAAGCAAATCGGTGAATGTGAAACCTTGACCTAACTTTTCAATTTCTTCAAAGTCTTCTATAGCTTCGTAACTATCCGTTATTTGCCGATAGCTTTGCATTTTATCCTGCAACGCCTTCAATGTTTTTCTTGTCCCCATCGGCGTAACACTTCATTTGCTCGATCAAAGGTGCCCGGCTTGACACTGATCGGCATGAGTCCTGATTTGCTTACACAGATGAAATCACAGTCGTCCAGCTCCTTTCCCGATATGCAGCCAGCTTCTTCGTGTTGCCAATTCGCGTCAGAGCTAGCCATAGCGATATGGGCCAACGTGTCGGCTGTGACGACTTCGACTTCTTCTCCGTTCCACTGTACAAGCGCTTGATGCATGGTCGACGGAATACAGCAGTTGGCATGAATCCAATCCCGACCGAGCGAAGACGTTGTAGTTTCCTTTGGCATCGACATAAAGAACGCGCCGGCAAGGTCTTGCTACCGACGATA
The DNA here is from genome assembly GCA_036346275.1 of Otatea glauca. NCBI lineage: Eukaryota > Viridiplantae > Streptophyta > Magnoliopsida > Poales > Poaceae > Otatea > Otatea glauca. The sequence goes on from CM070719.1 coordinate 38,309,957, forward strand.
CCAGAACCATGACACCCTTTGCTTCGTGGGGTCACCTGTGAAGTCATTTAGAACCATGTTAGTTTTAATCAAGTCTTCATCGGACTTACCAGATTTCTTGCATGTCGGTACGGCATCGGGTTCATCGTGGCTCCTCCATCTACCAAAGATTCTTGATATCGGCTTGCCATTTATGTAACCTTTAAATACAATGGTTTCGATGCCGATGATCATCTTTAGGTTTCTCAAGATGGCGCTCTGAACGCCGGAGCACAACTGAGCAACCGTTTCTTTGGCCGATTCGGTTCTAACTTTGAACTCAGCCGGCAATGTGAACACCATGTTAATATCCATGGGCGGTGTGTCATCTCGAATCATGGGAGAATCCAAGTCATCAGCCGATTCGAAATCTTCTTCGGCTTGTTCTTTTCTTCTCCACTCTTTCTTGACGCATTTGATTGGACGAAGTTCATTAAACGTTTCGTCTCTCTGTTTTTCGGCATTGGCTTCACGGATTTCTTTCGTCCTTAGCCTCTGAAGCCATCGTCGTTGTGATCGGCTCAGGCCAGATGGACACCACCTGGGTTTGGGCTCCACCGGCTTCCGTATTTGACCGGCCAAATCTTCTTTATTAGAACTGGGCATGTGTATCTTGATTTGGCTCGGTTCTTGATCTGGTTTGGATATTCTCTCGTGGACAGGCCTTCTATCACTTCTGCCTTGCTCTCTAATCGGCCCAGACAGCCTATCTCTGGCCGATTGCCTTGGCCCATCGTCTTGGGGATAATGTTCCATCGGGCAGGTGTATGGTGATGGCAACGCTACTCCTCTTTCCCAGCAAAACTGCCAAAGGGACACCTTCTATGTGCCTTCTCCACATTTTCGGTGTGGTACAAGTTATCCGACCGGCGAGCCTTATACCGTGGTCGGCTATGCATCCTCTCGTATTTCTCCATTAATTGTAAAAATGTTGGTCCTGACCTTTTCGCTGGCTGCCTTAATGGAGACTTTTCTGCTTTGTACCATTTACCTACTTGAGGATTCCCTTTTTGTTTGATGGTTCTTGAATTTTTTCCTTCACGATCGGCTTCTATTTGTAAAGAGCCGATTGTAATCTTCAGTGTTTGATCGCCGTTCGAGCTTGATTGGATGTTGACTTGTCGATCCTTTTTCTGCTTGTCGTGCATCGGCTCTTTTCCTTTAGCCGAACACTGTACCATGTTGATGGGAAACGGATCAACATCAACTTGCATGGTCGGCTCATCAGAGAAACTTCAACCGACCATCCTCAATAGCGATTGGATCTGTTGACGGAAGATATTGCAGTCATTAGTGTTATGCGAATAAGAATGATGCCACTTGCAATACCTGCGTTTCTTGATCTCATCGGGCGACGGTATCACATGCCCCTCTGGCAATCGTATTATCTTTTCTTGTAGAAGTAAATCAAAAATACAATCGCACTTAGAAACATCGAAAGAGTACATAACCTCCGACTTGTTCCTAGTCGGCTTAAGCCAAGAACAGACTAAGGACTTTTTGGATCCTTTTACCCATTCGGCTATGTTTATTTCTGCTTCCTCGTCTTCCGATGAGTCACTTGGACAATACTCAACCATATTGACTTTAGCCTTGTCCTTTTCTTTGTTATTGCTATTTTTAAATCTGTCTTTGAACACTTTATTATCAGTGAATCGGCTTTCCTGGGCCGATACACGATACAATAAGTGGCTAAGGTTGGTGAATTCTTGTCCTCCGAATTTCTCCCTAAGCGGCGGAATCAAACCTTGAAATGCTAAATCGGCAAGTTGGTTGTCAGGTAATGTGATGCTAAAACACCGATTCCTAATTTCTCTAAATCTCTTGACGTAATCCGTCACCGATTCCCCAAACTTTTGGCGTACAGAACTTAGATCTAAAATCCTGAGCTCCAAACTGCCTGAAAAGAAGTATTCATGAAATCGGCTTTCCAAATCATTCCATAAATGGACCGAATTCGGAGGCAAGCAAGTAAACCATGTAAACGCTGCCCCAGACAGAGACAATGGGAATAGTATAATTTTAAGCCCGTCGGACTGGGCCGCTTCACCGTATTGCGCGATAAAGCGTCCAACGTGTTCCAGGGTAATGATAGAATCATCCCCAGAGAATTTGGCGAAGTCTGGAACTCTGAAGTTATGAGGGTAGGGCATGCATCTATGTAATCGGGATACGACTTTCTATAGCCGATAACCTTTCCTTTTGGTTGTATGCCGAATTGGTCCCTCAAAACGGCAGTGATCTGATCGGCCCAGTTAGCATTATCGGCCATAGCAGGCCCTTGATAATATCTGTCGTAATCGGCGTTCTGCCCCCCGAGTGCGAGCTCGGGTTGCCAATTATGCTGTCCTGCCGGTGCGCGATCATACTGCTCATGCCGATTACGTCTGACTTGAGGTTCCGGCACTGGGACAAATGGTTCTGAGTATGTTAATACCCTGTGTGGACCTGGATTTCTTAGCAGGGTGGGTTCTTGTGGGAATCTCTCGGAGCCAATCGGCTGTGAAACCGATTGGGGAAAAGCGTAGAACGGAGCCGACGGCGGCAAATTGATTGATGCATCTAACTTAGCGGCATCGCTATATGCGTTGTAATGGTTCACCCCATTTAACCGAGGGTCCCTAGGTAGTATAACCGTGGGTTGTGTGGGCATCATGGTGGGGGGTGAAGTTACAGCCGATGGTTTAGGATCGGCCATTGTGCTCTGCGTGTTTTGTGATACTGAGAAAACAGGATAATTCGGCAGAGCTTGCAATTTGGTCGAGCAGACTTCCTGACGAGGCTAACTCCTGGGTTATAGATTTAACGCTCTTTGCTATCATCGACTTAAGTGTTGTTACGAGAGCCGATGATTGGTTTATCAAAGTGTGGTGCACAGACTGATTAATCATAACCGATAATTCGGCTTGAGCAGGCAGATATCGGCTTACATTGCTCGTTACACCGCATCTCCTGTATGCTGACCGCCGGCAGGCGGATTTTTGAGTGACGCCGCGTCTAGTTTTCTGATAGCAACTTAGCATCATCTCTTCCAGCGCGGCCTTCCGAGCTTCAATTTCTTGACGTTGCTCTGTAGATAAATCGTACATTGTTGGGACGATTATAGCCTCTGCGTTGAGATCTGATGGCGGAATTGACTTCCCTGATGAAGATATTGCGTGTTTGTAACACCCTAAATTTTGCTCTAATTTAAATTTTTTGTATTTTTGTTTTTTGAGAATTTTTGGGAATTTATTGAAATTTATTTGGATTTATTCAAATATGGCCTTCCTTGAAAGCAATTAAATAGTGTAAAAGTTTTTGCAAAGTTTTATTGAAAATATTTTATTTGAGTCCCAAATACCCCAAAGTATTCTCTGGAATTTTTCTAGAATTTTTCTACTATTTTAAAAGCCCCAAATGATTTAATTGAATTTCTAGAATTATTTTTTAACGAGAAATGTTTTAAAAATCATATGAATAGTCTTGGGCCGCCAAAGATTGTGCTTAGCCCAGCCCGGCTCGCCACAAGAAACCCTAGCGCCGCCCAGCCCGAGCCGTCCGATCCTGATCGAACGCCTGCGGGTGTGCCACGTCGCCCGCGCGCGTTCGCCTTCGGATCATCGCCGCACGAACGGCTGGGATAGGGCCACGTCGCTTCTTCCTCGCGAGATCGTCGGAGCAACGACCGCCTGCATGTCCGCCCGTTTCGTCGAGGATTGCGCGCAAGTCGAGGCACTATTTAGTGCGCCGCTGCCACCCGCGTGTCGCGCACTCCTAGACGCGTCTGTAGCCCTAGCGCATGTCTCCCGAAACGCCTCCGTTTGCCCGCAAAAGCTCGCCGTAGTTGCTTTCACTCGCCGCCGTTGTTTTTGCTTCGCCCCGTCGCCGTCCGTCGCCTTCCGCCGTGCTCCGACCGTGTACCGGGTTCACCGAAGAAAGCCGCGTCGATCCGGGTACTTCTTCGCGCCGGAGAGCAGCCACAACGCCATCGCCGAGGTCGTCTTCCTCAGCTCCGGCCACCTTCGCTTCATCGCCGCCGTCAACCTCGTCGAGCCGCGCCGACCGTTCGATCCTCATCGCACCGCGTAGGTGAGTCCACGTCACCTCCACCTCTGTATCTGTTTAGATTGAATCGTGACCGTTAGATCTTGAAGTGTACAGTAGGGATTAGATCTAGGTTTGGCGGCTAGATTTAATGCGAACCCTTGGATCATCTTTGGACGCGTAGGATTGAGCCACATTGCGCCGTGTGCAGTAAACACCTCGGATACCATGCCCCGTTGGATTGAATCTCAACGGTGGGGATTAGATCCGGTTTTACCTTAAGAATCCGCGCCGTTCAGATTTGAACGTGCGGCGGTGATTGCGCCGCGCCATGGCCGAATCGCGTGCTGACGCGTGGTCGTTTTGACCGAGGCAGAGACCAGATCCAACCGTCAGTTTTGAGCGCGCCGCTGCGATCTTGCCACGTGGCCGCGCGTAAACCGAGACGCCGTCGAACGTGCGCGAGATCCAGTCGTCGGATTCGGGTGCGCCGTTGGATGTGCGACGCGTAGAGGCGCGTAAACCGAGGCATCGCCGCGTTGGATGCGTGGCTGACCGCTGGATGCGCGATGCGTATCGCACGCATCTCGGTGCGCGTGAGGAAATCTGGCCGTTGATTCAACGAACGGCTCGGATCTTGCCGCGTGGATGCACTGTTCTGGTGGACCGAGTCCACGGTAGACCAGAGCCGAGTCGTGAACCGAGCCCATAGACCGAGGCGACGTGGCAGCCTCTGGGCATGCCACGTGTCATGTTGACGTCATCGCTGACGTCATAAATATTTTTATATATAAAAATATTTCGGACGAAATTCAATTCTGTGCTGACGTCATCATGATGCGGTGCTGACGTCATAAATGCGAATTTTCAGTATAAAAATAATTTGGAAAAATCGGATTTCTTATTTTCTGTATTTTTAGATTTTATTCAAACTTCAAATGACTATAACTTTTTCATTTTAACTCGGATTTGGGTGATTCAAATTTCTAAAAATTCATAAAAATGTGATCTATTTAATGATGCATTTTATTTGAATTTTTGAGGTCATATAGTCCTCTGTATTAGCTATTTATTTTATATTTTGTTTGTACGTGTAGACGCAAATTTGCCGGAAAGTTTCGAGGAAGAATTCGTCGCTCAAGACCAAGCTTCGGAACAAGACCAGCAACTCTTTGAAGGCAAGTGATGCTTTGATCATTTTGATCCCAGTTTTTTTTAAAATGTAATTTATGCTTTGAAATTATGCATGCTTATTTACTTAAAATGAATCTAACTTAAATTGGGATAGCGTAGTTAATCAACCCATTCTGTTATGTCACCTTGAAATATTTAATTGTATGCCCTAAATTATTGTCACCCTAAGTTTGATTGTACTTGTTGGATAATAATATGATGCCAACACGGGATGCTAGACCGTGAGTAGATGCTTAGCCTTGCAACGAGTCATGAATGATCTTTCGGAAAAATGTTACAATATTGACTAATGGAATATTGAATGTATTTCGAAAGTGGTGTGATGATGCCACATGATGAAATTGAAGTATGGAGACCTGTGTGGTTCCATACCGATGTTGAGATATTGCTGGCATGTGTTGCACAATAATCAACCGGGTGGGAAATGATTTAGACGGGGCAAGTGGCAAGAGGTCAGATATTCGTGGGCTGTGTGGTATTGGGTTGATGAGTGTTGTGAGTTTGTGTGCCACAATGGGCTGTGTGCCACTATTGAGTGTTGGAAGTCTTGCCTTGGTCAGTTAAGGACTTCACCTTGCAAGCCTTTGATCTGAGTCACCAAGACAACCACATGTCCGATATGGGATGAGACCTAGTTGATTAGGGTTCTGATATCTTTCCTCTGATACCTCGGGGTGATAGTGCACGAGGGTGTATCTATACCGGGGAGCGTACCTGTGCTACGGCTTGGTGCCCATCCAACGGTGATTGGCCGGTCCTATACTTCGGCTCAGTGTGAGGGAAGTGATAGTGAAGTCGATCTGGAGAGGTTCTTTGGTTAAGGTAGAGGTTCTGAAAAGCTTTGTTGCGGACAATCACCGTGTGGTGAGCGGTGTATCTTGTGGGTAAAGTGTACAACCTCAGAGTGTCAAAACTATTCGAATAGCCGCGCCGCAGATTGAGCATTGCTCGGGATTCTGATCAAGGGGTAGATTTTCATAAACAAAATGTGGGAAGGGTGGCTGTGTGCCAAGTGTTAAAAATGAACTGTTAAGGCTGTGTGCCGAGAATCTGCGATGAAAAACCATTTGAAGAAATTAGTATTACTTATAACTGTTCCAATGCTTTAATCTAATTAAGATACTGGTTTAAAAATGCTGTTGATGCAAAAGAACCACATAAGCCAATCCTTTGGAATAAGCTTTGCATATAGTAATAGCGATACATTCTGTGCATTACTTGTTGAGTGCCTTGTGTACTCACCCCACCTTGCTTATCAACCCCAACATCAGTGGAGGAGTCTACACCAGTATGGGAGGAGGAGTACATCGAGGATACGAGCAACTAGGGGGCAAGCCCAGTCGGTTGCCTGTGGCAAGATGAAGGCTTCCACGACTTTTATTTATGTTCGCCGCTATTTCTTTTACTCAATAATGTAAGCCCTGCGTGGCTGACTTTATGTAAGGAGACCATAAGGTCGTACAACTCGGTTTATATAAATGTTTGCACTATTTATTCTTGTATTGATGCGAATGTCTGTGATGTGCATCCCTGTAAAGACTGTGTATGCTAGCGTGATCCTGGACTAGCACAGAATACACAGAGGGTCTGGATTTGCAGATTCGGGGCCCGACAGTGTCCCACTGGGCGTGCCAAGAGTGTGTTGGCATCAAAAACTTGAAGTAGGGTTTCGACAAAGAAGACACCGATTTAACACCGGTTTGAGCGTGCCAATCGATTTGACCTGTAACCGACAAGGTAAAAATATAAAATTTAATCAAAAGCCGATCGTAATGATCAATCGGCTTAGACTCAATCAGCTTGAAGCCGATTAAGATCAAAGTAACAAGGTAAATCTAATTAGTCGATTAAGGCTAATCAGAGGATAAATGCAGATCGATTCTGAAGAAGGCGATGCGCAACAAAATCAGAATGAATCGAACCTGGGGTGTAATTGATGAAGATCAACAATCGGCGATGCGCAACTTTATTGATCAAAATCGATTACAAAGACTAAATTACAAAAGCTACTCCTAGTTGACAGGAAGGAAGAAAGTAAAAACTGGTTGATTGTATTGTGTTGATGGTGATCTTGCAGTTCGCTTTGGCCCTTCTTTTATACCCTCGGCCGATCGTGTCCTGTTACAACACGCTTTAGGTCCGTATCCGTATCGGCCTTATCTCGGATGGTTGTTTTTCTTAAAAATCTTGCAGTTACCAAAATATCTCCAAACCTTTCCATCCTGTCTGTTAATTTCGTATCTTTGACTTTATTGCCGATTTTGACCAAGCTTGCCAAATTTTGGTGCAAACACCAACTCAAATGATAAACCAAATAAAATCCAAATTGAGAACGAATAGTATTGGATCACAAAGGCTTAGATGAATTTAGGAACTTGAATGGATTAGATTAGAGATCAAACAAAAGAGTACGAGCTTTCGGAATACACCGAAAAGGAAAAGACTGACAACTGATAAAGAAAGAATAATATTCCAAAGAATATTTCTTCTAAAGTTATTACCTTGATTGAATAGACAATGATGTATGGGCTCTCGATCTATAAACCGGGTCCATAAAGATATGTTAGTTCGCAATGAACAAAACTGATGCTCAATGATGACTTTTGTTGACTAAACAGATACACAGTCACACAAAAGAAAGTTAGACTAATAGATTAGATATGGCACAAGGGTATGACATATGGCCAATGGTCTATCGACCAAGTCCACGAACGACTTCTAGGTCAATGGAAGATTAGATTTTCAAGAATAGGACATGGACAAGCGGGGTCGACATTAAGGCGATTTGATCTGAGATCAGTCATACGTCGATCAAGAGGCTTGAAGATGACAAGGTAGCAAGGAAATGAAGACAAGGCTAACTCATAGGTGATGGGGTTAGATTATAATAAGGCGATAGAGAGGATGATGATATTACACTAGGGCTTTTGCGAGTATGCACACATGCGATGATAGCAAAACAACGACAGGACACTCATGCAAAGATGAGATGTCGATTATCGGTACAATGATATGGTAGCAAGGTTATGATATGGTTCTGGATTGATTTGCGAGTTGCGAGGTTTACATGACATGATGCATCGTCAACGACAAATTGGACACAAGGTTAAGTTAGGGTTTGATAGGAACGAATCGCGGATAGATCCACTTGGCATAGGGATAGGATAGGTAGGGTTGGCTCTGCGATAAAAGATTACCAAGGGTGGCTAACTGAAACAAGATCCGATAATGAAAGGGACTAGATCGAAGACGACGGGTAGATTCTAGAATATGGCATTGATGGCAACTGAAGACCAAATGAACTCTAAAGATGGGAAAACCAGAGAATGATGGCCTACTGGATATGACGACACGACCAAGGCGAACTAAGATGGTTGGCAAGAAAAGAAGGCGGCAGCGATTTAAAGGCGGCTAACGAATATTAAAATTTTCGGTTGATGGGACAGCAAAGGGGAGGTGAGCATCACGTAGAACGCGGCGAGACGAGCTCAATGGTATAAGCAGATTTGGCGGCAATCCAATGGACATATCACAAACTACCGATGAACGGTTGCTAAAGCTACTAGATCAAACGGTCATAACTATTAAAATAATGGATGAAACCTAACCAAATTTTACAGAGAGATATCTGGGACCCTAAGCCACAATATGACAAGAAAGGATCAGAGTTTTACCTTCTGGATCAACAGGGAACGCACGAGGAATTTTTCAGCTGTACGAACGCAGACTGATTGGGGAAGATTGAATTTTCTGCAGAAACCCCACAGACAAAACCTTGAGTTAGGGTGAGCATCAGGTAGAGGACATCAAGATGAGTCTACAATAAAAATTTCACGGTCAAATTTCTCAAAAACGAAGGAGAACGGGCGACGGCAGGATTGGAGATTGGAACGGCCATAACTTTTGATTTTTGGGATGCAACTGCACCAAATTTGGTGTAGAGCTAGATCAGACCATAAGGCACGAGATGACGGGAGTGGATTTCATAAAAACTCAACGGAACAATGGGGAACGCGATGCCAATTTCGGCCTGCGAGGGCGCCGCACCGGAATAGGTACGGCTGCGATTTTTAGGGTTTGGGAGGTGCTCTAGGGATTAGGGGTGCGTGGGAGGGGTCTTAGGACACTTATACAGGCTACGGAGTCGTGCCATACAAGGAAACACGAAGAAAAACCGGATTTGGATTGAAAACGGATCGGATCGAACACCTGGCGCGCAATGAACAGTAAACGATGACGTGGCGCATTGTGGTGCGTCGGATGGGGATCGGAGGGCTGCGGCTGGGCGGCGACGTGGCCGGCTCGGGAGATGAAACGTGGATTTAACCCAATTTCCTAATCAAAATAATTCCAACAATTAAAATAATTCATTTAGAGCAATAAAAATTCAAGAAAAATTCTAAAAAAAATTCTAGAAAATATTTTAGTACATTTGGAGCTCAAATAAAATATTTTTAGCCAAACTTTATTTAACATTTTGTAGTATTTAATTAAATTTAACAAAAGTCTTAATTTAAATTAATTTCCAAATAAATTCAAATGAATAGCAAACGAACTCCAAAAAATATCAAAAAATTACAGGAAATTCCTTGAAGCACAATGAACTCAAATGAAACTAAATTTATTTTAAATGAAGTTTAAATTAGTCAAATTAAATTGTTTTAGCATTAAAAAAATTCCAGATTAAGCTTTATTAAAGCGAGAAAATCAGCGGGGATTTTTGGAAAGATGAACTAAAGAAAAGATTTTTGAAAACCCAAATTTTGGGATGTTACAGTTGCTACCTATCCTAGCAACACATATGTGTGGATATAGCAGCATATACCCATGTTGCGATAGCTCATTCTTGTTGTAGTGAAGTTGTGCTTTGATCATGTTGAACCTAGTTTTGCAAATACTATATTGTTTTAAATTACTTAATGTTATTTTATGCTTAGAACTGTTTTCAATTAATTTGGGATCTAATTATTCTACCCAATTGAATTATTCCTACTTTGTCATTTGTATGCCATGATTATTTGCCTCCCTAGGATGGTTCATTATTAATTGGTTGCTAATAGATGCCAACATGGATTGGTTAGATCGTGAATAGTGTACTTAGCCATGCAACGGGTTATTGACATCATTTTGAAAGTCCAAATCAATCTTGACTATTGGAGTATGGAACATGTATATGAAAAGGGTGTGTCATGTGTTGTCACACAATGATGTTGAGTTGTTGATGGCATGTGTTGCATGATAATCAACTGGGGTGATAAATGATTTAGACTAGAGCATGTGGCAAGGGCTATGTGTCGTGGTGGGCTTGTGTGGTATTGCGTTGTTATGTTGACATGTTGTTTTATGAGTGAATGTTAGGTGGTTTCTATGAATGAATTGTTGGAAGTCTTGTCTCGGTCAATTAATGACATAACCTTGCATGCCATTGACCTGGGCTAATTATGCAACCACATGTTTCGAATGGGACAGACCTAACTAAGTAAGTTACCGAGTCTTAACATTTGATTCTTTGGGAGGATAACCAAACTGAATGTGCGGTAATAGGAAATTTGTGTGCAGTAGCCTCACTCTGTCCAACGATATGTCCTTTCTATTCTTCTTCTCTGAGTGAGGGAAGGAATAGCGAGTTTAGACTTTTCGGGAGGGTTAGTGTTATGATGGAGTCTCCGAAAGGTTTTGTTATGATTTTCTAGCCACACGTCGATAGGTAAATGATATTGCATGTCAGTATTGTTTGATCATACCAGGTGGGTAAAATGTATAACCTCTGTAGGGTGTAAATCTATTCAGATAGCCGTGTCCACGGTATTGGACAATGCTCGAGAATTTCAGTCAAGGGTTAGATTTTATAAAATAAAACTTGAGAAGGGAGATTGTGTGAGAATGGAACATTGGAATATGGATTAGGGTTGTGTGCCAGTTTAGTTTGATAAATACCTGAAAGTTATTTTTTACTATTATTTGTTTTACTATCATGTCAATCTATTTACTGTACTCATTTGTAAATACTTCTTTACTAGAAAATAACCATATCAGGCATTTATTTGGAATAAGCCAATCATATAGTTATACTAACTTGCATTCAATGCACAAATTATTGAGTGTTTTATGTACTCACCCTTGTCACAACAAAAATCATGAGTTGAAGAGGAATTTACACCAACTTTAGATGAGTACTAGGAGGCGAAAGTCAAGGGTGCAAACCTTGTCAGTTACTTGTAGAAAATTGATGGGTTGTTATCTACAGTTTTTGTTCTACTGCAATTCAATATTTATAATTTAGCCATGTGTGGTATAGTCATGTAAAGTCGACTATAAGGTCAATCAATAGGTTTTTTTAAAATGAATAAAGTCTTTTAATAAGTTTTTGCTATGTATGATTGTGATATTTATCTATGTTGACACTGTGTGCACTAGCGTGATCATAGAATAGTGCGATATACATAGTGGGTCCGGATTTGCATATTCGGGTCCCTACAGAGGTGATATCAGAGCCATACTAACTATAGGTCTTGGCCCAAGATAGACTAGTCGTGTATTTAGATTCTTCAAACTTTACTTTCTAAAGGAAAATTTAGCTAGATAGTCTTGTTTCATTAAGGAACTAAATTTGTGTTTACATGTTGGGTTGATTACCTATAACTTCCCTGATTTTCAGGCATTGGTCTACAAGGCCCTGATTTTGGAAGATAAGTGCAAGGAGTGGGATGATAACCGCAAGCGCAGAATGGCTGAACAAGGTGGTCGTTCGAATCAACAAAGAGTGAGAGTAGCCCCACATCAGTTCATCAGGTTTCAACCTCAAGCTATGTTTAACATGCCATCCCCTGCACCGCGTCCATCTGGTTAGAATTTCCAAACACCTACTCAGGTGAGTAATGCGCTAGGAGGAAATTAACCATCTTCAGTCAAGCATTGTTATAGTTGCCATGAGCTAGGACACTTTGCCAATAATTGTCTCTAGAGAGGAGGTATGACTATTATTCATTTTAATCTCGGATCTACCCCAGCAAAGGCACTTATGCCAATACTAAACAATGGAGCAATACAAGCTAGAGCTACACCCCAGGCAACAGTGTGAGGTTGAGTGAATCACATCACATCTGATGGAGCTCAAGAAGCGTCAAACATCATACTGGGTAAGTTCCTGGTTAATTTAGTACCTGCAATAATTTTATTTAATTCTGGAGCTTCGTATTATTTTGTTTCTCAAGCTTTTGCTTTTGGGAATGGGTTGGATAATATGAATCTTAAGCGCATGCTATTGGTCCAATCCCCTGGATCAGAACTTTGATCTAACTTAGGTTGTTTGGGAGTTAAGTTGCCATTAATGGAATAGAGTTCCTAGCGAATCTTATTATATTGGAAACCTAGACCCTAGATGTTACCCTTGAAATGGATTGGTTGTCTAAGCATAAGGCTGTATTGGATTATGGTCGAAGAGTTGTGTTAGTTGAGAGCCCAAAAAGCGAGAAAGTGGAATTTCAAGCGGTTGTATTTCATGTTGGTCAGTTAATAGTTAATAGTGTGAAGGTTGTTAGTTTTAAGGATGTGCCAGTTGTCACTAAGTACGCAGATGTTTTTCCTAAGGATCTGCCTGGCATGCCGACAGACTAAACTATCGAGTTTGTTATTAAATTAGTGCCTAGTACAGCCCCTATAGCAAAATGGATTTATCGGATGCCTACCGATGAGTTAGTGGAAATGAAGAAGCAGATAGAAGAGCTACTAGAAAAATATTTTACTAGATCTAGTTCATCTCTCTGGGGAGTGTCTATTCTGTTTGTTAGAAAGAAAGGTGGGAGTTTAAGGATGTGCATTGATTATCTTGCGCTTAATGAAGTGATGATCAAGAATAAGTATCCGTTATCCAGGAAGAATGAATTGTTTGATCAGTTAAGAGGAGTTAGAGTTTTCTCCAAGATAGATCATCGATCAGGATGTCATCAATTGAAGATTCACGCAGAGGATTTTCGTAAGACTACGTTCTCTACATGATATGGATATTATGAGTTTATAGTTATGTCCTTTCGATTGACTAATGCTCCTTCACATTTCATGAATACGATGAATAATGTTTTCATGCAATATTTGGATAAGTTCGTTGTCGTGTTCATAGATGACATTCTTGTTTATTCGTAGTCAGAGGAGGAGCATATAGAGAATTTAATGTTAGTTCTTGAGAAGCCTCGAGAGCAACGGTTGTATGCTAAGTTCAGTAAGTGTGAATTTTGGAGAAAGGAAGTTGAGTTCCTTGGACATGTTATGAGTGCTAAAGGAGTTGTCGTCGACCCAAGCAAAGTGAGGGCAGTGTTGCATTGGGAGCAACCGAAGTCAGTTACCGAGATACATAGTTTCCTAGGAATGGCAGGATATTACCGTTGATTTATCAAAGGATTTTCGACAATTGCTAGGCCACTTACGCAGTTGTTGATAAAGAAAAAGAAGTTTGCATGGATGCTAGAGTGCAGGAAGAGTTCTCGGGAATTAAAGAAGCGTCTAACGACAGCACCAGTGTTAGTGTTGCTAGATGATCAAAGTAGTTTTGATATCTATTGTGATGCTTCTAGACAAGGAATTGGATGTGTGTTGATGTAGAATGGTAGGGTTGTTGCATATGCATCAAGGCAATTGAGGCCACATGAGGAGAATTACCCTACGCATGATTTGAAGTTAGTTGCCGTAGTACATGCTTTGAAGTTGTGGCGTCATTATGTAATCAGAAATAGATGTGAGAAATATACGGACCATAAGAGTTTGAAGTATATCTTTCCTCAATCAGATCTTAACATGAGACAGAGAAGATTGTTAGAGTTAGTAAAGGATTATAATATGGGAATCTACTACCACCCTAGAAAAGCTAATGTAGTAGTTAATGCCTTATGTCATAAGAGCCACAGTGCTAATATGCTAGTTCAGGAAAGTCAGTCTGAATTATGTATGGAGTTTCAGAAGCTGAAATTAGAAGTGGTTCCAAATGGATTCCTAGCTACTTTGGAAGTAAAGCCAACTTTAGAAGATCAGATAAGAGAAGGTTAGGAAGACGATGATAAGATTAAAAGGATCAAGCCTAAAATGGATGAAGTCAAAGCCCAAGATTTTACTTTGGATGGTCAAGGTACTCTATGGTTCCAGAGTCATTTGCGTACCTAATTGAAAGGAGCTAAAGCAGTTGATTCTTGAGGAAGCTTATGATTCAAAGTATTTTATTCATCGAGGAAGAGCTAAGACATATCAGGATCTCAGTGAAAGGTTCTGATGGCCTAACATGAAGCATGAAGTTGCCGAACATGTTGCTTTATGTGATGTGTGTCAGAGAGTGAAAGGAATGCATCAAAGGCCTGATCGTTTGTTATAGCCGTTAAAGATTCCTAAGTGGAAGTGGGAGGAAATCGGTATGGATTTTATTACTAGTTTTGCCTAGATCTCAGAGTGGTTAAGATTCTATATGGGTCATTGTGGATTGTTTGACCAAAGTTGCTCACTTTATACCAATTAAGACTACTTATAATGGAGATCGCTTGGCCGAATTATATATGTCATGGATTGTGTGTTTGCATGGGGTGCCAAGGTAGATAGTGTTAGATAGAGGTACCCAAGTTACCTTGAGATTTTGAAATAAGTTACATGAAGCTATAGGAACTTGTTTGAATTTTAGTACCGCATATCATCTGTAGACAGATAGTCAGACTAAAAGATTTAATCATATTTTGGAAGATATGTTGAGAGCTTGTGCTTTAGCTTATGCTACTTCTTGGGTGAAGGACCATGTGGAGGTCCATCCATGTTTGTGATGATTATTTGACTTTATTTGAGCAAGGCGTGCTCAGGTTTGTGTTTTATTTGAATTGGAATACAAAAGGAAGCAATTTTAGTTGTGTTAGCTTCTTGCAGTACTACCGACCTGTGGCTGGCGGTAGAACCGACTAATGATTGAGACATAATTAATTGTGAGCATTTGTGATTATTGAACATTGCTATGTGAGGTATTTCCTTGTTTTTGATGGTTGTAGGTCGACGATGCTAGATCATAGTGAGGCGAAGGAAGACTGGGACTAGGCGAGGAGTGTCGGAGGTCCAAATGGTCGGTGATCACCGGAAGATGATCGGAGATGGAGTCGTGGCAAGCCATGAAGACAAGGAATGGTTGAGACGCTAGCTAGGCGCTGCATGGATCAATGAGGGCCATTGGATCTTGGTCTAGTTGATAGGTTAGCGTGTCTAGTTAGTGTACTTTGAGAACCATGCAAGAAAACCTATTATGTGTTGTGGGTTTTGGGTGAACCCTTGCATGGCCGGTTGAGTGGGTAAAACCTAGCCCTTGATGGATGCTCTAGGGTTTAGAGGCTCATCCAAGGGTGGTAGGTGGCCCAAGAGTTGTATAAATAGGGGTGGAGGGGTAGCCTTCCCCCCTTGAAGGTTTGAGTTGCTCCTTTGAGCTTTGCCCACATCAAGTGAGGCTTTGTAAACCTTCCATCCAGAAAATACAAAAATTTTCTTTACCTTATTGTGAATTTAAATTCCGCATTTACATTATGTCTTTACTTTATGCAATTTAAATTCAGCATTTACTTTCCCGCATTTACATTCTCGCAATTTACTTTCTCGCAATTTGGATTTGCCTCCCCTCCTTCTAAATGCTGTTCTTATAGGATGTCTTGAGTGTGTTCATTTGGTTTTACATCTTCTTTGCACCCTAGGATAGACTAGAGATCAAGTTTTTATCGAATTGCAAATCTGTCCAGAACTTGTTCTTTGCGCAGCAGTCAGTCTTTGATTTTTATAAAAATCTAAAAAAATCTTTTTTAAGTGATTCTTATTGAAGAAGGTGCACGACTCACATATCCATGTCTGGAATTTTTTTTGAGTCCACTGGTTGCACCGTTTGAGCGCTATGAAGTGAAAACCAAGCCTCAAACATTCTGGTCGAAGTTCCTGACTATCTGTAATGCTTGATTTTTAATGCTTATTCTAAAAAGTCTTTTGAGGTTATTTTTGGTGTACTGTTTCATGACTCAACTTCTCACAGGAAGAAAAATTCCCAAAAATTTTAGAGCAACAGAAACTCACCAACCACCTCCTCCAATTGAGGATAATTTCTGGAAAATCTGCTTTTACTTTTCTGGAAAGAGACTTTGGTGTTTTAGCTTTTTCTCTTTTAGAAAAGTAGTCTTTGAATTGATTCCTCTTTTTTTGGAAACTTGAAAAACCAGGATTGTGATTAAAAATCCCTCACATGATTCATGGTTCTCATTCATGTAAGCTAGGGGTACACATAGTTGTCTAATTGTTCGGGTTTTGGAGGGTGTGCGAATCTGAGAAACACTAGTTTGAAGGAAAATCGTTGGGTGTTTCAGATTTTTATTGCGAGATTGTTTGGAGTACATTGAGTGGGGAAAATTTTATTTGGGATCATTCACCCCCCCCCTCTAATCGCCATTTTGGTCCTTCATTGGGAAAAATATTTGTCGTATGCTGAGTTCAGTTATAACAACAATTATCATGCGAGTTACAAATGTCCCCATTTGAAGCTTTGTATTGTCGTTCCTGTCGTACTCCTTTGAATTGTAATGAGACAAGAGAGCGTCTTGTCTTTGGACCTGATGTTCTTAAAGAAGTCGAAGAGCAGATTGCTATGATCAGAGAAAGGCTAAGGATAGCTCAGTCAAGGCAGAAGAGTTATGCTGATAATCGCTGAAGAGAGTTGAGTTTTTAGCTAGAAGATTTTGTTTATCTTAGAGCTACCCCTGTTAAAGGTGTCAAAAGGTTTCGCGCTAAAGGAAAGCTTGCACCAAGATATGTAGGTCCAATCAAAATCTTCGAGTGCCAATAGAGCAGACATAATTGGAGTCAATTGAGTTGCAAGAAGATTTGAATTATATGGAGAAATTGATTGAGATTTGGATGTTGTGGAGCATAAGACTAGAAGCAAGTCAATTCGTTTCTACAGAGTACTATGGAGCAGTCACTCAGAAGGCGAAGCAATGTGGCAGCGTGAGAAAGATCTGAAAGCGAAATTTCCTAACAAATTCCTTAGCCAGCCCTGAATCTCAAGGTTGAGATTCTGTTAAGGAGGGAGGTTTGTAATATCCCAAAATTTGGCTTTTATTAATTTTATATTCTTATTTTGTCAATTTTTTGAATTTTGAGAATTTTTGGAATTTTTTGGAATTTATTTGGAATTCAATTAATATTTTTGACTTTGGCCAATTGTGAAAAGTTTTTAAATATTTGAAAAGTTTAAATACAATTTTTTTTCAAAAATATTTTATTTCAGTTCTAAATATTTCAAAATATTTTTCAGTTTTTTTCAGGATTTTTCTGATATTCCTACTATTTTATTTGAATTGTTTCAATTTTTGAAATTATTTTTATTCAAAATGTTTTTAATAGTTGTCGGGCAAAAACCCTATTGGGCCCAACCCAATCGCTCGAGCCGGCCCAGTCCGACTCACTTAGCCCAAATACTTCGATGCCCTTGAATCATGGCCGTTGGATCTTGTTGTGCAGTTGGGATTGTTCAGGATGTTGGAACCCTAGCGCGGTGTGTGACCATTGCATCAAGATGGTGTGTGTGGCAGAGATCAAGTGGGGTTTGAACCGTTTTTGGCCATTGGATCGGGACGCGTGGCAGGAGCTCAGTCAAGCAAGCTAATCCCTCGATCAATTTTGCCAATTGCGTCGTGAATTCGCCACAATCTATGAAATCTTGTGAGCATCGTTGTGACTTAAAGTTCACCGATTTGTTGCCTCTTTGGGTTCAATCGGGTCATCAAGCGTTGCATCGTGTTCGCCGTTGCTAGGGCTTTCGGGTACATGCACAAGGGAGACTGAAGCATCGCTGGAGTCGTGGTTCACTGAGGAGGTCATCGCTACTGGAGAAGAAAGGTTTGCCACCGATGTCATTGTGCATCAAGGAGGAAGGTGAGGAGTGCATTAGAATAGTGACACTGAGATCTCACTACCGGTGCACATCTCCGCTGTCACCGGTGACCATAGGGCTTGCGTGCCATCGGTTGATGTGGAAGACCCGGTGCGCAACGCGTGTCGCCATGTAGCACTGAGATGACGCCACATCGAACATATGTGCTGATGTGTAGCCTAGTTAGCAGATGCATCAGCTTGCTGTGTCACTAAAGCCATGTTGCCAGGGGGCCCACCTATCAGTTGGTTAGGGTTTGTGGACCGAGACCGCCATGGACCCGAGAAAGTTCATGGACTTGGTCCATAGATTGAGGGCCCACGTGTCAGCCATTAAAGATTTTTCTGATTTTATTTAATTTGGTGATGACATCAGCTGACGTCATTAATCGAATTTTCAATAGAAAAATAAATCGGGAAATTCAAGATTTTCTATTTTCTGATTTTCTCTTTTGTTTGAATCTTTTGAGAGCCTGATCTTTTTCATATGAGCTCCGCTTGAGGTTATTCAAGTTTCTAAATTTTTTTAAAATTAAGATATATTTAAGTTAAACTTTAATAGATTTTTTGGATTTTTTTGCTCTCTAGTTTGGTATTTATTTTGTAGAAGTCGAAGTGCTTGGAGCATTCGAAGGTGAACTATTGATTCAAGATCAAGCTCAAGACCAAAACCATTACTTTTTCCAAGGCAAGTTGTGCTTTGATCTTGTTGAACCCAGTTTTGCATATGCCTAGAACCATTTTCATTTAATTTGGGATCTAATTATTCTGCCCAGTTGAGTTATGCCCACCTTGTCATTTGTACGCCATGATTATTTATCACCCTATGATGGCTCATTATTAGTTAGTTGCTAATAGATGCCAACGTGGGTTGGTTAGATCGTGAATAGTATGTTTAGCCATGCAATGGGTTATTGATATCATTTTGAAAGTTCAAATCAATATTGACAAGTTGACATGTTGTTTTATAAGTGAATGTGAGGTGGTTTCTATGAGTGAATTATTGGAAGTCTTGCTTTGGTCAATTAAGGACTTAATCTTGCAAGCCATTGAACTGAGCTAACCATTGGACCACATGTCTGGAATGTGATAGACCTAACATTTGATGCATCAGGAGGATAACCAAACTGAGTGTGTGGTTATAGGGAATTTTTGTTCAGTAGCCTCACATCTGTCCAGCGATATGTCCCTTCTATTCTTCTGCTCTGAATGAGGGATCGAATAGCGAGTTCAGACTTATCGGGAGGGTCAATGTTATGATGGAGCCTTCGAAAGGTTTTGTTTTGATCTTTTTGCCACACTTTAATGGGTATATGATATTGCTTGTCAGTATAGTTTGATCATACCATGTGGGTAAAGTGTATAACTTTTGACTATTGTAAATCTATTAGGATAGCCATATCCACGGTATTAGACAATGATTGGGAATTTCAGTCAAGGTTTAGATTTTATAAAATAAAACTTGGGAATGGAGACTGTGTGCGATTGGAACATTAGAATATGGATTAGGGTTTTTTTCCAGTTTACTTTTATAAATACTTGAAAGTTATTTATTATTCTTATTTATTTTACTATCATTTCATTGTATTTAGTGTACTCATTTGTAAATGCTGCTTTACTGCAAAATAACCATATCAGCCATTCATTTAGAATAAGTCATGGTTATAGTTATACTAGACTTGCATTCTGTGCACAACTTGTTGAGTGCTTTATGTACTCACCCTTGCCACAATAAAAATCATCAGTTGAAGAGGAGACTACACTAGCTTTGGAGGAGTACCAGGAGGAGGCAAACGTCTAGCGTGCGAACCATTCTTAGTTGCTTATGGCAAATTGATGGGTTTCTTCTTACTTTTTTGTTTCGTTGCAGTTTTTTTATTTATAGTTTGCCCTACTTGGTATAGTCATGTAAAGTCGACCATAAGGTTAATGAACTGGTTTATATTTAATAAATGAAATCTTTTATTATCTTTCCAATGTGTATGATTGTGATATTCATCTATGTTGATACTGTGTGCACTATCATGATCTTGGACTAGTGTGATATACACAAAGGGTATGGATTTGCATATTCAGATCCCGACAGGGAGGAATAGTGAGTTTAGGATTATCGAGAGGGTCAATGTTCAGATAGAGTTTTCGAAAGGTTTTGTCGTGATCTCTTTGCCAACACGTGAGGAAGAGTGTTTATCGTATGGCAATATGAGATGATCATGTCTTGTGGGTAAAGTATATAACCTCTACAGAGTGTCCATCTGTTCGGATAGCTATATCCCATTTTATGGATAATGCTCGGGAATTTCACACAAGGGTTAGATTTTATAAAACAAAACTTGAGAGGGAAGGCTGTGTGCCAAGAAAGGGAAATGGTGTAGGCTGTGTACCAATTTAACTTAGAAAATCTCTGAATAACTTATTATTACTATTATTTGTTTTAATTATGGTTGCAATCTATTATCCTATTCCAATGCTAGAGTCTGCTTTGTGCAAAAGTAACCATATCAGTCATTCCTTGAATAAACCTTGCATGTAGTTGTTAGACTTGCACTCTGTGGTGCAACTTATTGAGTACCCATGTACTTACCCTTTCTATAAACAATGTTGCTCAGTTACTGAAGACATTCATGAATACGTTAGTGGTCAATGATGACTACTTTGAAGACCATGAAGAACTAGGTTGCACTACCCCAGTCGATTGCCTACGGGCATATGGATGGGTTTCACTTGAAGATATTCTTTTTCCTTCTGCTATAGTACAATTAAGTTTTTCGCTTCATAAGGCAATAGTTGTAAGTCTTGATCATAAGATTGCTACTTTGATATTTAATGTTAACTGCTTCTTCTTTAATTATGATGCATATGGAATGATATTCATCAATGTTACCATTGTGTGCACTAGCGTGATCCTAGGCCACATTTTGCTGCCACCATTCGCTTGTGCTCCACTCGTCGTGGTGTCATCACCCTTCGAACTAGCCATAGCCTCAACCATTGTTGTTTGATGCTAGGCTGCCATCCTTACTTGTCTACCAGGGGTTACCTCTGAGGTCATTGTTTCAAGCCGCCATTGGCGCCAGTGATGCTACTGTTGTGCTTGCAATCCACTACCATGCCTTCACATGTTGCCATCACCATTGACCACAGTCCCACTATCGCCACCATGTCTCGAATGTTGCTCTGCCATGCCGGTTGGCTCATGGTAATCACGGTCAGGTACAAGTCATGCACGCTAGCCTTGTCTTGCGTTGGTCAAGCTACATGTCCTCCGACCTTCCTCGAGTCAGCTCCACCTCGCCTAGGGTGCCGAGATGCTGGGAGCACTGTGCTTAGATTGTGTCTGTCTTCTAGGATGCCTTCTATTGCATGCATGCCTCTATTGATGCTTGCTAGGCAACGTCTAGCACCACTGCCACCTCTCTCCCACTTTCTCAAATTGCTCAATTGATCATGCATACGCGAAAAACTTGTATGAATGGAATGCTCATGTGATTCTGAATGTAGTGGTGTAACATGCAGGGGTTGGTTCTTTGATTTTGGGTGAGATACTGGAGGAGAAAAGGAGGCATGGAGCTCGACTTTTGGTTGAAAGAAATGGTAGGAGGGAGGGGATGGAGGCAGTAAGGGTTTTTTTT
Organism: Otatea glauca; assembly: GCA_036346275.1. Taxonomy (NCBI): domain Eukaryota; kingdom Viridiplantae; phylum Streptophyta; class Magnoliopsida; order Poales; family Poaceae; genus Otatea; species Otatea glauca. The sequence goes on from CM070719.1 coordinate 38,331,748, forward strand.
CTCCTGCCTCGTTCTTTCTTTTTTTCTTTTGTTGGAAATTGAGAGATGAGAGGAGAGAGATGGTTGGGGTTGAGGTGAGATTTGTTTTTGGTTTCCACGGTTTCCAATGTAAAATTTTATGAGCATTTGAAGTCTTGTCGAGAGAGAAAATTTAGAAAAGAAAAGAAAAGAGAATTTACTGTACCGAGAGGTGACGTTGAAGGCATAAACAGGGGCCGATTACGCTTTCCTACGTTGTATTATTCCTAGAACTAAAAGCATCTTTCTATTTTCTAGAGTTATTAACCGATTCAACAGCTTGGGCCCACATATAAGTGACTCATAACACTTTAACCAGGTTAGTTAAATTAAACTGATCCTAAGTATCATCATCAGTGCAAAACTAATCTTTGACTAAGTGGGTGAACATGTCAGTAAGAAGGAAAAAGTGTAGGGGAGTTCCAACCAACTCGTTGCTAAGTTCGTTGGCAGGGACGTGGTGGCAGAGCATCCTCGAGGAACAGGAAAATGGAACATTAACCTCCAGATGAGCCTTTGAGCTATGATAGCAGTTGGAATGGGGGTTGGAGACGGCTGCACAACGCCGAGGCATCTCGGGTTGGTGGTGACCTTGGCGAGATAGAGCAGGGCAGACTGACTAGGTCATTGTGCTAGCTAATGGAAGCTTGGATGGAGCTATGGAAGATAGCGTGGGGACCAATGGTCATCAGAGTCTCATTAGTGACATGCAACCACGGCGGTGCAAGGCAAAGCTACAACATCGACCACTAAAGGTACTTCCTCTAGCTAAATCAAGGAGTGCATTAGGAATAGGAGCTCACTACAAGCACAAGAGGTTGACACCACGGAAGATGGTCAAAGATGACAAGAATATAGTTTACAGGATGGTATGTGTTAGCTTGATTGCATGCTGGAGATGGTTCCAAAGCAAGGGAATGACAAGTGGCTCACTGGATGTCAGGATCCGAATATGCAAATCTAGACCCTCTGTGTATACTACACTATTTCAAGATCACACTAGTGCATATGATGGCAACATAAATAGAATATCATATACATACATAGTGGAATAAGAATAAACTAATTATATTTAATAAGGAAATAGGTGTTATGACCTTATGGTGAAGCTTACCCTTTGTTATGCCTTGCAGGTCTTAAGCACTAAACAAATGACTTGTAGCGGAAAAGACAAAGAAACTTAAAAATGACCCATTGACCTACCATAGGCAAATGATTGGGGCTCATACCAGGACTTGGATTACCAAATCTGAAACCCTCTGTGTATACTGCATTAGGCCATGATCATGCTGGGGTAGCGCCACCTAGTTCTTCATGATCCTCGAAGAAATAGTACTCATTAACCATATCTTATCTTGACAAAGTCTTCAGCAACTAATCAACAAGTCATATATCCGTGAGTACATAAATTACTCAGCAACTCATAGAGAACAGTGACACAAATAAAATCATGCAAGGATGCACAAAGGAATAGCCATATGGTTCTTTTGTAGAAAGCAATAATTAATTGAAATACGACAGCTAGATTGCAAAGCATAATTGAAAACAATACAATAAGTAAGACAATTGCATTTAGAAACATCAAGTGAATCACTTTTTCAGCTTCCAAAATTTCTAACTTCCAACTTTTCAGTAAAAACTCTATTTCTTGTGTAAAACTCTCAAGCACGTCAATAACTGCGAACATGGTTAATCAAATAGTTTTACACTGTAGAGGTTGTATTGCTTAACGCACAAGATATGATCAACTCGTACTATCTGCTCACACTCAACATGATAGAGTACAGCTAAGAAGATCACAACACGGCCTTTGTTGTGGTGTACACTAGCACTACCCTACCTAGTGAGTTTATCCCCTCAACAATGGGATGTGACCTAGCCGGTCTACCCCAAGCATGCATCTCGTATCTTTAATGATAGGCTCACCATTATGAGAAAAAATGGAGTAACCCTCCAATCATCACCGTACACTCAGTGTCTCATTGAGTCAAAGTAACCCTCCACTTGCACATCCATTGGATTAACCTTCCAATTCAACTATGCAGGGGAGCACGAGTATCGACATGTTATTTAGCCGGGTCTATTCTATACCAGACTTGTGGTTGCACATGTAGGCCCAATTTCAATGGTGCATAATATTAAGTCCTCAAATAGACTCGCACGATACATCCACATCCCAAATGTGCTAACCGCACCTCATTTACTGCAAATCACTTGCCCAAGTGAAAACTAATTTGTTTAACCAAGACTAATGGCATACCCTACCATGGCATAACAGATTTTACAACAGTGACTACCTGCCACAATTCCATATCTCATTAAGTCAAGATTATCAGTATTCATCATGTGGTATGAGCTCAATGTATAACTAACCATGTCTAACCATAACTATGTTAACCTATTATTGGTAATACATTTATGTCCAACAATTAATGATCCAACCTAGGGTGATGATAGATATATGTCATTCAATATTCAAGGCAGTATAATGAAATGTAGGTATTTAGCTACTCCTAGCAGATAACATTTCAAATAGATGTAGCATGTAATTTTATGAAATAAAATACTTTTCCATGCATAGGTTCAACATGATCAAAGGTTCGGACTTGCCCTAGCTATGCTTTATGTTGCTATTCCCTTGGTCTTTGATTCCCTTTGTCTTTATTTCCATCGACTAACTTTCCGGAATTGTCAACGTCAAACGAGAGAGAAAATGCAAATAAAACAAAATTCAAAAAGACAATTCAAATAAAATCCAAATTAATTGAGAATGAATTATACTAGATGGTAGGGTTCGATTTTAGATGAATTTTAGAGCTTGAATGGGTTCAATCATGGTGCATATGATGGAGAACGATCTTTCAAAAATTTGGTGAGGGGAGAAAATGAGGGAAAAAGACAGAGAAGAAATTATGTGGGGGAATATTCCCTAATGTTCAAATAAAAAGGGTCTAGAGGCCGATCTATGGGCCTTCGATCTATGGATTGGGTCCACATAATAGTACTTGTCCATGGTGGACTTGGTGTACAAGGCTTGAGTGGCTGATAGGTGGGTCCACTGATTTTTGGAATTTTTGGAAATAAAGGAAAATCGGGAAAATGTATTAGCGACTAACAGGTGGGACCAAGGTCTATTGGCCAAGTTCGCAGATCAACATAGTCCACGATGGATCGGGTTCACAACTTGACTGCATGACATGTGAGGCCCACATTTAATTGACGCTAGGTTTGGATCTAGCCACGTGGCTATTGACTGAGATGACACATTAGCCATAGCACTGAGGTAGCACTAACGTGGGCGGCTGACAACACTCGAGGACCAAGGGAGTCTGGCAAGGGGTGGCGCACTTTGGTGATCTCCCGATGACGTTGATGACGATGGGAATGCAATGGGAAAGGCTTAGGTCTGGGCAAACAAGGAATGGTGAACATCATGATGTAGTCGGACTTCACCGGTGATGATCATAGTGGATGGTAACATGGCTAAAAGTGGCGGAGCCATGGGGCTCTTAGCAGCAACGGCGAGGCAGCGATCCTTCGGGGAAAATGAGGTGAGCATCACATAGAACACGATGTGGTGAAACTTACAGTGTGGACGATGGTGGTGGAGTCTCAATGGTAGAGGTAGAATCAGGCAGCAAAGAGTTACGGACAATCATGGTGAAGATGGACTAGATCTCCTTACTCAAAGCTCCCTGGCATCGATTGATGGAGGGGATCGGATGAGGATGCTCAGGAACATGTTGTGACGTTATCGGTGTTCGCAAAGGCGTGATAGAACAACGAGAAGGCGAGCTCATTATTGTGGCTCCAATGGCAATGGTAGCGGAGCTTCTCTCTAGCAAACTCAGGTGGGGCAATGGCGGTGTCTCGGGTAGCGACTAGGGCAACGGTTGTGGCACGACACGAGGCACGCAACACGTGAGTCCTTAGGGCTTTAAATTGCCTCAAGAGGCATGTGGTGGGTCATGGGAGGGAGCAGGCAAACCAACGGGCCAGGAAGTGAAATGTGCTAGCCAATATTCGACCCTCAAAAATTTAGGAATTTGGAAATGATTTTTGAATTTAAGAAAAGTCTTGAAATTCAAATAAATAGCAAACGAGCTCTACAAATTCCAAGAAAATATAGAAAAATTCCTTTTAGCGCAAATTTATTTTAATTCATGTTAAATTAGTCAAATTAAATCATTTTAATTTGGAAAATTCTAGTTAAGCTTTAATTAATTGAAGAAAATCCATATAGTTCCTTTTATTTTTAAAATTTTCATAGGGCGTGAAAATTATTGTGTTCAGCTCAAATCCCAGTAACCGGCTTCTTCGTGATACTCCTCCAATGCAGGTGTTGAATCCTCTTCATTAACTAAGTGCTATTTATTGCAAGGGAGAGCACATGGAGTAGACAACAAGTTATGCACAAAATGCAAGTTTATATAACTTATGCAAGGTTTATTAGAAATGTTGGCTGATTCGATTCTTTTCCATAAAACAACATTTGAAGTTTGAGTACCAATAGATTGTTTGAAAGCATAGGTAATCATAATAATAACATTTGACAACTTTCCACTAATGCACACAGCCTTCCCAAGTTTTATTTTTACATAGCCTTGCCGAAGTTTTATTTTATAAAATCTAACACTTGTGTGAAATTCCTGGGCATTGCCTATAACTGCAAAATAAAAAATTTCACAAAATTGAAATACAAGAATGTAAGTTTTCATTTGGACATGATTTGAAGTTTTGGCTATTTTTGAAATATTCAGGAATATATGCGTTGAAAGAAATACTTTAAATGGTCAAGTTATGGTTTTTGGATCCTAACTTTTAAATTCAAATAAACACAAAGTTTGGAAATAAATTATATAAATCCTAAATAATACCCAGAGCCCGATTTCAAGCTTCTCCTCGTGTCTCTCACTGCCAAGCGATGAAGCGCATCTTCAGGTACCTTCGAGCTACCACTAATTATGGTATTTGGCACTCTTCTTCTTGTCTGTCCCTTAGAGCCTTTTCTGATGCAGACTTTGTTGGCTGTAGGATAGACAGGAAGAGCACTTCTGTCACTTGCCAATTCATTGGTACTTCTCTTGTTTCTTGGTCACCTAGGAAGCAGTTCGGAGTTGCTGTTTGTGTTATGCCCTTGAGGTAATCATTTAGATGATTGTAACATGACTATGTTGATGAATAATAATATGATTATTGGTCCAATGAATGTATATCATTGTATTGATCAATAAGTATGTGACTTGCTTATGAAGCTCTTTACTTATTGATGTAATTCGATAAATATCTCTGATCGAACATCATCGTATAGGACAATGAAGAATAGATCAGCACATGTAGTGATCGATGATCATGCTTCATAGATCATGGGATATGGAGATATCATCTATACATTGTGGACGCATGTTGAAGAACATGGGTTAGATAGACCCGCCATGGGACACTGCGAGAATGTTACATTCTTATGTGTCAACAGTGTATCTCATACATAGTAGATGTATGATCCTTAGACCTGAGATTGTCATATTCCCTACATGTGTAATAGTTTTCCTTGGGGCTGTCAAACACTACTTCCTAACCGAATAGTTATAAAGGTAGCTTTCATGTTTACTATAAAACGTGTAGAGGGAAGTGAGCAGTCAAGAGGGAATTTGCCACTCCAATGAAATGGAGATATATGACAAGGCCACTCGTGTGATATGATTAAGGAAGTGCACGGCCATGCCGTGATTGAGGAGTCAATGACAAATTATTAATATATCACGGATACGATACATGGATTGAATCATCAAAGGATGACATGCTTCTCACCTTTAGTTCAATCTTCATATACATGGCAAAGGGATTATTACATGAGTACTTTTGATAGGTTCTGTCCGATTTGATCATAGTATGTTTGAGAGTTGGCATGCTTTGCAAGGAGTCGCTACCAACTATTGGATTGAAAAGGAGTTTTCCGAATCCATGTCCAAACGTACGTGAACCTGCAGGGTCATACACTTAATGGGCTGGGACGCATTAATTTGGATTTGATCCGTAATTAATGGACCTCGTGGGCTTAGCACACTGATAGGCCCTAGTTTAGGGTTTCATCTCGTGGCTATATAAGGAGTGGGCAGGGTGGGCGCAGGGTTTGCTTTCCTACGATCTAGAAGTGTTTCACCCGAAACCCTAGCCTCCTCTCATTGCTCCTGCCGAGCGACCAAGTGCTTGCACACCAACGCACGGCGTTCCATCCCCGAACGTGTGTACTACTGCGGTGACGCTGCGGCGACTGCGGCGTGGGAGGACAATCCACGACTGCGGCGAGAACGATCCACTCCATCGACGCAACGCCTGCAGCAAGGACGATCCACTACATCGACGCGCGAAGGATTCCACAACTGCGCGTCTAGTGGTAATCTAATCTATGATCCCATTCTTGCGAGTAGCTTTCTGGTTATGCGGTTGTTTTTTTTGTGCTAGCGTAGCATACCGCGTTCCTCTTTAGTGGTATCAGAGCCATCTCGTATAGATTTGTGATCTGGATGTTGCACATATGATGTGTGAGGTTAGTAGATTGGATCTATTACATGTTCAGCCGGTTCATGTGATGAATTGGTGGCGGTAGCCATCGATGAGATCGATCGGTTTAGGGATTGAGGAAAGTGTAAACCGACTCAATCTTGATTTGGGTGAGTCCGTTTATGGTACGACATTACCCTTACCGGTCGGGTTACCGCCATCAGGGTTTCAGAAACGTAACCATATGGGACCAAGCCAATCAGATTGAGTCGGATTGGGTCAATCTGGTTGATCCATGAAAAGTGCAAACTGATTCAATCTTGTTTTGGGTGAGTCTGTTCATGGTACGATGTTGCCCTTACTGGTCGGGTTACCGCCATCAGGGTTTCTGAAATGTAACCATTTGAGACCAAGCCAATCATATTAGCTCGAATTGGGTCAATCTGGTTGATCCGTGGAGATTTTGAGAGTGTTTTCCTTTGATAGCCTCTAAAAATGTTTCCAAGGGCACTGACCTCGACCTTGTTGATCGATCGCCAACGGACGCCACGACTGTGGCACCGCCTTGGACCCCCATGTGGCGCCCCTCGGACCCCGGAGTCGTAGGATTGTTTTTGTTTAACTCATTTTTGCAGGAAATTATGTGAAATAGTTTGGCCTATATGTATGTGATGCATGTAATTTTCACATGGCTTGCGTGCCGTGTCAAGTCATAAGACTATTTAAATTATATAACGACCTGCGTGTCGACTTGTGATGCTTCAAACCCTCATTTAAAATTCATTATCAAAAGTTGTAAGGCGTTGCATCCATAATGATGAAGACGATGGTATCAAGCATTATGATTAGGTGAACAATCAAGCAAAGTGGCTAGGTGAACAAACAAGCATGATGATGGAGATCTTAATGCTAAGGGCCATGCTATTACACAGCTTATTTTTGATTTTCTGTGGATGTATATTTAATCCTTACTATTTTCTTTATGCTCATTGCATGTGATGCCATGTTCATAGTAGATATTGTTCATCCCTATATTTAAAATTTTAAATCAAAATGTCCATCCAATTGTTGCACCTATCAAGAATTTAGATCGTTATTGATATGACCGCCAAAGTAGTATATCAATGGCTATCTTAATAGATGATAGGGATGTGTTGGACACATCACGCATAACAATGGTAAATTTAATCTAGCTATCAAAACGGTTTTGGGCTTGAGGACATAAGTGGTTGGGATTTGATTTCAGTAATGAAGAAACCTATACAAGACAATTGGTGTCTAGGAAAATACATATGAGGTAGGTTTCTTAATTGGCACCCGAAAATGGGAAGTGCTCCCTCCCTCATGTGAGCCCTAGGGGCAAGTTGACCTGGCCATGAGTCAAGTTGACGGAGGCATTCATTACTTGTTTTCATACTCAACAAACAAGAGTTACATAAGATGTAATTAGCAAAGGTGTTGCTTACCTATGTAATTAAATTTCTAGCAGTGATGCCAAAGCTCACTAGTGTTTGATGAATATGGATCTTGAATACTCACTATGTGTCTATAAAATAGGAGTGTCTTTTATTAAAATGTTTAATAAAAGTTTTACATAAACATGGTGCTTAGAATGTTTGCATGTTTTTGTTATAGTTCAATGGCACCTTCTCCTACTCCTGCTACACCTAGTTTTGCTTTGAGATCGGTTTTGGAAAGGGAAAAACTTAATGGAACTAATTTTGTTGATTGGTATCGCAACCTGAGAATTGTTCTTAAGCATGAAAAGAATGACTATGTTCTAGGGAATCCAATTCCTGATGAACCAGCCGAAAATGCTCCTCGCAATTTGAAGGTTGAATATGAAAAACATGTTAATGCTTCTGTAGAGGTCAGCTGTCTCATGCTTGTCACCATGGAGCTCCAAAAGCAATATGAGGACCAGGATGCTTACAATATGATTGTAGGCTTGAAGGGCATGTTTGGGAATCAATCAAGAGTTGAGAGGTATGGTATCTCAAAGCTTTTATTTGCTTGTAAGTTGGATGAAGGTAGTCCGATCAGCCCTCATGTGATCAAGATGATTGGTTACATTGGGAGATTGGAAAAACTTGAGTTTCCCCTTAGCCTCGATTTGGCCACAGATGTTATTCTCCAGTCTATGCCATAGAGCTTTGAGCCATTCATTATGAATTTTCATATGAATAGCATGGAGAAGAACCTAACCGAACTACATGGGATGCTAAAGGCTGCCGACGAAAGCATTAAGAAAAAATACAATCATGTGATGATGGTTCAGAAAACAACTGCATTCAAAAAGAGGAAGGCTAAGGCTGGGGGAATGGGAAAGAGCAAGGGCAAGGATAAGGGCAAGGCTCAAGATGAGATCGCAAGCCTCAAAACTAAGCTTCAGAAGCATAAAGTTGGCTCTCAACCTGATACCCAATACTTCTATTGCAAGAAGTCAGGATATTGGAAACGGAACTGCGAAAAGTACCTTGCAGATAAGAAGAATGGAAATGTGGTTTCCACTTCAGGTATTAATGTTATAGAAATTAATCTTGCTACTTCTTCACTCAGCTCATGGGTATATGATACTGGTTCGGTTGCTCACATTTGCAATTCAATGCAGGGGCTAATAAAGAGTAGAGACTTGGCAAAAGGAGAAGTAGATCTTCGCGTGGGGAATAAAGCAAGAGTTGCTGGTCTTGCCGTTGCCACGTACCCATTGCATTTGCCTTCAGGATTAGTTTTAGAACTCAATAATTGTTATTTTGTTCCATCTTTGAGTAGAAACATTATTTCATCTTCTTGTTTGGAACATGAAGGTTATGATTTTAGAATAAAGAACTTTGTTTGTTCGACAGTTTTGAATGATATGTATTATGGTCGTTGCCCCATAGTGGATGGGTTGTACGTCCTTGAACTCAAAGAAAAACCTATCTATAACATTAATGTAAAAAGGCCTCGGCCTAATGATTTGAACCCTACCTTTTTATGGCATTGTCGCTTAGGTCATATAAATGAGAAGCGCATGAAGAAGCTCTATGGTGATGGACTTCTAACCTCATTTGATTTTGAATCATTTGAAACATGTGAGTCTTGTTTACTTGGCAAGATGACAAAAGCCCCTTTTCACAGGTTTTAGTGAGAGAGCGAGTGAATTATTGGCCCTAGTACATACAGATGTATGTGGACCAATGAGCTCGACTGCTAGGGGTGGGTTTTAGTACTTTGTAACTTTTACCGATGACTTTAGTAGATATGGATATATCTATTTAATGAGGCATAAATCTGAAACTTTTGAAAGGTTCAAAGAGTTTCAGAACGAAGTACAAAATCAACTTGGCAAATCGATAAAACACTTACGATCAGATCGTGGTGGCGAATACTTGAGCCAAGAGTTTGGTGATCATCTAAAGCAATGTGGAATCGTTCCGCAACTTATTCAACCAGGAACGGCTCAATGGAATGGCTTGTCCGAATGATGAAACTGAACTTTATTAGATATGGTTCGGTCAATGATGAGCCAAACAGATCTGCCATTATCCTTCTGGGGTTTTGCTCTAGAGACAGTTGCGTTCACTTTGAATAGGGTCCCATCAAAATCCGTTGAGAAGACGCCATATGAGATATGGACCGGGAGAGGACCCATGTTGTCATTTCTCAAGATATGGGGATGTGAGGCTTATATAAAATGTTTACAATCAGATAAACTCGCACCTAAATAAGAAAAATGCTTTTTTGTGGGGTATCCTAAAGAAACAAAAGGATATTACTTTTACAAAAGAGACGAGAACAAAGTTTTTGTTGCTCGAAATGGTGTCTTTTTGGAGAAAGAGTTTCTTTCAAAAGAAATTAGTGGGAGTGATGTGCATCTCGATGAAGTTCGAGAATCACATGAATATGTTCAAGCTACCACTGAACCTTCACAAGATGTACAAAGTGTTGTACAACCTGTGGAAGAGACACCAGCCCCACATAGGTCGGGGAGGCCGCGTTATGTACCTATAAGATATGGGAATGACATATTATTGTTGGACAATGATGAGCCCACGACTTATGAAGAAGCAATGATGGACCCAAACTCTGAAAAATGGCTTGAAGCCATGAGATCCGAAATTCAATCCATGCATGACAATCAAGTTTGGAACTTGATCGATTCTCTTGATGGTGTAAAAACCATTGAATGCAAATGGATTTTCAAGAAGAAGATAGACGTAGATGGAAATCTATAAGGCACGGTTGGTGGTAAAGGGTTTCAAACAAGTTCAAGGAGTTGACTATGATGAAACCTTCTCACCGGTAGCCATGCTCAAGTCTGTCCGGATCATTTTAGCTATTGCTGCATATTTCGATTATGAAATATGGCAGATGGATGTCAAAACAGCCTTCCTTAATGGGAATCTATCTGAGGATATATACATGATACAACCTGAAGGTTTTATTGATCCTAAATATGCTAAAAGGGTATGCAAGCTTCAAAGATCCATTATGGGTTAAAACAAGCATCTTGAAGTTGGAACATTCGTTTTGATGAAGGAATCAAAGGATTAGACTTTATCAAAAATGAAGAAGAGCCTTGTGTTTACAAGAAGGCCAGTGGGAGCACACTTGTGTTCCTGATTTTGTATGTGGATGACATATTATTGATCGGGAATGATATTCTTATGCTTGAAGATGTTAAGACTTCATTGAAAAGGAGTTTCTCAATGAAGGACTTGGGAGAAGCTTGCTATATCTTGGGCATAAAAATCTATAGAGATAGATCAAAAAGGTTAATTAGATTAAGTCAGGAAACGTACATTGACAAGATATTGAAAATGTTCAATATGCATGAATCCAAGACAGGTTTCATGCCAATATCACATGGCATCAGTCTCTACAAGAATCAATGTCCTTCGACAACTGATGAACAAGACAAGATGAGCAAGATTCCATATCCTTCAGCTATTGGGTCTATTATGTATGCTAGATCTGCACGCGCCCAGATGTCTCATATGCTCTAAGTGTCACAAGCAAATACCAAGCAGATCCTGGTGATGATCATTGGATAGCCGTAAAAAATATCCTGAAGTACTTGAGAAGAACTAAGGGTATGTTCCTTATTTTTGGAGGTGAGAAAGATCTGGTTACAAAGGGTTACACCGATGCAAGCTTCCAAACTGACAAAGATGATTCCCGATCACAATCTGGGTTTGTGTTTACACTAAATGGAGGAGCAGGAAGCTGGATGAGTTCCAAGCAAAACACGGTGGCCGACTACGACAGAAGCGGAGTACATTGCGGCTTCGGAGGCCGCAAAAAAGCTGTGTGGATTAAGAAGTTTATGACAGAGCTTGGTGTGGTCGCTAGTGCCTCTAGTCCAATGAACATCTATTGTGATAATAGTGGTGCCATTGCATAAGCTAAAGAGCCTAGATCTCATCAGAAGTCTAAACACATACTCCGACGCTTTCACCCTATTCGCGAGATTGTGGATAGAGGTGATGTGAGAATATGCAAAGTACATACGGAAGCCAATGTGGCCGATCCATTGACAAAGCTACTGCCACAGCCTAAGCATGAGGCGCACACGAGGTCTATCGGTATTAGATACTTAATTGATTGTCTCAAGTGCAAGTGGGAGATTGTTAGTGTTATGCCCTTGAGGCAATCATTTAGATGATTGTAACATGACTATGTTTATGAATAATAATATGATTATTGGTCCAATAAATGTATACATTGTATTGATTAACAAGTATGTGACTTGCTTATGAAGCTCTTTACTTATTGAAGTAATTCGATAAATATCTCTGATCGGACATCATCGTATAGGACAACGATGAATAGATCAGCACATGTAGTGATCGATGATCATGCTTCATAGATCATGGGATATGAAGATATCATCTATACATTGTGGATGCATGTTGAAGAACATGGGTTAGATAGACCCGCAATGGGACACTGCGAGAATGTTACATTCTTATGTGTCATCAGTGTATCTCATACATAGTAGATGTATGATCCTTAGACCTGAGATTGTCATATTCCCTACATGTGTAATAGTTTTCCTTGGGGCTGTCAAACACTACTTCCTAACCGGATAGTTATAAAGGTAGCTTTCATGTTTACTATAAAACGTGTAGAGGGAAGTGAGTAGTCAAGATGGAATTTGCCACTCCAATGAAATGGAGATATATGACAAGGCCAATCGTGTGATATGATTAAGTGCATGGCCATGCCGTGATTGAGGAGTCAATCACAACTTATTAATATATCACGGATACGATAGATTGATTGAATCATCAAAGGATGACATGCTTCTCACCTTTAGTTCAATCTTCATATACTTGGCAAAGGGATTATTACATGAGTACTTTTGATAGGTTCTGTCCAATTTGATCATAGTATGTTTGGGAGTTGGCATGCTTTGCAAGGAGCCGCTACCAACTATTGGATTGAAAAGGAGTTTTCCGAATCCATGTACAAACGTACGTGAACCTGCAGGGTCACACACTTAATGGGCTGGGATGCATTAATTTGGATTGGATCTGTAATTAATGGATCTCGTGGGCTTAGCACACTGATAGGCCCTGGTTTAGGGTTTCATCTCGTGGCTATATAAGGAGTGGGGAGGGTGGGCGCAGGATGTGCTTTCCTACGGTCTAGAAGTGTTTCACCCGAAACCCTAGCCTCCTCCTCTCGTTGCCCCTGCCGAGCGACCAGGTGCTTGCACACCGACACACGGTGTTCCATCCCTGAACGTGTGGACTACTACAGTGACGCTGCTGCGACTGTGGCGTGGGAGGACGATCCACGACTGCAGCGAGAACGATCCACTCCATCGACACAACGACTGCAGCAAGGACAATCCACTACATCGACACGCGAAGGATTCCACAACTGCGCATCTAGTGCTAATCTAATCTATGATCCCATTCTTGCGAGTAACTTTCTGGTTATGCGGTAGATTTTTTTTGTGCTTGCGTAGCATACCGCGTTCCTCTTCAGTTGCACTGTCCACAACTGAGGCCAAGTACGTTGCTGCAGCTAGTTGCTGTAGTCAGGTGCTTTGGATGAGATCGACCTTACCGGATATTATTTTAGAGATAGAGAGTGTTCTACTTTTCTATGACAACACTTCTTCTATTTGCATTGCTAAAAACCTAATGCAGCACTCCAGGACCAAGCATATAGACATTAGATATCACTTCCTTAGAGACCATGTGGAGAAGGGTGATATAGTGCTTCAGTTTGAGGAGAGTGACCACTAGATTGCCGCTATCTTTACCAAGCCATTGGATAGCTCTAGGTTTGTGGTCTTGAGAGGAGAGCTTGGAGTTATGTGCCCTTACGGCATCTCTTGACGGGGAGCTGGTTTTTATACTATGTATTATATATGTTTTCTTCCAACATTTCCTTTCTTTTGCATCTTCTGAGTGTTATTGGGCTTATTTCTAAAGTTATGAGTTTATTTCACTTAGACTTCTGGCATGCTTTGCATGAACCTCTCATCTTATGCTATAGGTTGCTATCATGCATATTTAACTATTCTCTCTTCTCTTTAGGTTGAGTTCCCTCACAGTCTTATAAGTCTAGCAGGTGTTGGGCCCCCCTGGGTATACAGGGTCTGTGTGCACTCCTTAGCTTGGGATCTATAGTCAGCTTCTCTTTGTCAGTTATTGGGAAAGATGAGAGCGAGTCTGAGCCATAGTATTCTCTACTATCTTTTATATGCTCTATAACCACCCAGTTTGCAGTTTCTCGATTTCTTCTCCTTATTCTATGTTTTTGGTTTTGATTGAGTTCATTTGGTCCTTCCATGAGCTTAATTCTGTTACTAACTCAACTTGAACCAAATTTGTGCTTAAAATTGATTCACTTGTTGAGAGGGAGTTTAAGAATCTGCTTCATGCATTGCATATAGACTTCATTTTCTTTTTATGAGCTTTTTCTATTATGCAAATGAGCTATTATTCATGCTATGCACCTTGCTGCTTTTCTAAAGAAAAATGCTAGCTTAGATAGTCCAAGTTCATTTTGATTCATCTTGCTAAGCTTGTTAAAATCTAAAAATTAAAGCTTTAAATGATAACTTGATGAAACATATTGCTTTTACTTGCTATGTTTCTTCTCTAGGTGCATATGCCATTATTTGTAAAATCTTGGATTTCTACCAGAGTCCCTATAGCAACTTAGGTGAAGCTAGGTAGATCCAAACTCGAGTCCTTCATATGCTCATAAATATATGTGCTAAAATGAAAACAAAAAAATTGACTCCTTTTGTGCAAATTGATCTCAACACTGTACATTCACAAGACTGCCTCCCATTGCACTTGGGATGAACTTGGAATATATTGTATATGACCAAGACCATCCTCTTAAGAGCTCTTCTTGAGATGGTCGACTATGGCTTGAGTCAATCACTTGAAAAATGCAAATAAAAAAACATAAGTGGGTAAAGAATGAAAATAATGTTACACATTTGCACCCCACTATGTCATTTGAAATCTTAAAGAAAAATTTGCATTGAAGATAATTGAGCCCGAAGGACCTTGTATGCACTTCTAGCTTTCCCAAAGTGTTGAGTAGGTTGAACTCTAGGTTTTCCAATTGATCCAATCCATTGTATGGCTTTGCCTCTAGTTTAGAAACCATGCTAAGTGTTGCAATTGTTCAATCATGCAAAAATGATATAATCTTATTTGTGCTTACTAGCAAAATTGACATTTGCACTTGGACATGTCATAGTTTAGCATGATCTAAACTTGAGTAGCTTGGTATCATACTTTGTTATATGGTCACTTGGATAATTTTCAAAGCTCTTTTAGGATGCATTTCATGCATACATGTGTAAAGGGGGAGAAAATGCCATCTTGATGCCTATATTGCCAAAAGGGGGAGAAATTATAGAAAAGGGATCATTAAAAGATAAAAATGAATGCATCTTAGTTCTTATGATCATGGTGAAAATTGCTATTTCTTAGGATCATAAGCCTTTCTTCGTGATCTTTGTGAGTTTTTATTGGATTTCTAGATATTTTGTGGAAAACTTGTTCTTTCTATTGCCTTGCTCTAAAATTTTTCTTGCCAACTTGGTCATGATCTCATTTTCTTCTCTCTAGACCAAGTTTGGCTTTGCAATCAAATTGCTTTCTTCTTCCTTGCTTTCAAACTGAAATTTGCATTTGCCTCCCCTCCTTCTAAGGGCCTGTTTGTTTTAGCTTTTGATTCTGGATTCTGGTCCCAAAAGCAGAATCAAAAACAAACAGCCTGTTTCTAGAATCCGATTCTCACAATCCAGTCCACCCATATACACTAGAATCCACAATCCACTTCATATGTGCTTTTGGATTCCAGCTTTTGGAGAATCAGCTTCTCTAAAACCACAATCCAGAATCAGCTTTTAGAGAATCCAAAGCTGAAACAAACAGGCCCTAAATGCTTGTGGATCTTGTGCTGAGGATGTATGATTGATGGATGAGTCTTCTTCAGACCATATCCCAATCATCTAGGCAGATCTTGTGTTCTTACTTGCAAAAAACTAATCTTTTGCTCTTTAGATGATAATTCTAATCAAGGTAACTGTTTGCACCAAAATTTGGCAAGTCTAGTCAGAATCGGCAATAAAATCAAAGATACGGGAATTAACGGACAAGTTGGAAAGGTTTGGAGATATTTTGGTAACGGCAAAATCTTTAAGGAAATAACTGTCCCCGTATACGTGCCCGATGGAACATTACCCCCGCGACGATTGGCCAAGGCAATCGGCTAAAGATAGGTTGTCTGGGCCGATTAGGGGTTACAACGAAGGTTTCAGAAGGCCTGTTCACGAAAGGATATCTGAACCAAAGCAAAAACCAAACCAGGCCGAAGTACGGAGGTCAAACATAGACCAGGATAATCTCGTCGGCAAGATAAGAAAACCAGTAGAGCTTAAGCCTAGATGGTGTCCGTCTGGCCTTAGCCGATCGCAACGCCGACGACTTCAGAGGCTAAGGACTCAAGAGATCCAGGAAGCCGACGCAGAGAAACAGAGGGACGAAACTTTCAATGAGCTTCGTCCGGTCAAAATTGTCAAGAAAGAATGGAGGAAAAAAGAACAAGCTGAAGAAGATTTTGAATCGGCAGACGATCTAGACTCTCCTATGATTAGGGATGATACACCCCCAATGGATATCAACATGGTGTTCACGTTGCCAGCCGAATTCAAAATCAAAACTGAATCGGCTAAAGAAACTTTTGCCCAATCTTGCTCGGGAGTCCAAAACGCAATCTTTGAGAAACCCAGAGATGATCATCGGCATTTAAAACCGTTATATCTGAAAGGATATATAAATGGAAAGACGATATCAAGGATGCTGGTAGATGGCGGAGCCACAGTAAATTTGATGCCTTACACGACTTGCAAGAAATTGGGTAAGTCCGATGAAGACTTGATTAAAACTAACATGGTTTTAAACGACTTCACAGGCGATCCCACAGAAGCCAAAGGTGTCATGCTTACGGAATTCACCGTCGGCAGTAAAACTTTGCCAACCGCATTTTTTGTTATTGACGCCAAAGGAAATTACAGCGTTCTGCTGGGAAGAGATTGGATTCACGCCAACTGTTGTATCCCATCAACTATGCATCAAGCGCTTGTTCAATGGAACGGAGAAGAAGTTGAAATTGTCACGGCCGACACATCGGCTCACATTGCCATAACCAGTTCTGATGTGAATTGGCAACATGAAGAAGCAGGGTGTATATCGGGAAAAACATTGGAAGATTGCGATTTCATCTGCGTAAGCAAGACAGGACTTATGCCGATCAGTGTCAAGCCAGGCACATTTGATCGAGCAAACGAAGTGCTACGCCGATGGGGTCCAAGAAAAACAGTGAAGGCATTACAAGATAAAATGCAAAGCTATCGGCAAACAACGGATAGCTATGAAGCAATAGAAGACTTTCAAGAAGATGAAAAGTTGGGTCATGGCTTTACGTCCACCGATCTGCTTGAAGAAGTTGAAATAGGTAGTGGTGATAGAAAAAGACCAACTTTTGTTAGCGCAAATTTAGATGTAAAATATAAAGAAAAATTAATCGAAATTCTTAGAAAATATAAAGATTGCTTTGCTTGGGAATATTACGAAATGCCTGGTTTAAGCCGACAATTGGTAGAACATCGGCTACCCATTAAACAAGGTTATAGGCCGTTTAAACAGTACCCTAGGCGTTTTAATCCGGCTCTGTATAAAATCATAAAAGAAGAGATAGAGCGATTGTTGGAGGCTAAATTTATAAGACCTTGTCGATATGCGGAGTGGGTTTCCAACATTGTTCCAGTTATGAAGAAAAACGGAAAACTGCGAGTATGTGTCGACTTTAGAGATTTGAACAAAGCGACACCAAAAGATGAATACCCGATGCCTATAGCCGATATGCTTATCGATGCTGCGTCGGGGAATAAGATCATAAGTTTTCTGGACGGGAATGCCGGATACAATCAGATATTCATGGCAGAAGCCGATATACCAAAAACAGCTTTCAGATGTCCTGGTGCAATAGGGTTATTCGAGTGGACGGTTATGACCTTTGGATTAAAGAACGCTGGAGCAACATATCAGCGAGCCATGAATCTAATTCTTCACGATTTAATCGGCCACATCGTTGAAATATACATTGATGATGTCGTGGTAAAATCTGCAGAGGACTTGCGGCATTTGGCCGATCTAGAAAGAGTTTTCCAGAACATAAGATCGCATGGCTTGAAGATGAATCCTTTCAAATGTGCGTTTGGCGTGTCGGCTGGACAGTTTTTGGGTTTTATGGTGCATGAGAGGGGGATTGAAGTCAATCAAACAAGGGTCAAAGCCATAGTAGATACAATGCCCCCGAAGTGTATAAACGAGTTACAGAAGTTGATCGGCAAAATTAATTATCTCCGAAGGTTCATCTCGAATCTTTCCGGATGAATCCGCGCATTTACCCCACTGTTGAAACTGAAGGATAATTAAGAGTTTGTATTGGGAGCCGATCAGCAAAAGGCTTTCGAAGACGTTAAGAAATATTTAGCTAATCCTCCGGTTTTGGCTGCGCCACAAAAGGGGATTCCATTCAAGTTATATATATCGGCTGAAAAGGAGACTATTGGGTCTGTTTTAGCACAAGAAGTTGATGGAAAGGAAAGGGTTATCTTTTATTTAAGCCGACGCCTTCTTGATGCTGAAGTCAGGTACCCTTTCGTTGAAAAATTATGCTTGTCTTTATACTTCTCATGTACAAAGCTAAGACATTACATTTTAGCATCGGCTTGTAAAGTAATCTATAAAGCTGATGTTATAAAATATATGTTGTCAGCTCCAATCCTACTGGGTCGACTTGCCAAATGGGCTTATGCCTTGGTTGAGTTCGACTTGTCCTATGAATCGGCCAAAGCAGTCAAAGGGCAGGTATTAGCCGATTTTATAACAGGACATGATACTACTACTGATTTGGTATCCGTAGCCCCTTGGCAATTGTTTTTTGACGGGTCTGTATGCAGAGAAGCCGATGGAATCGGTATAGTACTCATATCGCCTAAAGGGCATAACTTCGAGTTTGCATTTCGGCTAAATAGCCGGTGCTCAAATAATCAGGCAGAGTATGAAGCGTTGCTCAAAGGTTTGAAGTTATTGGAAAATATCGGAGCAAGTACGGTTGAGGGATACGGGGATTCTATGCTAATTATACAGCAAATCAAAGGAGAATACCAATGTCAGGACGAGATACTACTAAAATACTTGGAGCAATGCATAGAGATCATCGGCTCGTTTACGTCATTTTCTATCGGCCACGTCCCTAGAGAGTTGAACGATGGAGCTAATGCCTTGGCTCAACAGGCATCAGGGTACAAAGACCTCGACCGATATCAAATGACTGAGCTAATAGATAAAGATGTCATGTGTGTGGATATCGCGGATTGGAGGACGCAGATAAATAAATACCTGATCGATCCATCTGAGCCGACAGAACGCAAAATTAGGCAACAAGATTTGAAGTACATTGTTATGGACGATACGTTATATTATCGGACGATGGAATGATTGCTATTAAGATGTCTTGGGGCCGAAGAAGCACGAGTGGCAATGGGTGAGGTACATGAAGGCATTTGCGGTTCTCATCAATCGGCCCATAAGATGAAATGGATGCTTAGACGGACAGTTTACTTTTGACCGACAATGCTAGAAGATTGTTTTAAATACTACAAAGGTTGTCAAACTTGCCAGAAATTTGGCAATGTACAATTAGCACCAGCATCGGCTTTGCATCCAATTATTAAGCCGTGGCCGTTTAGAGGTTGGGGAATAGATATAATCGGCCAAATATTTCCTGCATCGAGTAAAGGCCACAAGTTTATTTTGGCCGCAACTGATTATTTCTCAAAGTGGGTTGAAGCTATACCACTTAAGAAAGTAACCAGCGTTGAAGCCATCGGTTACCCAAATCTCATGAGCGGAGCAAAGGTGAGAAATCCTATCATACTCACCGCGGCTAAGACCATGTATGAGAATGTTCCTTGCCTTAGCATTCGCCTCAACGTCAACCATATTGATGGCCGAAACATTTTCATCAGCAGGAACCTCATACGGGAGTTTCACCTTCTGCCATATCAGGTAACCCTAGGCCGCTGTATGACTCCATCCGGGACTTCCAAAAAGGAAAATCAACTCCATTAAAGATGGGAGGCTTGGTGGAATATTTGTCCGTCGCCATGGCTCTTGAGACCGGTCAAGATCTATGGAAGAGCAAAACCGGCTCTGATACAAATTGAAGGACCGAGATGGCGAACAGAGGGGGGGTGAATAGTCACAAATAAAATTTCCCCCAAAATACTCCAACAAAAACCTCGACAAGATCGCTCAAAGGAAATCGTGAATTACCTGAAAAACTAGACAACTATGTGTACCCCAAGCTTGCATGGATAAGTACCATAAAATATGTGGGGATTTTTGAGTCACAATACTAGTTGTCTAGTGTCCAAGATAAAGAGGAATCAATTCAAACTCTTGCTTTTAGAAAGGACATCAATTCAAATCACAAAAGTAACTTTCAGAAAAGCAAAAGCAGAATTTCCAGAACTTGTCCTCAATTTGCACAGGAGGTTGGTGGGTTTCTGCAGCTCACAAAATTTTGAGACTTTTTCTCCCTATGAGTATCAGAGTCGTGAAGAACCCCACCAAATTTCTCCTCAAAAATCCTTACATAAAAAACAGGAAAAATCTAAGAACACAGTCTGGTCAAGAACTTCGAGTAAAATTTTGGGGCTCGGTTTTCACCTCATGGCGCCCAAACGGTGCAACAAATGAACCCCAAACTTTTTCTGCAAGTGGATATCAGAGTCCCGCACCTCCTCCAACAAGAATCACTTAAAAAGATTTTTCTAGAGTTTTATAGATATCAAACACTGACTGCTGCGCGAAGAACAAGTTCTGAACAAAGATGGAACTTGAAAGAAAAGATGTTCTCTACTCAATACAAGAGTGCAAAAGAGATGTAAAACCATATGAACACACTCAAAACATCCAAGATCAGCAGAATTTAAAAGGAGGGGAGGCAAATTCAAATTACATGAAAGTAAATTGCGAGAAAGTAATTGCGGGAAAGTAAATGCTGAATTTAAATTGCGTAAAGTAAAGACATAATGTAAATGCGCAAAATAAATTCAGAGGTGGATGGATAAAACTTTCATTTCTGGAAGGAGAGGTTACAAAGCCTCACTTTCATGTGGGCAAAGCTCAAAGGAGCATTCACAAACCTCAAAAACCTTCAAGGGAAGGAGGCTACCCCTCCACCCCTATTTATACTATTCTTGGGCCACCTGCCACCCTTGGATGAGTCCCTCAACCCTAGAGCACTCATCTAAGGGCTAGGATTAACCCACACACACAGCCATGCAAGGGCTAACCCAAAACTCACACACATACCGGGTTTTCTTGCACGGTTTTCAAAGCATACTACCTAGACCCGCTAACCTATCAACTATACCTCAATCCGACGGCCCTCATTGATCCACGCGGCATCTAGCTAGCATCAACTCCTTTCCTTGTCTTCTCGACTTGCCCGAACTCCGTCTCCGATCATCTTCCGGTGATCTCCCAACCGTCTGGACCTCCGACGCTCCTCGCCTAGTCCTGGTCATCCTTCGCCTCACCATGACCTAGCACCGTCGGCCTGCAACCATTAAAAACAAGGAAACTCCTCACATAGCAATGCCCACAATGATGTGCAATAAACCATCCAACTCATCACTACCGCGTCCATACGACCGGTATTGCCACTCCTGGCTGAGACAACTCAAAATGCTTCATTTTGAAAATCAATCCAAATCAAACTCAAACTTGAGCACACCTTGCTCAAATAAAGTAAAATACTCATCACAAACATGGATGGACATCCACATGGTCCTTCAATCTCCCCCTTGATGAGTATATTGACAAACCACACAAAAAGGCATAAATTTGAGTTTGAAGAAAATGAAGAAGAAAACAATTTTTAGTTGTAAAGTCAAACTTGATCCAAAGATAGAAATTAGAACCATGACCAAGTTGACAAAGAGGAATTTAGATTTTAGAGTTAAATTTAAGAAAGAGCAAGTTTTCAACAAAAACTCTAAAATCCAACTAAACATGTCAAATGTGATTATGAGATTATGATCCAACAGAAGTAGTAGCATAGTTTTACAAAGATCATAATAACCAAATAAGCATTCACATTTTATCTTTTAGTGATGCCTTTTCTACGTTTTCTCCCCTTTTGGCAATATAGGCATCAATTTTTTTATGTATGCATGAAATGCAATCGAAAGAGCTTTGAAGATTATCCAATTGATCAAAATGGAAGGATATTACACCAAGCTTGTCAATTTCAGAAGATGACTAAACTAAGACATGTCCAAATGCAAATACGAGCTTAGTTTTCAATATTTCATTTTTAGCAAGATTTGACAAGTGCAACACTTAGCTTTAGTTTCAAAAATAGAAGAATAGCCACTCTAAGGATCAAAAGGAAAACCTAGAGTTCAACCTACTCGACACTTTGGGGAATCTAGAAGAGCATACAAGGTCCTTCGGGCTCATTTATCACTTAATGCAAATTTTGATTTATCATCATACAAGACATAGAGGGGTGCAAATGTTTGACATTATTTGCATTCTTTACCCACATATGTCTTTGTTTTTAATTTATTTGCATTTTCTTTTGACAACCAATTGACTCAAGACATATGCGACCATCTCAAGATGAACTCTTAAGAGGATGGTCTAGGTCAAACACGATGTATTCCAAGTTCATCCCAAGTGCACTGGGAAGCGGTCTTGTGAATGCAAGGTGTTGAGTCGTATGTGCACAAGAAGAGTCAATTTTGTTTAATTTTCATTTTTAGCACAATGATTCATGAGCAATTGAAGGACTCTAGCATGGATCAAACTAGTTTCACCCAAGTTGCTATAGGGACTCTAGAGAACTCCAAAAGTTCTCAAATTATGGCACAAACCTCTAGAGAAGAAACCTAGCAAGTAAAAACAACAAGTTTCATCAAGTTTTTCATTTAAGACTTTTTTCATTTTAAAGCTTAGCAAGTTAAATGAACTTGGACATATCTGAGCTAGTGATTTCCTCCATATGATGCAGCATGGTGTACAGCATGAAGAAGAAATCAATTGCATAATAGACAAAGCTCATTAAACAGGAAATGCAGTCTATATGCAATGCACGAACAGATTCCCAAACTCCCCCTCAACAAATGAATCAATTTTAAGCTCAAATCTGGTTAAAGTTGAGTTATTATCAAGATTAGGCACAAAGAAAAACCGAATGAACTCAGTAATAACCAGAAAAACAGAATGAGGAGAAGAAGTCGAGAAACTGCAAAACTGGATGGCTATAGAGCATAGAAAAGATATAAGAAACTCACTACGGCTTAGACTCACTCTTATCTTCCCAGTGACAGACATAGGGAAGCTGACTCTAGATCCCAACTAAGGAGTGCACACAGACCCTATCTACCCAAGTGTCGACTTTTGTAATCGGCAATAAATTTATGGGGTAGACGCTGGATCTCAAACTCGAAGGTCACACAAGACAAGGGGTTTATACAGGTTCAGGCTCTCGCGGAGGAGATAATACCCTAATCCTGTGTGCTGGGATTATATGGATCTCTTGGATCCGGGGTTGCTCAAAGCACAATATGCTCTGGGTGATAGGAGGTGTTATATGCTCTATGGCTTGATTGCTCTATGCTTTGATCATCGGATCCTTATGTTGTTGCCCGCCCTCTCCCTTATATAGCGGGGGTGGGGCGGCTTACAGAGTCCTGATCGGTTTGGAGATTCCGATCGGTTACAAGATTCTAGTCAGTTAATAGGATAGAGTTTACATCTTTATCTACCCTATTAACGACTCGGATTACAACCGTATCTATCATATCTAAATATAAGTTCAACTTCCTTTAGGATATGTCCCCTTGCGCACGGCAGCGGGGCCTGACGCGGGGAGTATCTTCTGGGCCTCCCTCTTGGGCTTGTCATGAGGGTACCCAGGTTCTTATATTCCACACCAGGAGGCCCAATACCTGCTAGACTTATAACACTGTGAGGGAACTCAACCTAGAGAGAAGAGAGAACAGCTAATCACGCATGATAGCAACCTAAAGCACAAGATAAGAGGTCCATGGAAGGCATGCCAGAAGTCTAAGTGAGTGAACTCAACTCAAGAAAACAAGCCCAAAGTCACCCAAAAGAAATACAAAGAAAAGAAAAGCTGGAAGAAAACATATAATACATAATATACAAACCAGCTCCCCCTCACGAAAGGCCGTAAGAGCTCACGACTCCAAGCTCACTCCTAAAGGCAACAAATCTAGAGCTATCCAAAGGCTTGGTGAAGATATCGGCTAATTGAAGGTCACTCTCTATGAACTGAAGCACGATATCTCCCTTCTCCACATGGTCTCTAAGGAAGTGATACCTAATATCAATGTGTTTGGTCCAGGAATGTTGCACTGGGTTTTTAGCAATGCAAATAGCTGAAGTGTTGTCACAGAAAAGTGGCACACTCTCTATCTCTAACCCATAGTTCGGTAAGGTCGATCTCATCCAGAGCACCTGGCTACAGCAACTGGCTGCAGCAACATACTCGGCCTCAGCGGTGGACTGAGCAACCATAGATTGCTTCCTAAATGACCAAGAAACAAGAAAAGTGCCAATGAATTGGCAAGTGCCAAAAGTACTCTTCCTATCTATCCTACAGCCAGCAAAGTCGGCATTGGAAAAGGCTCTAAGAGATAGACAAGAAGACGAAGAGTACCAAATACCATAATCAGTGGTAGCACGAATGTACCTGAAGATGCGCTTGACCGCCTGCTGGTGAGAGGCGCGAGGAGAAGCTTGAAATCGAGCGCACAGACAAACAGCAAAATGTATGTTCGGCCTCAAAGCAGTGAGGTACAAGAGGGAGCCGATCATGCTCCGATACTCCTTTTGATCAGCATGCTCACCATCCTCATTGGGCTCGAGGACAGCAGTGGTGGCCATAGGAGTCATCACCGGCTTCCCATCAGACATATCGAAGTGCCTCAGGAGGTCACGGGTATACTTGCCTTGATGCAAGAAAGTACCCTCCCGAGTCTGCTTGATTTGGAAGCCAAGAAAGTAGCTCAACTCGCCCATCATACTCATCTCAAACTCTGTGCTCATCACCTCAGAAAACTGAAACACAAGCGAATGAGATGAGCCACCAAAAATGATATCGTCCACATAAATCTGGATAAGAAGAAAATGAGACTCATGGTGTCGATGAGCGAGTTTTGTCTACTATGCCCATTTTGAAGTCATGGTGAGAAGATAAGTCTTGAGCCTCTCATACCATGCTCTGGGGCTGCTTGAGTCCATACAAAGCTTTGGAGAGCTTGTATACATGACTCGAAAACTTGGGGTTCTCGAATCCTGGAGGTTGTTTGACATAAACCTCTTCCTCAATATAGCCATTGAGGAATACACTCTTGACATCAATTTGATAGAGCTTGAAGCCACGGGATGCGAGAGAATGCAAGCGGGATCCTAATAGCCTCTAGTCTAGCTACGAGGGCAAAGGTCTCCTCAAAGTCAAGACCCTCAACCCGAGAAAAGCCCTATGCAACTAGCCTAGCCTTGTTGCGAATGACAACCCCATCCTCACTTTGCTTGTTTTTGAACACCCACTTGGTCCCAATGACATTATGACCGGATGGGGCTCGACAAGCTACCATACCTTGTTCCTCTCAAAGTTCTCAAGTTCTCATGCATAGCATTAATCCACGATTCATCGGATAATGCATGAGAAACATCCTTCGGCTCAAAGGAGGCAACGAAGGCGAGTGGAGGCGGCTGGACAAACCTAATTTTGAGCGAGTGACCGCTCAAGCGGATCACCAATGATCCGATCGGTGGATGAGCTTTCTAGATATGTCGGGGAGGACCAGAAGCAGGAGTGGCCTCTACCTCATGCACAGAAGAGGTAGGAGCAGAGCCGCTCGCTGAAGGAGAGTCGGAAGGCAAGGGATGGTCTCCCTGAGGTGCAGAAATGGAAACAGGAGGCACCTTAGGTGTAGAGGGAACTGCATCCGATGGAACACCATCTTCTCCATCATCCTCATCATCTACAAAGGTGGTCTCGGAGGGATAAGAAGAGCACAAACATCGATCTAGCTCCGGCTAGCCTCATCAAAGGTCACATCACGGTCTCTATGATCCTATGCGCATCAACACCTGCACCTATAGCTACGAGAAGAAGTCGAGTAACCTAGAAAGATACCATCGTAAGAGCGAGACTCAAACTTATCCAGTTACTGACTTCAAGATAAAACACTTGCAACCAAAAACGCGAAAATGAGACACACCGGCTTTCGCCCATACCTCAACTCATAAGAAGTGCAATGCAGATGTGCTCTCAAAAACACGCGATTAGAAACATGGCAGCAAGAGCTATAGCCTCAGCCCAAAACTTCCTAGGAGTCTTGACAAATCTAGCATCGTCCCGACCATCTCAACCAAGGTCCTGTTCTTCCTTTCCACTATTCCATTCTCACGAGGGTGTAGGGAGAAGAGGCGATGCCCTAAACCGGACTCCACGAAACTCTCAAAGTAGGAATTCTTGAACTCCGTGCCATTATCACTGCAGTATAGCTCGTAATGCACGGGAGCTCAATAGACAACCCATCGACCAAACCCTGAAGTGAGAAAAAGTCTCATCCTTCGAGGCCATGAAGAATACCCAAGAGTATCTAGAAAAATCATCAACGATGACAAGAACATATCACTTCCCTCCCGCCGATCAGACTCTATTTGGACCAACAAAGTGTCCATATGTAAAGCTGTCTGGTGCATCACCATCAAGATCGGTGATCGGAGAATGAGAAGCAAGAACCATCTTGCCATGTCGGCAAGGAGAGCAAACTAAGTCTTTGACCATCTTGAGTTTGGGCAAACCCGAATGAGATCGTGGTCGCTAACTCAGGTCAAATGATCAAAACCAATGTGACCAAGTCTCCTATGCCGAAGGAGAGATCACGGACTCGAAGCAATCAAACATCAAGAGAGTCTCCAGAAGAAGCAGAAAAATCAGCACGAAAGATTCTCCCAAATCTAGAAATCCCGCAAACTAACCCTCCTGATGAATCAAGAATTGTACAGGCATTACTCTTGAAGCTTACCTCGAAAGAGTCATCGATAAGCTGAGAAACAGAGAGCAGATTGTATTGCAGCTTACTTACTAAGGCAACATCTTTAAGAATGAAATTTTGGTTAATGCAGATGGTACCTTTAACAATGACTCTACCTGAAAATGCATCCCCAAAAGTGATTAACTCATCACCGGGGTCTCGGACTAGGGAAGAGAACAAACGAGAATCTCCGGTCATATGACGAGAACAACCGGAGTCAACAATCCAAACATCGCCCTTCCCCATCCGGACGAACTGATCAAGACACAAGAGAGAAAGATGACTCGATCTTTGGGATAGAGTGAAGACTTAGGAACCCAATATGAACCATACGACACCTCAGTACCGACCACGAGAAGAAGATCGACTCGAGTGTCTCTCTCGACGCTCAACTCTCACACGATCGAGCAACTCGGTAGATAATCTAGAGTCAAAGCGGGTTGGCACGCCATGGTGCAAAAGCGGACCATCCAAAGAAGGCTACCTGGATCTCCTACCGGAAAACACCTCACGCCGCTGATATCTACCTCGATGGGAAAAACGAGGAATATCAAGAGGACGGCAGAAAGACTGACCGAACAGCTCCAGGACTAAAACTCGAAGAACTAGCATGAAAACTAAGTCCTGGACGCTGCCCAAAAACAGGCGACTCTCTAACCTGTCTAGAAGTAGTGTGTCTTAGGAGCACTCAAAGTCTGGGGATGACCCTGAATACCCCTAAGAGCAGCAACACGCTCACGCCGAGTGATCTTGGCGCGCCTGAAGCAGAAATCTACTAGGTGACCATCCTTCTTACAGAAGGTGCATGTGTACTTCGCCTTGCTAGAGGCAGAAGCAATAGGAGTAACACCCTTCTTGTCAAAAGTCCTATGGACAACCCCAACGGACCTAAACACGGTGGTACTCACTCTGGGAGCTACCACAATCTCACCACTCTT
Organism: Otatea glauca; assembly: GCA_036346275.1. Taxonomy (NCBI): domain Eukaryota; kingdom Viridiplantae; phylum Streptophyta; class Magnoliopsida; order Poales; family Poaceae; genus Otatea; species Otatea glauca. The sequence goes on from CM070719.1 coordinate 38,359,894, forward strand.
GAAGCCGCGCACAATGGTGGGAGGATGCGCCCGAGCGTGCTCCAAGGGATCAAATCCTAGACCTTGATTGAATCTACTAACCTTGGATTGGTCTAGAATAAGATTGAGCTTCTTCTTGCCTCCAACAAACTTCTCGAGAGTGCTCATAAGATACTGGCAATCTCGGAAGAAAGAAGCACAAGAAGAACAGGGGGAAGGAGAGGAAGAAGAAGAACCGTAAAGAGAAGATCTCTCAAAGATGCTTTTTGTTCCTTAGCACGGCTACCTCAATCTTGAGGGCCTCACAAGAAACGCAAGGAGCATCTCTAATCCTAAGGGTTTGGTCTTTTAACTTCTTCTTAATCTCGACATGGATTTGATCCACATCATCCTTAACCCCAACACACGACAAGCAACCAGTTTTGACTTAACTAGTAAGTCCTTAGCAAGTTGATCACACTTGACATTCAAAGCATCATTGTCAAGTTTTAGTTGCCTCTGACCCTCACATGGTGATTGGGTCCTTAGAAGCATGCAATTCAAGTTCATCATTTCTAGCGTAAAGCTTTCTAAGGTGTTCGCTCATGGCATCAATTTCAAACAAGCAATTTAGGGCAATTAGCACATGATGGAGTGGAGTGAGCATGAAGAAAACTAGCCTCAACAGGAATAGCATCAACAGAACTAGTGCTAGCATTCTTCAACCTAAGACCATCAAGTTCAGCAAGCACACTGTCATGTATGGTCCTTAGGTTCTCCAACTCCATAAGAATAGCATCACACAAAGAGCAATCATCAGTGACTCGGGAGGGAGAAGATCTAAGTGAAGCTAACTCCCGAGTCAAGGTACCTACTTCCTTCTCAAGCTCCGTACACCTAGCTCTAACTCTAGCATGAAATTTTCCTAATTTGCAGAAAGCTTCGTTGAGCTGGTCATAGGAGGGTACCTCATCCGAGTCGCTGTAGAGCTCGGAGTCGCTGATGTCGTTGGTGTCGACCATGAAGCACATGCCGGAGAAGTCGTCGCCGCCCTTCTTCTCTTGCGAATCATCCTTACCCTCGTCGCTCCATGTCTCTGTGTCGGAGAGGTTGATGTCGTCAAGCACGGCGAGGATGCGGTGGAAGAGCTTCTTGTTTTTGGAGAAGTTGCGGTACTTCTTCTCGTGTGCCAGTTCACGAACTGGAGGCTTCTTGTTGCTGTTCTTGTCGGTGTAGTCGTTCTTGCCCAAACCGCCAACGTCGTTCTTGCCCTTCTCCAGCTTGGGACAGTTCGCCCGAATGTGGTTGGGGCCACCACACTCAAGCGGTGATCATGCCACCTCTCTTCCTCTCTCTCACCCTCTTGTATGCATGAGAAAACATGCGGCGAGAAGAGCAAGCTCATTTTCCGAAATTTTTCCAGCTTGGTCATCGCTAGCTCGCAAAGGGCGGAAAGAGAGAAACCAATAGAAGGATCGGAAGAAGAAGATCCAATGGGATCGGTGACCAAAGGCATCGATCGATATTTCGTCTTCCGAGAGACGACATCGATCTCATGACTCTTGAGGCGGAATAAAGCCCGTCAAGAGTCGAGTCGATAAGTCGGTGGTGTCCTTGATGGTGGTCACCTTCATCTCCCAAACCCAAGGTCGAGTGCGGTCAAGAAATGCCGAGCATTGTCCGAGTCGGGTATATGCAACCAATCGCCGGAGGTCGCTCAAAATCTTTGTAAACCGACCAAAACACTCGTCGAGACTCTCACCAGCGTTGATCAAATTTGTTGTACTCGCGCTTGGTGGTCTGCCTCACGTCTTGATTTGAGTAGAGCCCTCAAGGTAAGCATCGAGGGTTACCCAAATCTCATGAGCAGAGCGAAGGTGAGAAATCTATCATACTCATGGCTAAGACCTCAGATGAGAATGTTCCTTGCCTTAGCATTCGCCTCAACGTCAACCATATTGATGGCGTGACATTTTCATCGCCAGAACCTCATACGGAGTTTCACCTTCTGCCATATCAGGTAACCCTGGGCAGCGATGTATGACTCCATCCGGGACTTCCAAAAAGGAAAATCAACTCCACTAAAGATGGGATGCTTGGTGGAATATTTGTCCGTCGCCATGGCTCTTGAGACCGGTCAAGATCTATGGAAGAGCAAAACCGGCTCTGATACAAATTGAAGGACCGAGATGGCGAACAGAGGGGGGGTGAATGGTCGCAAATAAAATTTCCCCCAAAATACTCCAACAAAAACCTCGACAAGATCGCTCAAAGGAAATCGTGAATTACCTGAAAAACTAGACAACTATGTGTACCCTAAGCTTGCATGGATAAGTACCATAAAATATGTGGGGATTTTTGTGTCACAATACTGGTTGTCTAGTGTCCAAGATAAAGAGGAATCAATTCAAACTATTGCTTTTAGAAAGGACATCAATTCAAATCACAAAAGTCACTTTCATAAAAGCAAAAGCAGAATTTCCAGAACTTGTCCTCAATTTGCACAGGAGGTTGGTGGGTTTCTGCAGCTCAGAAAATTTTGAGACTTTTTCTCCCTATGAGCATCAGAGTCTTGAAGAATTCCACCAAATTTCTCCATAAAAAGCCTTACAGGAAAAATCTAAGAACACAGTCTGGTCAAGAACTTCGAGCAGAAATTTTGGGGCTCGGTTTTCACCTCATGGCGCCCAAACGGTGCAACAAATGAACTCCAAAATTTTTCTGCAAGTGGATATCAGAGTCCCGCACCTCCTCCAACAAGAATCACTTGAAAAATATTTTTATAGAAATCAAACACTGACTGCTGCGCGAAGCACAAGTTCTGAACAAAGATGGAACTTGAAAGAAAAGATGTTCTCTACTCGATCCAAGAGTGCAAAAGAGATGTAAAACCATATGAACACACTCTAAACATCCAAGATCAGCAAAATTTAGAAGGAGGGGAGGCAAATCCAAATTACATGAAAGTAAATTGCGAGAAAGTAATTGCGGGAAAGTAAATGCTGAATTTAAATTACGTAAAGTAAAGACATAATGTAAATGCGCAAAATAAATTCAGAGGTGGATGGATAAAATATTCATTTCTGGAAGGAGAGGTTACAAAGCCTCACTTTCATGTGGGCAAAGCTCAAAGGAGCATTCACAAACCTCAAAAACCTTCAAGGGAAGGATGCTATCCCTCCACCCCTATTTATACTACTCTTGGGCCACCTACTACCCTTGGATGAGTCCCTCAACCCTAGAGCACTCATCTAAGGGCTAGGATTAACCCACACACACAGCCATGCAAGGGCTAACCCAAAACCCACACACATACCGGGTTTTCTTGCACGGTTTTCAAAGCATACTACCTAGACCCGCTAACCTATCAACTAGACCTCAATCCGACGACCCTCATTAATCCACGCGGCATCTAGCTAGCATCAACTCCTTTCCTTGTCTTCTTGACTTGCCCGGACTCCGTCTTCGATCATCTTCCGGCGATCTCCCAACCGTCTGGACCTCCGACGCTCCTCGCCTAGTCCCGGTCATCCTTCGCCTCACCATGACCTAGCACCGTCGTCCTTCAACCATTAAAAACAAGGAAACTCCTCACATAGCAATGCCCACAATGATGTGCAATAAACCATCCAACTCATCACTACCGCGTCCATATGACCGGTACTGCCACTCCTGGCAGAGACAACTCAAAATGCTTCATTTTGAAAATCAATCCAAATCAAACTCAAACTTGAGCACACCTTGCTCAAATAAAGTCAAATACTCATCACAAACATGGATGGACCTCCACATGGTCCTTCAAGTTGGCAGAATTATGATTGTCTACGCTTGATCGTCTTAAGAAGAATAAAATCAGGGTGGCGAAAGCGTACAATTAAAAGGTTGTGCCTAAAACTTTCGATCAAGTCGATTTAGTATGGAAAACGATATTACTTGTTGGTTCGAAAGATAACCGATTCGGAAAATGGTCGCCTATGTGGGAAGGACCATACAAAGTTAATCGGCTAGTCGGCGGAAATTCGTACGTACTAGAAACGTTGGAAGGATATGTATTGCCTAAAGCTATTAACGGGAAGTATTTGAAAAAGTACTATCCTAGCGTTTGAATTGGAGCCTAGCCGACTAAAGATTTCGCTCAAAAAGCCAGTTAACACGATGCTGTTATTTGGCTATAAGAGATTGCAGACAAATTACAGGAAAGTAAAATTAAATCGATTAAACAGCCGATTATAAGCGTAGCAAGAGTTACAAAATATTCTGGTTATTCCAAAAGCCTATCACCAAGCAATGTTTCATCATTGGAAAAAGATTGAAATTTAGAGCCCGAACCAAGAAGCTCGCCCCTAAAGTCGATCATCGCCGCGCCTTTGGCAATGGTTTGTTGAATCTCATCCAGGAACTTTTCATCTTCTTTGTCGCTGCCTGGGACAGGAGTGATCTTGGCCATTTGCGCCGAGATTTGAGATACAACTTGGCCGATCTCTTGCTTTTGGTTTTTGAGGGAGGCTGCAGTTGTAGCAAGTGAAGATTGCTTATCGACTAAATTCTTGTTCACCTCAGTTAACTCCTCCTCAAGGCGTTTCTTGGCCGATTCCAAGTGAAGAATGCTGGCCTTATCCAATTTGAGGGCTTGATTGTCTTCATCAAAATTTTTCTTCTGAGCCTTTGTGTTAGCCACTAGCTTGTCCAGGATGATTCTGTCGGCTTTTTGGGCTTCCCTTTTTGCAATTCTGGCCCTTGCCTCTTGCACTTCAGCCCTTTTGCTATCCAGATGGCATACTTCAAGAAGGGCAGCCATGGCTTCTGGAGGGAGGTCGCTTCGAGAGCTACCATAGCGTTGCGCAGAGGTTGTGTATTGGCTAGAAGGTCGGCTTTAGGCTGCATTATTTCTTCAAAAAGTTTATTCAGTCTGGCTTGCATTCCAGGTAATGAAGTTACTACAGCCGACGCTTCCTCTACGACTTCAAGGATTCTTCTAATATCCGCAGGAAAATCATCCATAGCCATTACCTCTGGATCTTCCAATTCATCAAGAGTAAATCCTAATAAATCCATTGGATCGAAAGACATGGAAGGATTGGAGGCTAGAACCGATGGTTTTGGATCAATAAAGGCCTTCGAGCCCGGCAAGTCGACGGTAGGGGTGGTTCGAGGTTGAGTGATAGCAGGGAGATCGGCTAGGATGGCGGCTGCCTGCGCAGATGGTGTCGGCTGGAAAAGGAATAAAATCAAAATGAGAACAACGAGCGAAAAGTTTATGCAAGCTCAGATTTATCAAAAACTCAACTCTCCAGTAGCCGATACTGTTGGCGAGCTTTCGCCACTCTGCTCATTGGGTTTAGGGACCTTCTTAGCAGCGCCTTTGTGTACTTTCGCTTCTTTTCTGAGATTGTCGGATAAATAAATCTTGTTAGATGGAAATTGATTGGAGAATGAAAGAGAGCCAATACAAATACTTACTAGGTTGTTTCTGCTTCTCCAAGTCTGACAGAGATGGGCTCTGAATGCCCAAGGACCCAGAAGCGTAACCGGTGATGGCAGCCGATTGTTGTTTCTTGGGCTGATTGTCACCCGATGGGCCCGAAGCCGTTCTTTTTCTAATAGCCTTGTTCTGCAGAAAAAGAGTAAATTTAGATTCAAGGTAAAAATTCATATAAGATAGTGGGAGATTTAGACTCTAAGACGATACCTCGTCAGAAACATCTACGCGCGTGTTAGTATATCCGGACGAAGTAGTCTCACTACTAGAATCAGCGCGAGATATTAACGTCGGCTCCGGGAGATTCGGAAAAAATTCGTTGATGATGTTCGACGGAGACTTTGACCGATAAAGAGCTTCTGCAATAACTGACCACCATGAAGTATAGCCGCCTACTCGTCTTGTGTTCAAGAAGAAGTGTGGTAAAGATTGGACTTGCAGGTCATCGGCTACTTCAAGAACAATCTCGGCCGACACAGCATTACAGACTCTGGCTCTTGGCTCAAGTCGATCAAGAAGCCGGAAACTTGGGATCACTTGGCCAAATCCCAGTTGTCTTGCATAAACGGACGGATGATAGAATTCATATGATGGCTGATACGTCCGATTCCTTGTATGGAGACCAGCATGAAGAATACAAGGAGAAATAAAAATTCTATACAAGTCTAGGGTTTCCTGAGGCATCGCAGAGCTATCGGCTTCAATATTAAGGAACGAATGCCATGGAAAATCGGCCACTTGACTATAGCTGAAGAAGTCTCGCTGTCTCAGATCCTCATCGCTCAAATGAAGGAAGAAGGACATATACTTCCTTTAATCGGCTGCTGTGATTTTTGTTTCGCTGCCAGAACACATTATGAACCGTTCGCCAAATGATCGGCTTGCTTGGTACTGAGGAATAGTGTTCTCTGGGTTGTCTTCTCTTGGAAAGGCTGTGTCATTGTTGGGCTCTAGATCAAAAGGTCGGCTAAAAAAGCAATACAGCCAGACTTGAATAAACCATAAAGGGCCACCCACGTTACCCACGGTAAAATCGGCAAAAGCCGTGTAAAGTCGACTTCTGATAATGTGCATCATTTGGTACACTGCTTCGAGAAACGTTTTCCCTAGTGCCAGCCGACGGCCTTCTACCAATCCTTTTGCAATGGTCTGATACACTTGGGTTGGTCTTAACGAAGCTCCGCAGAACAAAAATCGGTCAAGCCACAGGTTGAGGAAAGCAACGTGCTCTTCATCCGATACCAATCCATTTACTTTATTATTATTTGCAATGTACTTGGACCAGCCTTCGCCTTTGGACCGAATAAGTTTATGTTGGGGTTTGGCGCTAAAAGCTGATATTTGTTCTTCATCTGGTCTTAAGCAGCAAAGTTGAGCAACGTCCAATAAAGTTGGGCTGACTAGACCGGTGCGAAACATGAAGGCGTTAAAAGTATCTGACCAGAAATAACAGGCCGTGGCCACCAAGGGCTCATTGGCTTCTGGATCGGCTAGACTCAAAGGGATGCACTCGGCTATACCCATTCTTTCCCAGGATTCTCTTTTTTGAGCTGCTACTCGGTTATACCAGTTTTCCACCCTTTAAGTGTAGTTGGCCAAGCCCGAAAACTCTTACTCCAACCCTCAATGTTATATCCTCTAGCCGACAAGGGGAGGTGAGTTATTTCCTGATCAATAACCGTAGCTGCATCTAGGTTTCCTAATGGGCCAAGAAAAAACTGATCAACACTGTTGGGGATTGGGATGAGTACCTCGGAAGGATCCATTCAGCCGATCTTGATTTGAAAGCCGAATGAAGTCAAAAGGGTTGGCGTGCCAGAACAAGATGCGGAAGAAAGAAGTCGATTGTGAGTGGCGTGAGAGCTCGAGCGCGTGAGGAATGACCGAGTAGGGGCTGCATTTTATAGCAAGGTAAAAATTTGAAACTGCGGGAAGTGAATCTCAAAAGACGCGAGTAGTTAAAACGCACTACCTGCATGTCAGAAAATTACGGCGCGAGTAAAGTGGCAATTATTGAGCGAAGTTCAACAGTTAGCCGATTGGAAAAGCCGGTAAATTGCGATTTTTGACAGATGACAAGTCATCTCTCAAAAATGGGGGCATATGTTTGCACGAAAATTTGGCAAGTCTAGTCGGAATCGGCAATAAAATCAAAGATACGGGAATTAACAGACAAGTTGGAAAGGTTTGGAGATATTTTGGTAACGGCAAAATCTTTAAGGAAATAACTATCCGAGATAAGGCCGATACGGATCAAGATTTGAAACGTATTGTAGTCGAACACGATCGGCCGAAGGGTATAAAAGAAAGACCAGAACATGCTGAAACAACAACACAATACAATCAACCAGCTTTTACTTTTTCTACTTTTTCCTGTCGACTAGGAGTAGCCTCTGTAATTTAGATCTCTCTTTGTAATCGATTTTGATCAATAAAGTTGCGCATCGCCGATTGTTGATCTTCGTCAATTACACCCCCAGGTTTGATTTGTTCTGATTTTGTTGCACATCGCCTTCTTCAGAATCGATCTACCTTTATTGTAACACCCTAATTTTTGCTCTAATTTAAAATTTGAAGTATTTTTGAATTTTGAGAAATTTTGGAAATTATTAAAATTTATTTGGAATTATTCAAATATAGCCTTTCTTGAAAACAAACTAAATAAAGGAAAAGTTTTTGCAAAGTTTTTTTTTGAAAATATTTTAATGGAGTTCCAAACATCTCAAAGTATTTTCCAGAATTTTTCCGAATTTTTCGATATTTTACTACTTTCTTTGGCCAAAACTAATTTCGAATTATTTTTATTGAAAAGGATTTAAAAATCCTGAAGCGATTGTTCGGCGAAATCGTTGGCGGCCCAAGATCGTGCTCGCCCACTCGTGACTCGGCCCTCGCAGCCGCCCCGCCAAACCCTAGCGCAGCTTAGCCCAAGCCGTCCGTCCGGATCGCGACGCTGTGCGTGTGCCACGTCGCCCGTCGCGCGTGAGCCTTCGGATCATCGCGCGACGAACGCGACAGATCGCGCCACGTCACTTCGTCCCCGCGAGATCATCGAAGAGACGTGTGCGTTGATGGCCGTGACTTCCGCCGGTCGTTTCGCGCACGTCGAGGCAGCCCTTAAGTCCCCGTTGAAGGCGTCGTGCAGAGGCCTTCGCTCCGCATCTTTTGACTCCTCGCACGCACGCCGAGACTCCTCTAGCGCCCGTGAGCTTGCCGAAGTTGCCTTCCTTCGCCACCGTTGTTTTGCTTCCTCCCATCGCCGTCCGAGCGCGCTCCGCGTGCTCACCCCTTCTGAGTTCACCGGCCACCGCATCGAGTGGACCACTTCATCACGTCGGAGAAGCCGCGGCGCGCGTTGCACGCCGTCTTCATCCTCTCCGGCAAGATCGCACCACCGTGACATCGCCGCCACCGAAGCCGTCCACCGTCCGATCGCCGCCGAACGCACTGATTCATCCTCGCCGCCAATCAACAAGTAATCCTCATCTTCACCCTCACCGCTTGATCTAATCAACGGTCTAGATTGCTTCGATTAGTTTCACGATTAGTTTATTTCAGCCGTTAGATCTAAATCGTAGGGTTTATTTTTTTACCGCGTCGCGTAAAGGTCACGGCCGTCGGATGCGCGCCATTGCCTTGGATTGTGCGCGTGTCGCGCCGTAGTAGGCTAGAGCCGATAGCCTTTGCTCATCGCGCCGTCCGCTTGAATCGAGCGGATGAGATCGCACCGCATCGGGCGATCCTATGTTGACGCTGCGACGCGGAACCGAGGAGTCGGCCGCCGCCGTTTACATCGGCGTCATCCGAGTAATCGTGACCGTTCGATCTGGATCCAAGGGTCATGGTGAAGCCACGTGTTGGCTCCGCGGTTAAGGTGAGGCGAAAAGTCGCATGAATCTCGGCCGTTCGTTTTAAATCAGAAGGACGAGATTGAATCGAGTTTCGGCGATTAGTTTAGCGCCGCGTGTCGCGTTGGGATTGGCTGCGAGCCGTCGCTGACGCCACGGCTTGCGTCACCCGGTGCACAAGCACAGTGCCGCCGGTCCACGGTGGAGCAGGGCCAACCCGTGGACCCAGCCCATAGACCAGAGCGACGTGGCAGCCTCTGGGCGTGCCACGTGTCGAGATGACGTCAACGATGACGTCACATATATTTTTTTATATATAAAAATATTTCGACCGAATTTCTTTTCTGTGCTAACGTCATCATGACGCGGTGCTGATGTCACAAATGCGAATTTCCAGTGTAAAAATATTTCAGAAAAATCGGATTTTCTTAATTTCTGTATTTTCAGATTTTATTCAAACTTCAAATGACTATAACTTTTGCATTTTAACTCGGATTTGGATGATTCAAATTTCTAAAAATTCATAAAATTATGAGCTATTTAATGGTGAATTTTATTTGAATTTTTGAGGTCATTTAATCTTCTGTATTAGTTATTTATTGCATATTTTGTTTATGCGCGAGACGCAAATTTGGAAAGTTTCGAGGAAGATTTCGTCGCTCAAGACCAAGCTTCGAAACAAGACCAGCAACTCTTTGAAGGCAAGTGATGCTTTGATCAATTTGATCCCAGATTTTAAAATGTAATTTATGCTTTGAAACTATACATGCTAATTATTTAAAATGAAATTAAATTGATTTGGGATAATGTAGATAATCAACCCATTTTGTTATGCCACCTTGAATTATTAATTGTATGCCCTAAACCATTGTCACCCTAAGTTTGATTATATTAGTTGGATGCTAATATTGTGCCAACACGGGAGGCTAGACCGTGAGTAGATGCTTAGCCTTGCAACGAATCATGAGTGATCTTTCGGAAAAATGCTACAATACTGACTAAAGACATATTGAATGTATTTTGAAAAGTGGTGTGATGATGCCATATGATGAGATTGAGGTACCGCGACTGTGTGGTTCCGCATCGATGTGGAGTTATTCTTGGCATGTGTTGCACAATAATCAACTGGGTGGGAAAAGATTTAGGCTGGGGCAAGTGGCAAGAGGTGTGTGTGCTGAGTGGGCTGTGTGGCATTGGGTTGATGAGTGATGTGAGTCTGTGCCACATTGGGTGTGTGCCACTGTTGAGTGTTGGAAGTCTTGCCTTGGTCGATTGAGGACTTCACCTTGCAAGCCTTTGATCCGAGTCACCCGTACAACCACATGTCTAATATGGGATGCAGACCTAGTTGACTAGGGTTACGATATCTTTCCTCCGATACCTCGGGGTGACAAGTACGTGGGTGTATCTGTATGGGGAGCGCAGTGCTACGGCTTGGTGCCCATCCAACGGTGATTGGCCGGTCCTATACTTGGCTCTGTGTGAGGAAGTGATAGTAAAGGCAACACTGGAGAGGTTCTCTGGTTAAGGTAGATGTTCTGAAAAGCTTTGTTGCGGACAATCACCGTGTGGTGGCGGTGTATCTTATGGGTAAAGTGTACAACCTCTGCAGAGTGTCAAACTATTGAATAGCCGTGCTCACGGTATTGAGCATTGCTCGGGATTCTGATCAAGGGTAGATTTTCATAAACAAAATGTGGGAAGGTGGTTGTGTGCGGTGTTGGAAATGAAGCTGTAAAATTTGCGTCTTGAGAATCTTCAATGAAAAACCATTTGAGTTTAGTATTATTTATATCTGTACCCATTGCTTTAATCTAAACAAGATACTAGTTCAAAAATCTTGCTTGATGCAAAAGAAACATTTAAGCCAATCCATTGGAATAAGTTTTGCATATAGTAATAGCGTTGCATTTTGTGCATTACTTGTTGAGTGCCTTGTGTACTCACCCCACCTTGCTTATCAAACCCAACATCGGTGGAGGAGTCTACACCGGCATGGGAGGAAGAGTACATCGAGGATGCGAGCAACTAGGGGCAAGCCCGATCGGTTGCACTGTGGCAAGATGAAGGCTTCCACGACCCTTTTATTTATGTTCATTGCTATTTCTTTACTTTGAATAATGTAAGCCTGTGTGGTGACTTATCCGTAAGGAGACCATAAGGTCGTACAACTCGATTTATATACATGTTTGCACTATTTATTCTTATATCTTTGTGAATGTCATAATGTGCAACCTGTATGATTGTGTGTGCTAGCGTGATCCTGGACTGGCACAGAATACACAGAGGGTCCGGATTTGCAGATTCGGGTCCCGACAGAGGTGGTATCAGAGCAGGCTGACTGTAGGACTTGACCCTAGTTTGGTTGTGCCTAAGAGGGTAAAACTATTTTCTGAAAGACCTAATCAACTTGAGCAAGAATATCAAAGAAATCTCGACTTATCTCTTCTCCCTTTTTCATACCTATGCTGAATTTTTATTATTCTCTGTTTAATTTAAACAAGGTTTTTTTTGGCAGATGAGGATGATCCATACCTATGGAGAGCGCATCGGAGGATACGCCACGGAGTTATGGCGTATGATGCAGTTGCTCGGAGGTTTTGACAGACCACTGTATCGAGGGACTTCAGTGGTACGGGCAGGACTTGACGTCGCCTGGGATGTCAAGATCATAGTGTATGCTCGGGAGAGGACGAGGGCGAGCCGTCCTATCTACATCACGGTCAGGAGGTCTTCTTTTGAGGCGGAATCCGAGAGGCAACACGACGAGCGATGCGGCGATTGCCCGCACTTACTCGTGAGAGTTGGAGGACACCGTCTTTCGTCACCATCGCGTCGAGACAATCGTTTGGAGAGGATGGAGCTTGTAGAGGAGGACGCCACTATCACCCACTGGCGAGTGCGTCATCGCCCGGGAGGATGCCTTGGATGAGACGGTCCGGGAGTTGCAGAGGACCCGCGCCGAGTCACAGAGGCGAGGATCCGGTGCGGGAGGGCTTAGCTCATTCCATGCGAAGATCCAGGAGTTGGAGATGGCTTTATGCGGACCCGAGCCTAAGCGACCCCGAGTTACGATCCAAATCCGGAGGAGCAGAGCAGAGGCACCGGTGCAGGAGCAGTAGCCGGGACCAGCAGAGTCGATGGGGTCTTTTGCACCACCGCAGAGGTCACGAGACGGTTGCCCGATGCGAGCACCCACGGTGTATGCTCCGGGAGCTGCGGCGGGTTGGCTCGATGAGTGATCGAGTCTAGTAGAGTATAGTGTCGAGACTCGAAGGTTGAGTCGCGTCTTTTCTTGAGTCACCATTAGGTGTGAGTCGTCATGGGTTCCTATGTTTGCTTACTTGTTCGGTTGTGAGTGTCTCAGATCGTTGCATTGCCCTTAGGCACTTGTGAGCAACCATCTTGCTTTATATTATATCAATAAAGTGGCTAAATAATTTAAGTTACACTGTTTCCCACATAAATTCTTCTACTTGTCTATGCTTTCTTCTTTTCTTAACCTTGGAAGCTTGCAGCAGATGGGGAGGACACGTGGAAATGTTGGAGCCGGAAGTGGAGCTAACCAGCGGATAACGGAATGAAGAGCCGATTCCTCAACCGCCGCAGTCGATATGCGAACACAGGAGCCTTCTTGATCGCCCAGACTCAACTTATGAACACGATGGTTCAAACCATGCGCAGATATCCAACCAAGGCTGCTGCGAATGTTCAAGTGGGGTAACCATGGACCACACCCCTACTCAAGGTTGTCGAGTTTATGAGAACCCGTCCACCTACCTTCTCACAACGCCAATCCACCGGAGGCGACGATTGGCTAAGGACAATTGAAAGGAAGCGCACATTACCCGTGTGTAGGACATGAGAGGGTACTCTATGCCTCTCATCAACTCGAAGGGACTGCCGCAGAATGGTGGGAAAACTTCTGCGAAGCTCATGAGGACCCACAGAGTATCACGTGGGAGGAATTCACCTCAGCTTTCCGCCAGTACCATGTACCCGAGGGTATCATGGATCTCAAAAAGGAGGAATTCCGAAGCCTCAGCGGGGGCGGTCGGTGGCGATTACGAACAAATTCACCCAAGCGCACGCTACGCACTGCAGGGCGTGGCTACGGATAAGGCCAGACAATCCCGCTTCATGAAGGGATTGAATGCAGGGCTGCAGGTGGGACTGATCACCCACACATTCCCCGACTTCCAAGAGCTAGTTAACAAAGCTCTTATCTTAGAGGACAAGCGCCGAGAGTGGGATGACAACAGGAAGCGCAGAATGGCGCAACAAGGAGGTCGTCGAGGCAGCAGAGGCGAGGACGGCACCCCAACAGATTCATTGGTACCGGCCGGAGGCAATGATAGGGCACCACTGCCGCAAATCGCCCGATGGGTCGAATGTTCGAACTCGGCCGAAGCGTAGCGCAGTGGAGGAGGAACCCTCGAGCGATGGTAAGGCGTTGCTACCATTGCAATGAAATGGGGCATTTGCCAACAATTACCCTAAGAAGGAGGTGTCACCCGGTCCGCTTTAACACGGGAACACACCGACAAGGACTCCGCGCCAATCGTGAACGCGGGGCATCAACAGCAAGACAACTCCATCCCAAGGAACCGCACGAGGCCGAGTCAACCACATTCTGACGGATGAAGTCCGAACATCACGGACGTTATCTTGGGTAAGTTCCTAGTAAACTCGATACCGACTCTTGTTTTATTTGATTCCGAGCTTGCATTCTTTTATTTCCGAGATTTTGCTGTTCAAAATGATATGGAAATAGTGAATCTTAAATGTGTGCTCATAGTCAATCCTCGGATCGAACTCCGATCTAAAGTAGGATGTTCGGGGTAAGACTAATAATTAATGGAGTGGAGTTCTAGCGAACTTAATCGTCCTTAATACCCAAACCTTGGATGTTATCCTGGGAATGGATTGGTTAACCAAACACAAGGCAGTGCTGGACTACGGAAAAAGAGTCATATCGGTCGAGAGCCCGGATGGAAAGAAGATTGAGTTTGAAGCAAAATCAGTGCGGGAGGGACAATTGATGGTCAACGACATGAAGATCGACTTAGAAGAAGTGCCCATAGTCAATGAATATCCGGATGTTTTCGGAAGATTTACCGAATGCCGCGGATAGAGATATCGAGTTCGTGATAGAGTGGTTCGAGGACAGCTCCCATAGCTAAGAGACCTTACAGGATGTCCACAGAGGAATTGGTGGAAATGAAGAAGCAAATTGAAGAACTGCTGGAAAAAGGATTTATAAGACCTAGTTCATCGCCATGGGGAGCACCTGTCCTATTCGTCAAGAAGAAGGACGGGAGTTTTATGATGTGTATAGACTATCGTGCACTCAATGATGTGACGATAAAGAATAAGTATCCTCTACCGGGATCGATGATTTGTTTGACCGATTGAGAGGAGCAGAGTTTTCTCCAAAATTGATCTCGATCGAGGATACCATCAATTGAAGATCCGATCGGAGGATATTTCAAGACGCATTTTCGTCAAGATATGGGCACTCTGAGTTTCTGATGATGTCCATTGGTTTGACAAATGCACCAGCATATTTCATGAACTTAATGAATAAGGTGTTTATGGAATACTTGGACAAGTTCGTCATCGTATTCATAGATGATATCCTTATCTATTCCAAGACGAGCGAAGAGCACGCCGAGCATTTGAGGCTAGTCCTTGAAAAGTTGAGAGAGCAACAGTTGTTTGCGAAATTTAGCAAATGTGATTTCTGGAAGAATAAGGTTGAATTTCTTGAACACATAATGACTGCAGCAGGAGTTGCGGTAGATCCAAAGAAAGTGGAGACGGTTCTGCATTGGGAGCAACCCAAGTCGGTAACCCAAATCCGTAGTTTCCTTGGAATGGCGGGGTATTACCGTCGATTCATCGAAGGATTCTCTACGATTGCGAGACCTCTTACGCAATTGTTGAAAAAGGAAAAGAAATTCTTATGGACGCCTGAGTGTGAGAAGAGTTTTCAGGAGTTGAAGAGGAGATTAACATCGGCACCTGTACTTGTTTTACCTGATGTCCATCAAGGCTTCGACATCTATTGTGATGCATCGCGTCAGGGATTGGGATATGTGTTGATGCAAAATAGGAAGGTAATCGCCTATGCATCGAGGCAATTGAGACCACACGAGGAGAACTATCCGACCCATGATTTGGAATTAGCTGCCGTGGTGCATGCACTAAAAATATGGCGTCATCATCTCATCGGAAATAGATGTGAAGTGTATACAAATCATAAAAGTCTTAAGTATATCTTCACGCAAGCTGACCTAAATATGAGGCAAAGAAGATGGTTAGAGTTAATCAAGGATTATAATATGGAATTCACTACCACCTGGTAAAGCCAACGTGGTGGCGACGCCTTGAGCGAAAGAACCACAGTGTAAATATCTTTGATGGAAACAAGTCGAGGTGAATTGTGTAAAGAATTCAGAAATTAGAGGCTGGAAATAGTACGGAAGGATTCCAAGCAACCTTGGAAGTAAGACCTACTGGAAGATCGATCAAGGAAGGGCGAAAGATGATGATAAGATCAAAAGAATTAAGGGCAAAATGGATGAAGGCAAAGCAAAAGATTTCAAAGCTGGATGAACAAGGTACTATGTGGTTTAAAGAGCGCATTTGTGTGCCGAACAAAAAGGAGTTGAAGCAGTTCATTCGGAGGAGGCTCATGACTCAAGTACTCAATTCATCCAGAAGTGCGAAAATATATCAAGATTTAAAGGAAAGATTTTGGTGGCCAAGCATGAAGCGGAAGTCGTCGAATCGTTGCATTATGTGACATATGCCAAAGAGTCAAAGCTATGCACCAAAGGCCAGCAGGCTATTACAACCCTTAAAGATACGAATGGAAATGGGAAGAAATTGGTATGGATTTCATAACCGGATTGCCCAGCATAAAGTGGATATGATTAGTATGGGTCATAGTGGATCGCTTAACCAAAGTGGCACATTTCATACCGGTAAAGACCACTTATTAGGAGACCGGTTAGCAAAACTTTATATGGCACGGATCGTGCGCTTGCACGGAGTGCAGAAGAAGATAGTATCGACAGGTACCCAATTTACCTCCGATTTTGGGGTAAGCTACATGAAGCGATGGGAACTCGTTTGAACTTTAGTCTGACAAACCATCATGAGATGATGGGCAAACCGAGAGAGTCAATCGGATATTGGAGGACATGTTGAGGGCATGTGCCTTAGCATATTCAACCTCATGGGACAAGTGTTTGCCTTATCTTTGAGTTTAGTTATAACAACGATTATCGAGCGAGTTCTGTGATGTCTCCATTTGAAGCTTTGTATGGTCGGTCTGTCGCACACCATTGAATTGGAATGAGACAGTGAACGACATGTCTTTGGACCGACATTCTTTGAAGCGGAAGAACGGTCATACGATCGAGGAAAGATTGAAGATTGCACAATCAAGGCAAAAGAGTTATCCGACAACCGTCGCAGGAACCGAGCTTTGAACCCAGAAGATTTTGTGTATCTTAGAGTAACGCCACTCAAAGGAGTCGAAGGTTCCATGCAAAGGGAAGCTCGCACCAGATATGTCGGACCATTCAAGATCTTGGCCGCAGAGGTGAAGTTGCTTATCGCTTGGAGTTACCACGTCTTTGGGCGAGTGCATGATGTATTTCATGTATCACTGGCGAAGAAGTGTCTTGAGTCTGGAAGAGCAAACACTTTTGGAGGCAATTGAGCCGCAAGAAGATCGACTTACAAAGAACATCCGATGAAGATTCGGGCGTAATGGACGGAGAGACAAGGAACAAGTCAACACGTTTCGCAGAGTTGAATGGAGCAACCACTCGGAAAGTGAAGCCACGTGGGAAGCGAAGAAGATCTGAAGAAGGAGTTTCCTAACCTATTTACGTAGAGCGACCACGAATCTCGGGGCGAGATTACATTAAGGGGGAGGTTTGTAACACCCTAATTTTTGCTCTAATTTAAAATTTTAAGTATTTTTTATTTTTGAGAAATTTTGGAAATTATTGAAATTTATTTGGAATTATTCAAATATAGCCTTTCTTGAAAACAAATTAAATAAAGGAAAAGTTTTTGCAAAGTTTTTTTTTGAAAATATTTTAATGGAGTTCCAAACATCTCAAAGTATTTTCCAGAATTTTTCTGGAATTTTTCAGATAGTTTTACTACTTTATTTGGCCAAAACTAATTTCCCAAATTATTTTTATTCGAAAAGGATTTAAAATCCCGAGCGATTATGCAGGCGAAATCGTTAGTCGGCCTCGATCGTGCTCTGCCCAACTCGTGACTTCGCCCTCGCACCGCCCCTGAAACCCTAGCGCCGCTTAGCCTAAGCCGTCCGTCCGGATCGCGACGCTGTCGTGTGCCACGTCGCCCGTCGCGTGAACCTTCGGATCATCGCCGCATGAACGCACGAGATCGCGCCACGTCGCCGCCCCGCGAGATCGCCGGAGAGCGTGGCGTTGATGGCGTGACTTCCGCCGGCCGTTTCGCGTACGTCGAGGCAGCCCTTAAGTCCCCGTTGAAAGCGTCGTGCAGAGGCCTTCGCTCCGCATCTTTTGACTCCTCGCACGCACGCCGAGACTCCCTCTAGCGCCCGTGAGAGCTCGCCGTAGTTGCCTTCCTTCGCCACCGTTGTTTTTGCTTCCTCCCATCGTCGTCCGAGCCGCTCCGCCATGCTCCGACCCCTTCCTGAGTTCACCGAACCAGCTGCATCGAGTGGACCACTTAATCACGCCGGAGAAGCCCCGCTGCGCCGCGTTGCACGTCGTCTTCATCATCTCCGGCAAGATCTGCGCCACCGTGACATCGTCGCCCGACCGAACCGCCCACCGTCCGATCGCCGCGAACGCACAGATTCATCCACGTCGCCAATCAAGCGGTAATCCTCATCTTCACCCGTCACCGTTTGATCTAATCAGCGGTCTAGATTGCCGATTAGTTTCACGATTAGTTTATTTCAGCCGTTAGATCTAGATCGTAGGGTTTATTTTTTTTAACGCGTCGCGTAAAGGTCACAGCCGTCGGATGCGCGCCGGCTGCCTTGGATTGTGCCGCGTGTCGCGCCGCAGTAGGCTAGAGCCGATAGCCTTGGCTCATCGCGGCCGTCCGTTTGAATCGAGCGGATGAGATCGCACCGTGCATCGGGCCAGTCCTGTGTTGACGCGTGACGCGCGGAAACCGAGGAGTCAGCGCCGCCGTTTCTGTCGACGTCACCCGAGTAATCGTGACCGTTCGATCTGGATCCAAGGGTCACGGTGAAGCCACGTGTTGGCTCCGCGGTTGAGTTGAGGCGAAAAGTCGCATGAATCTCGGCCGTTCGTTTTAAATCAGAAGGACGAGATTGAATCGAGTTTCGGCGATTAGTTTAGCGCCGCGTGTCGCGTTGGGATTGGCTGCGAGCCGTCGCTGACGCCACGGCTTGCGTCACCCGGTGCACGAGCACGATGTCGCCGGTCCACGGTGGACCGAGGCCAACCCGTGGACCCGCCCATAGACGAGCGGCGTGGCGACCTGCAGGCGTGCCACGTGTCGAGATAGCGTCGTGATGACATCACATATATTTTTATATATAAAAATATTTCGACCGAATTTCTTTTCTGTGCTGACGTCATCATGACGCGGTGTCGACGTCACAAATGCGAATTTCGGTGTAAAAATATTTGAGAAAAATCGGATTTTCTTAATTTACGTATTTTGATTTTATTCAAACTTCAAATGACTATAACTTTTGCATTTTAACTCGGATTTGGATGATTCAAATTTCTAAAAAATTCATTAAATTATGAGATATTTAATGGTGAATTTTATTTGAATTTTTGAGGCCGTTTAGTCTTCTATATTAGTTATTTATTGTATATTTTGTTTGTACGCAAATTTGCCGGAAAGTTTCAAGGAAGATTTCGTCGCTCAAGACCAAGCTTCGGAACAAGACCAGCAACTCTTTGAAGGCAAGTGATGCTTTGATCATTTTGATCCCAGATTTTAAAATGTAATTTACGCTTTGAAACTATGCATGCTAATTATTTAAAATGAAATTAAATTGATTTGGGATAATGTAGATAATCAACCCATTTTGTTATGCCACCTTGAATTATTAATTGTATGCCCTAAACCATTGTCACCCTAAGTTTGATTATATTAGTTGGATGCTAATATTGTGCCAACACGGGAGGCTAGACCGTGAGTAGATGCTTAGCCTTGCAATGAATCATGAGTGATCTTTCGGAAAAATGCTACAATACTGACTAAAGACATATTGAATGTATTTTGAAAAGTGCTGTGATGATGCCATATGATGAGATTGAGGTACCGCGACCTGTGTGGTTCTGTACCGATGTGGAGTTATTGCTGGCATGTGTTGCACAATAATCAATTGGGTGGGAAAAGATTTAGACTGGGGCAAGTGGCAAGAGGCTGTGTGCCTGGTGGGCCTGTGTGGCATTGGGTTGATGAGTGATGTGAGTCTGTGTGCCACATTGGGTGTGTGCCTTTGTTGAGTGTTGGAAGTCTTGCCTTGGCCGTTAAGGACTTCACCTTGCAAGCCTTTGATCTGAGTCACCCGTACAACCACATGTCTGATATGGGACAGACCTAGTTAACTCGGGTTCTGATATCTTTCCTTTGATACCTCGGGGTGACAAAGATACAGGGTGTATCTGTATGGGGAGCGTATCGTGCTACGGCTTGGTGCCCATCCAACGGTGATTGGCCGGTCCTATACTTGGCTCTGTGTGAGGAAGTGATAGTGAAGGCAATCTGGAGAGGTTCTCTGGTTAAGGTAGAAGTTCTGAAAAGCTTTGTTGCGGACAATCACTGTGTGGTGGCGGTGTATCTTGTGGGTAAAGTGTACAACCTCGAGAGTGTCAAACTATTCGAATAGCCATGCTCACGGTATTGAGCATTGCTTGGGGATTCTGATCAAGGGTAGATTTTCATAAACAAAATGTGGGAAGGGTGGTGTGTGCTAGTGTTGGAAATGAGCTATTAAGGTCGTCTGTCGAGAATCTTCAATGAAAAACCATTTGAGTTTAGTATTATTTATATCTGTACTCTTTGCTTTAATCTAAACAAGATACTAGTTCAAAAATCTTGCTTGATGCAAAAGAACCATTTAAGCCAATCCATTGGAATAAGTTTTGCATATAGTAATAGCGTTGCATTTTGTGCATTACTTGTTGAGTGCCTTGTGTACTCACCCCACCTTGCTTATCAAACCCAACATCGGTGGAGGAGTCTACACGGCATGGGAGGAAGAGTACATCGAGGATCACGAGCAACTAGGGGCAAGCCCGATCGGTTGCTCGTGGCAAGATGAAGGCTTCCACGACCCTTTTATTTATGTTCATTGCTATTTCTTTACTTTGAATAATGTAAGCCTGTGTGGTGACTTATCTGTAAGGAGACCATAAGGTCGTACAACTCGATTTATATACATGTTTGCACTATTTATTCTTATATCTTTGTGAATGTCTGTAATGTGCAACCACAGATTGTGTGTGCTAAGCGTGATCTGGGTCGCACGAGAATACGGAGGGTCCGGATTTGCAGATTCGGGTCCCGACATTTATCCTCTGATTAGCCTTAATCGGCTAGTTAGACTTACCCTGTTACTTTGATCTTAATCGGCTTCAAGCTGATTGAGTCTAAGCCGATTGATCGTTACGATCGGCTTTTGAGTAAATTTTATATTTTTACCTTATCGATTCTGAGTCAAATCGACCGCACGCTCTGAACCGGTGTTCATACGGTGTCTTCTTTGTCGAAACCCTACATCAAGTTTTTGACGCCAACAGTAACATAATGACAACAAGGTATATAGCTATTCCCATGAAATAATCATTGATACTCAAATAGCCTACATTTGTATAAAACAAATTACTTTGCAAATATAGGATCGATTTGATAAAAGGTTACAACTTGCCTTGCTGATCTATTATTGTGTCTTGGTCATCGAATTCTCCGTTCGCTGGGATTAGCATCTACCAGAAAAGAAAGCAACGAAACCAAATAAATACCAAATAGAGACTCAAACATACTCAAAATTGAAAATAAAAGGCTCTAGAAGATAGATCTTGATTTTATAAAAATTTAGAAACTTGAATCACCCCAATCGGAGTCCGTATGAGAGAGAATTGGCTCCTGAAAAATTAATTAAGAGAAAATAGAAAAAGGATATTTCTGGACGTCACAGCTGATGTGCGGGATCCTCGGTCCATGGACCCAGTCTATGGTCTTGCCTGGTCCATGGTGGATTGGGTCTGCAAAATCGTAGCTAGGGCTAACGCAAGCACTCGGCTCGGATGACATCATTGCTGACATCTTGGATGACGTCATCATCAGTCCATCTCCCGTGTGACTCTTTTCTTTGGCGACTCTTCGGTTCCAGCGATAATGCAAAGCAAACGGTAGCGGATCTGCTTCGTATGGCGGCAACACGGCAAAATGGAGGCAGACGACGGCGGTGGAGTGATACGGTAGAATGGTGAACGGTGGAGAAGACAAGCTCGGCTCGAATGGTGCTGCGGCGGACGCAAGCTTCGATAACTTTGATCTTTGCGATGTGGGCGTCTCGACGTGCAAAAAACGGGGCGACGGATGTGGCAGAAGATGGAGAGCGCTGATCTGGTGGCAGGTCATCCTTTTATAGCCTCGAGGGACGCGTAACGAACGTGGCATGGATGCTAAGACGTGGGCAGCGTGGACTCCGCGACGACGGCGGCTAGGGTTTCACGGGCACGTGCGACTGCGTAGGTTGAGAAGAGGAGGGCCAAAGCGAAGGAAAGCAGAGCGAGCTGAGAAGAGGTGGGCCGGCACAAGTGAAGAAATAGGAATGGGCCGACAAGAATTCAGCTCGAAAAAAATTGTGAAAATAAAAACAATTTTCGAATTAAGAAAATTTTAGGAATTCAGAAAAATCTCCAAAAATACAGAACAATTCCTTGGAACATAAGAAACCCAACTACGACTGGAAATCTTTTTGTTTGATGCATAGATTAATCAAATTAAATCTTTACTTCAATAGAAAATTCAAATTAAGCTTTGATTAATCTTAGAAAATGCAAATGGTTCATTTTCAAATTCAAACATTTCAAAACTCAATTTTTGGGATGTTACACCGTTGGACTTGGGGTGAGCCACCAAACCAAAGTAGGGTGTTGTCCCAAAAGGGTCACAAAAGTCCCTGAAGGAGGAAGCATCAAATTGATTTCCATTATCCATAATGAGCTCCTTAGGAACCTCAAAGCGGCATACAATGTTCTTCCGAAAAAACTTCTGCTCAACTCGGGATGTGATTGATGCCAACAGCTCAGCTTCTAGCCACTTGGTGAAGTAGTCTACCGCTACAACCGCATACTTGTAGCCCCCCTTGGCCAGCGAAAATGGTCTGAGGAGGTCCATACCCCACCGGGAGAAAGGTCATGTAATTGGTATTTGATGCAGAGGTGCGGGGGAAGACTAGCAAGCTGATGCCATCTTTTGGCAGCCTTCGCAGGTTCTGAGGGTCTTGATGGCATCTTGCACCATGGTAGGCCAATAGAAACCTTGTCTTAATGCTTTTGCCACAGTTGTTCTTGGTGTGATGTGTGAACTATAGAGCCTCTCATGCACATCCCTGAGGAGTGCAGCGCCTTTCTCTTTCAAAAGGCACTTGAGCAGCGTGGCTGATCCCTTCTTGTAAAGTTTCCCTTCAAGGAGCACGTAGGACCTAGACCTACTGAATAGCCTTTGTGCTTCGGTGTTGTTCTCTGCCTCTATTTTCCCTTGAATACATTTTATGATTTGGGTCATCTAGGAATTGGGGGAGGTTGAGGTCTCGTTGACCTTTAGGGGTAGTTCATGTTATATGCCCTTGTTAACATCTTCCTTGACGGAGGGCATATCAAGTATTTTGAGGAAGACCTCCACCGGAAGCGGCTCTTGGGAGCTTGCTGCCCGAGCCAGATGATCAGTTGAGTGATTGTCTCCACGAGGAATCCGACGGGCCTCCAACCCAGAGAAGTATTTTTCCATCTTCTGCACCTCTTCGAGGTAGGTACTCATCTTGGGGTCGAGGCATTGGTCGGACCTGTCCATCTAGCTGACAACAAGTTGAGAGTCTATAAGGACGAGTAGGTGCCAGATCCCCAAAGCCTTGGCAAGACAAAGTTCCAAGAG
The DNA here is from genome assembly GCA_036346275.1 of Otatea glauca. NCBI lineage: Eukaryota > Viridiplantae > Streptophyta > Magnoliopsida > Poales > Poaceae > Otatea > Otatea glauca. Next base: position 38,383,354 of record CM070719.1, read on the forward strand.
GAGGGTCTCGTATTCAACCATGTTGTTGGTGGGTTAAAAGATAGGTGCACGGCATACTCAAGTGCCTTCCCCTCTGGACTTGTGAGGACAACTCTAGTGCCTCCTCCATTTAGGTGCCTAGAACCATCAAAGTAGAGGGTCCATGGGGGTCGGGCGAAACGAGGTGCTCCACCATCTCCCCTCGGCAGCTTGGGAGTCCATCCATTCTGCCACAAAATCTGCGAGGATTTGTAATTTGACGGCGGTTCTTTCCACGAGCTTGAGAGGGAAAGGCACCAGCTCTGTTGCCCATTAGGCAATCCTTCCGGTTGCCTCCTTGTTGCCCGTCACTTTGGCTAGCGGGTAGATGGTGAGGATAGTGATGGAGTGCTCGAGGAAGTAGTGACGAACCTTCCGAGATGCCATGAGAAACGTGTAGCATATTTTTTCCATTTTTTGTGTACCTTGTCTTTGAGCCTACAAAGGCCTCACTAACGTAGTACACAGGGCATTGAACTCCATCCTGTTACTTGATTAGGACAGCACTCACAACGTTTGGAGTCGCAGTGAGGTACAGGAGGAGGGGTTCTTTGGGGCTCAGGCTAGTAAGGAGCGGGGGATTAGCCATATATGCCTTCAGATCCTCAAAGGACTTTTGAGCCTCAGGGGTCCTACAGAAGCCTTCGAGACTACGAAGTATTTTGAAGAAGGGTAGTCCTTTCTCTGCTAACCATGCCATAAATCACCATAAGGCCCCATGCGACCCATTAGGCGCTGAACATCTGATGCGGATATATCCTCTATTGTTGTATCATCTCATGACTCTAAGTCTACAAATAATCACATTACTTGTTTTGCTGCTGCTAAAGTGCAAGTGAGTCACAAGACCGATGCAAGTTGTGTTGATAATGTGATACAGGCTGAGAATTGTAATGCAAACCTTGGAGAGAAGAAAGGTGACTTGGTCATGCATCCACAAGGAGTAATATCCCTTTCTTTTGGAAATATGCCACCTGAGAAAGGAATTCTATTTGGATCCATATTTGTTAGAATTATTGACAGCGATCCATTGGAATGGAAGGCAAAGAAGAGTTACATGAGCAAGGCTGGTTCACTCAAATCTGTCCATCCATTTGATCATGATGCTGCTGCTAATCACGATAAGTAACATATCCTTGGGCTATATGCAAAGAAAGATATTGAAGTCTAGTTTCTAGCATTTCAAACCGTGCATCATTTGGACTTCCAAGGTGGGAGATATGACTGTTTTGGTGGGAGTTGCACAGGCTGTCAAAAGCTGCGCGAGACCATATCTTGCTGTCCAACTTCCAAGGCATTAAACCTTTTATCTACCCAAGAAAACTCCTTTAGTTTCTTGTATAGTTTCACACCTAAGCTAGGAGGGATGTTCCTAGTATAAATACTTATGTATTTCCATCTGGAATGAACTTTTGGATGATCAGAAGTAGACAGCATAAGCCATGGTTGTTTGTGGCGCAAATACCATGTGTTCTTGATAAGTTCTTCCCGTTCTTGGGTTTGTTAGTGTTGGTGCAAGTCAAGAACGGCATGTTCTTGTGATTGTCCACTGAATCTATACGATTCCTCCACTCAATTTGCGTTCTTGTGTTGATCGCGGTTTGTGTGACCAGTTTCTCGCATTTGAATTGGTTCTTTTGCCGTTTGAGTGCGAGCTTCACGAAGCTATCGTCGTTGTACCGTGAAAGATTGGGCCACCTTTGCTCAACAGCAGGTTGGGTCTTCATCAACATCCTTGATGGATCGTGGCGACTCCATGTCCAGGATGGCCTGATCTTATCTGAGTTGGCCTCAATACCTCTTTGAGAGACAAGAAAGCCCAAGATCTTGCCCCCTTTTACCCCGAAGGCACATTTCTCAGGGTTTAGCTTGAAGTTGAATTTGCGAAGGTTCTCAAAGGTTTGGCGAAGGTCTTCAAGATGCGTGGAAGCCAAGAGGCTTTACACGACAGCATCGTCGACATAAACTTCCACATTACGACCCAATTGGTCCTTTAAGACAAGGCACATGAGCTGTTGGAATGTGGTTCCCGCATTCTTCAACCTAAAGGGCATGCGTAGGTAGCAATAGGTGTCCACTAGAGTGATAAAGCTTGTCTTCTCCTCATCTTCTTGTGCCATATGGACTTGATGATATCCCGAATATGCATCCAAGAAGCTCATTAGCTCGCACCCAGTGGTGGAGCCAACCAATTGGTCGATGCGGGGAAGTGGATAGCCATCATTTTGACATGCCTTCTTAAGGTCGGTTAAGTCAACACACATGCGCCACTTGCCGCTGGACTTTTTGACCAAAACAAGGTTGGCAAGCCACTCCGGGTGCCACACCTCCCAGATTAGGCTGGCATTTGAGAGTTTTCAGACCTCCTCCTTGATGGCTTGGCATCGCTCAAGAGAGAGTTTGCGAAGTTTCTACCTTACGGGGTGGCACCTGGGCCTTACCGCGAGGTGGTGTTGAATCACTTTGCGGGGGACGCCTTTCATGTTCGACGAGACCCAGGCAAGACATCCGCATTGGCCCTTAAGAACTCGAGGAGCTCCTCCCCGGTCTTTACTGAGAGCTCAGCCCCGACTCGGATGAAACGTTCATCATTTGGACCGAAGAGCCGCACCTCCTTTTAGTTCTCCTTCGAGGTGAGGCTTTAGAGAGTACTTATCTAGAGGGGGCTCGCCCTTGGCAAGCCCTATTGAGGATGAGATGGGTGTGGCCTCTCTTAAGAGGAGGTTGACTTCATTGGAGCTAGTTGCCGCCTTGTGATAGAGGCGATAGGCCAGGTCTTGATGACCCCTCACGGAGATGACCACATGAGGTCCTGGTATCTTGAGAGATAAGTAGTTTTGGTGGATTGCAGCGCAGAAGTGGTTGAGGGTCACCCTCCCCATTATAGCATTGAATGGTGATTCGACGCCAACGACATCGAATCTAACAGCTTCCGTGCGATGGTTCTCCCACGATCCAAATGTCATGAGGAGCTCGATCCTCCCCAAGGGTTGAATAGACTTCCCTAGTATGAAGCCCATTAGAGGGTAGTTGGACAGGAGTAGGAACCCTAGGTGGTAGCCTCCTCGTGACTCTGATAGCTCCTTGAGTGTACGGAGATAGAATATGTCCGTAGAGCTCCCTCCATCAATGAGTATACGAGAAACCTCGCAGTTAGACATTGTGGCGGTCACCAAAAGGGCATCATCATGGGGGAACCTTAGACCCTTTGCATCATCAACAGTGAAGCTTAGCTGGACGTTTGCCCACTTGGGAGGAGTGCCTCGAGGGATTACCCCTACGTCATTGACTTCTCGGGCATACTCCTTTCATCGCCGCTTGGACTCGTACCCATAGGCTGAGCACCCCATTATGACGTTCACTTGCCTCTACGGCGCTTGGAAGGGAAGTTCTTGTTCAGTGCCTTGTGGAAGTTCTCCAGGGGAATGGCCACCAGGTGGTAGCGCAGGCACGGGGTGGACTGCTTGGAGAGGCGTGGCCTCGGCAGCCACGGGGCGTGGTGGTGACCCTCGACATGGCTCAGGTCAACGCTAAGGACCCTTCTTGGGTTCTTTGGAGGTGACGTTCCCCCGAGAAAGGGCATCGGCTACGACAAGGACTTTGGAGTCATGACACCCATTGGAGCGGTCCCTGCAGTCTTTGTTCTTTTCACGGACGACCTCTTCGACCCCTTCTCAAGGGAGTCGCTTCCAGCTTTAATGAGAAGCCCATTTTTAGCTAAATTATCCTCCTTCCCCAGGGCGTATTTCTTCACGACCTCGAAGAGTTGTTGGGTCGATTTTAGGGGGTCCCTCCCAAGCGCTCAGATTAGTTCACCAGGGAGAAGTCCTTCCTTGCATGCATTGATGACCATGGAGTCTGGGGCATCCGCCACCTGGCTCCGCACCCAGGAGAAGCACTTGAGAAAGACCCGCGTAGACTTGTCCTTTAGTTGCTTGACTATGAAGAGCTCGTTGGGAAGCATGGGGTGTTTGTAACTTCGCTGAAAGTTCACGCTGAACTCTTCACGCAGTTGGGCCCAAGAGTGGATGGACCATGACCTTGCTGTCACCCTCTTCTGATTGAAGAACCATGACCTTGCTATCACTGAAAGTAAAAGGAGGCAATTGCACATTTCTGTCTCCCCGCCCGAATAGCCATGGCGTAGACCTCCATGAACTACATAGGGTTAGAGTCGTCGTCGTATGGTCCAATGTTAGGTTGATAGAACTTGGGCCGAAATAGGGTTTCGAAGATATCTCGGGTGAGGGGGTTGACTATCTTGAGACTATCTCTATAGCCATGCCCATGAGGGGAGGGCGACCTCTCATGGTGCCGATGAGACTCCTTGAAGCTAGGAGAGCTTCAGTCTTGTTGGGATTGACGACGATGTCCACGTCCAAGAGAACCAGAGTACTCTCATTGACAAGCAGTTTGAGCAAGCCGTGAGATCCCATATTCGGATTCCCTTCCCCTAGAATGATGCCTGCGTTGGCGGGGGTGATCATGAAAACTTGGTGAGGGAGAAGTGCGGCCGGTGTTGGCGGAGTGGAAGCTGCTCCCATCCACATGACTACACTGAGCATGATGCGGGCCCTTCAAGCCTTGAGGGTGCTCATGGGTAACCATGGTGTCCGGGACTGCTCTTGGGGGAGCGGTTACCTCTGGCCTTGGAGGCTCTTCTTCCACCTTGGACCATGCCGCACCTCGAGGGTGAGGGTCTGCTCCGGTCGATGAAAGTTGACTTACCATCTCCGGATGCAAGTGCACTTGCCTAGGAGGAGGAGCTTGTAGCGGGGGACCTGGAGCTCCCATCCTTAGAGGTGCGAGTTAGGGCATTGGGTGTTGTAGTGATGGCACGAACTGCAATTGTACAGGTTGAGTCCCATTGAACCCTGGATTCAGTGGACGTAGCGGCCAGAAGGGAGCTCCATTTGACATCACCGTATGGGCGAGTGGGGGGAGATTGTATGGGTTCCCCTGCTCGCCTCCGAAGGTGAAGGCTAGACCTCTACGTGCCCCTAGGTCTGTGGTCACTTGGACCGAGGGCCATGGTGGGAGCGGTGAGAAGTGTAGAGGACTACCATGAGGATGGTAGGATGCCATCATGGATTCCACAGTTTGCCTTGCGATCGCCTCCACCATAGCTTGCCACTTGTTTACATTGAGGGCTTTAGGGATGAGGGTTGGTCCTGGAGCCCCTAGCCTCAATGCTCCAAGGGTGCCACGGGCCTCCTGCCCTGGGCCCAAAGCACCCGGCTCGAAGGGGGATGACACGGTCGGGAACTCCGGGATTTGAAGGACATTGTCTAGCACAAGGTGGGTAGCACCGATTTCTAAGGGTGGTGCGCGTCGGGGTTTCCATCGATGAGGATAATCATCCTCATGCTCCTTGCACTTTGAGGCTGGAGAAGGCTTGTAGTGTTTCTTGATAGAAGCCATAGCCTTGTATGAGTTAGCTGCAATATCTCCTCACGGACGACGCCAAATGTCGTAGGTGTCAAAACAGAACACAAGTGAGGGGTGGACGTCGGCCGTTTAATGGACCCTCATCAATGAGAGTAAGAGTGATACAGGGGTTTATACAGGTTCGGGTGTTCGAGAGAACCTCCCTACTCCTATCGGTGGGCCTGTAGGGGGTGCCTCTGAGGGGTCGGTCCCCGAGGGCTCACCAGTTTGCTTGCACTATAATCTTGCTCAAGAGAGCTCTAGTTACAAATGGGAGATACATGGGGCATTTATAGGCTAAGGGCCTGTAAAAATGACGGAAATACCCCCATGAAGTCAACTAGTCTATGAGTACAAACGAGGGGTAAGGTCATCTTTTCCAGGCACAGCTGTGATCCTTTGATCTGTATGACGTACAATCAGTAGCTTTTCAAGTATTCTGCAACAAGTCCTTAACTGACTGAGGCAATACTTCCAATCACTCGTAGTAACCATCTCACTTTCACTCACACATCAATATACCAACCCAATGCTACATAGGCCCACCACGGCTCACAACCTTTTGCCACTTGTCCCAATCTAAATCATTTATCACCCCTAGTTGATTATCATGCAACACATGCCATCAACAACTCCACATCATTGTGTGAAAACACATGACACACCTTTTTCATAAACATGTTCCATCTTCTATTAGTCAAATTGAATTTGTACTTTCAAAAGATATCAGTTATGTGTGGCATGGCTATGCAAATAAACACGATCTAACAAACACACGTTGGCATCTATTAGCAACTAACTAATAATTATCCATCCTAGGATGACAAAAAATAATGGCATACAAATGACAAGGTAGGTATATTCCAATTGGGTAGAATAACTAAATACCAAATTATTTGGAAACAATTATACACATAAAATAACATGCATTAGATTAAAACAACATAGCAGTTGTAAAACTAGGTTCAACATGATCAAAGCACAACTTGCCTTGGAACAATTCTAGATCTTGATCTACACCTTGAGCTTGAGTCAACTATTCACCTATGTGCCCTCCCCACACTTCAACGTCTATGTGAACAAAAGACGAATACCAAAATAAAAACAAAATAGATCCAAAATAATCTCTAAAAATCAAATAAAATTCACAAAAATAAAGATCTTCAATTTAGAAAAATTTAGAAATTTGAATCCCCTCAATCGAAGTTCGTATAAGGGAGATCAGATTTTTGAAATGTTGAAATCACATAAAATGATAAAGAAGGGATTTCTGAATTTTCAAAATTACTTTTCTAAAGAAAAATAAAAAAATTGAATCACTGTAAAATATCAGCAATTTGAATTTTAAATTTTGAATTTCAGATTTTTATTTTTTTATTTTCTTTTTCTTCTCTCTCTCTCCTTCCCTTCCTATTGCTTCTCCTTTCGTGGACACTACAGAGAGCTGCATGCAGAATAGCATAGAAGCAACAACACAGCAGCAAAGTGCCTAGGGTAAGGCTAAGCAGGGCCAGGGAGAACCAAGGCCAAGCCAAGGCAACTTTGGCCATGAGGATAGCGGTTCGCCGGCGAATTCACCAGTCGGTCGGCCAACGGTGGCGAGAAACAACGAACAATGCGACGAACGACTTCAGGAAAACATGGAATTCGTCGTGCACGATGCACCAAACTCAAAATTGATTGAGGGGTTACCTTCATGGCGATAGGTGACACGATATAACGTGAGCTGTTTTGGAAGAGACACTCCGAAGCTCCAGGAAGCTTGCAAGTGAACATTGGGCGATGTTGATGACAGTCTTTGGGACTTCACGACGTTCCGGGCAAACCAAGGCACCAAAGTGATGGGAACGGTGGCTCGATCTTCCAACAGGTAGTAGTAAGTCGATTGGTGGAGAACTCGACGTTGACGATCCGGCTTCCAATCAGAACTGATTCGAACCATGCAATGGCTACACCACACGCGGCTCCGTAGGTTATCAACCACACACAAACACGGTTGACCTCACCAAGAAGGCTAATCCCTGCATGCGAATCGAGAACACAAGCAATAACAGGTAGATGCAATCTGAATATTGCTAATTACCAATGAAGAACTCGAAGTTGGGGTTCCACAAACCGAACAAATGGCGAAACTTTCTAAAACAGAAAAATCTAAGAAAAACCCATCTATTCTAGCGATGGCTACTGAATATATATGAGGAAGAGGGCAAGGGAGGTGGCCGTGAAACCCTAGGTCGTACAAGGCCTTTGGGCCCAAGTGGAGGTGGTGCAGCACCTAGCAGATTCTGTTCATCATATTGATTTACTGATTCCTGTCGATCCAGAAGGAGTTTGGATGTGAAACCACTTCCGTTGGAAAGCTCTCGTCGTGAGTTTCTTCGTAGAGTCCAAGAACGCCTAAAACGGACTTCGTATGACCTAGATATGGTCATTTTTAGTTGGACTACTCCTAGGGGCCGAACTGGACTCGTGAATGAATTGGGCTTGATCTTGGGCTCGGATTGGAGCATCAGAAGTTGTTGGGCCTTTGTCTTGGCTTGAGATAGAAGCATGGCTTGCTGGGCCGGCATGGTCTCATCACAAAGCAAGGAACGAGCGTAGGAACAGTTTAAGCACAATGAGATGGTCCTGGTGCTTATCTTAAATAGGCTTGGGAGGCCTCCTAGAGATAGAAACAAACTCAATTCAAGAAGAGTTCAAACTGGGGAAAACTCGAATTTCTTGCGAAAAAGATGGGATTCAGACAGGAAATTTGCGGGGATTGGATGAGGATAAGGTTGCACACGCATGGGAGACGACATCGAAGAAGAAAACGTGTTAGATTGAGCTTTAAAAAATTGGCAATGGAGGAAGGAGAGAAGAAACCATGTGCTAGACCGCATGCTCGAGGTTGAAGAAAGCTCCTGACATGTGGGCTTTCATTATATTTCGTATTATTTAATTGGTAACAATAGATAGGCTTTAAACAATAGTAAATGAAGTTCCAAAATTATGAAAAAATTCTCAAAAATATCTTGAGACATTTGCAACTTACTGTAATTATTTTAGAAATTTATGATTTTAATTTGCTACAGTAAATCGTTTTGTAAATCTAAAAATAGGAAAAACAATTTATAAATTCCTGAAAATTCAGAAAAAAATCTTAGAAAATTTAAAATATGTAATAAAATATTATTACAAAAATTTTGGGATATTGCATCTTTTATAGAGAAACTATTTCATTATCAAGACTTAACAGATTCGAGCATAGGTACGTATTTTGGCCGATATTATAATATTGATCATATCTTGTGAATAAAGTGTATAAGCTCTGCAGATTGCCAATCTATTCGAATAGCCATATCCCCAGTTATGGATAATGCTCGGGAATTTGAGTCAAAGGTTAGATTTTATAAAATAAACTTGGGAAGGGAGGTGCATGCCAATGGAATTTATGGAGATGGTTTAGGCTGTGTGCCAGTTTACTTTGAGAAATACCTGAAACTTTACTATTATTAATTTTATTTGTTTTACTATCATTTTGATCTAATTATTGTATTCAATTGAAAATACTGCTTCATTGCGAAATAACCATGATAGCCATTCATTTGGAATAAACCTTGCATATAGTTATAATAGACTTGCATTGTCTGCATAACTTGTTGAATGCTTTATGAACTCATCCTTGCCCTAACAAAATCATTAGTTGAAGAGGAGTCCACACCTACTTTGGAGGAGGAGTTCCAAGAGGAGGCAAGTTACTAGGAAGCGAACCTTGTCAGTTGCCAGTGGCATATTGATGGGTCATCTACGGAGTTTCCGTTCCACTGTTGCTTTATTTCTTAGAGTTTAAGTCCAATGTGGCCTAATAACGTACAATTTACTATAAGGTCAATCAACTATCTTTTATTCAATAAATAGTCTTTTATTATATTTTCTCTACGTATGATTGTGATATTTCATCTATGTTGCCATTATGTACACTAGTGTGATCCTGACTAGTGCAATATACACAGAGGGTCCGAATTTGCATATTCAGGTCCCAACAAGGCATCTGTGTCCTCATATTGCTTCTGAAGATCAAAGTTCATGGTGACAAGCATGAGAGAGTTAACATCAACTAAGTCATTGCAATGCCTTTTGTAATCATCCTTTTCAACACGAGTAGCGTTTTAAGTTGGTTTAATAGGATATAGACCCTCTAGAACATATTCCTTATTTTCTTGTTTGAGAACAATTTTCAAGTTGTGATACCAATCGAGAAAGTTTGTCCCATTGTGTTTTTTTCAAAAATCGAATACAAGCTAAAACTAGGTGCCGAAGAAGTAGATGGTGCTATGGTCTACAGCATAAAATATGCAAAGTTTTAACGCTATGTTTATGTAAAATCTTCAATTAAACAATTTAACAAAAGATACTCCAGCTATATGTAAATAAGTTCCCTCTAATGATATATAGTGGGTCAAGATCCATATTTCATTATATCCTAGTGAGCTTTGGCATCACGGCTAGAAACTTAATAACATAGGTAAGCAACCACTTGCTAATTACATCACATGTAACACTTGTTTGTTGAGTGACATCACATGCCCCAGCCTCAACACCATGCCCTTAGGCCCAAAATCATTTTGATAGCCTAGTTAAGTTAAACCAATTGTTATGCACCTATCTTATTAAGATAATTAATGGCACACTTCTTTGGTAGACCTACCAATTAATGGTCAAAATTTTGATAGGTACAATGATTTGGAAGGGCATCATGTTATACCTAATTTTTATGAGAGATATTGTTCTAACATGTTAAAAACATCTAATATAATCACATGGAAAAATAATATGACAAGGATATAAACAAGATCACATATAATCATATTAAATTTTGAAATAGTATAGCCCTTAAACATAGCAATCTCCATTATCATGTGTTCTGTCCACTGGGCCATCATGCTTGAAGTCACCACTTTCGTCTACCTAGCTATTACTCCTAATAGCTAGAAATGAATTACATTCAAGAGTATCAAGCATCACAAGTAGACACACAGGTCATTATACAATAAAATGTAGCCCATGGCTATAATTTCACATGACTTGCAGGCCATAATAAGTGTATACATGCATCACATACACAAAAAGGGCCATCTATCACTACTACAGAACTCCATATCACTGCCGGTTCCAATTGGCATCACTGCCGGATTTTCGAACCGGCAGTGATAGTCCGACTATCACTGCAGGTTCTAGAACCGGCAGTGATGGTATCACTGCCGATTTGTATGCGAACCGGAAGTGATAGTCCGGTTCGTAAATCACTCGGTAAAATAAAAAAAATTATTTGCATCCGGACCGACCACCCCGTATTCTACGCACGACCGCGCATCGCAGGTCATGTGCGGCTACTAGGACTCGAACTCATGATCTACTGCCTCACGCGAGTCCACCTTACCATCTCACCTATCACTCATTCCTTAACTAGTATAGGATATATTTTCCTTTTGTTCCTTTGTCTCTGAAACTTTTGATGATTATTTGGATATCTAAATTAATTCAAATGGAAAGATTGTCAACAACAAAGTTGTAGATCTCGTCGAGAGGTATAATTTTCATATAAATTTTATCTCCGTCCGACCCTGTATGAAAAAGTTATGATTTTTCGAAAAATGGTTGATAGCATTATTACTACCGGTTAGGAATACGAACCGCCAACCGGCAGTGATACCATTATTTGGATATTTAAATTACTTCAAATGAAAAATTTATCGACTACAAAGTTATAGATCTTGTCGAGAGCTACAATTTTCATATAAATTTTATCTCCATCCGACGCCGTATGGCAAAGTTATGATTTTTTGAAAAATAGTTGATAGCATTATTACTGCTGGTTGGGAATACGAACCACCAACCGGCAGTGATACCATTATTTGGATATTTAAATTAATTCAAGTAAAAAAAGTTGTCAACTACAAAGTTGTAGACCTCGTCGAGAGCTACAATTTTAATCTAAATTTTATCTCCATCGGACTCCGTATGAAAAAGTTATGATTTTTTGAAAAATGGTTGATAACATTATTACTACTGGTTGGGAATACAAACCGCCAACCGGCAGTGATACCATTATTTGGATATTTAAATTACTTCAAATGAAAAAGTTGTCAATTACAAAGTTGTAGATCTCGTCGAGAGCTACAATTTTTATATAAATTTTATCTCCATCCTACTCCGTATGAAAAAGTTATGATTTTTCGAAAAATGGTTGATAGCATTATTACTGCCGGTTGGGAATACGAACCGCCAACCGGCAATGATACCATTATTTGGATATTTAAATTACTTAAAATGAAAAAGTAGTCAACTAAAAAGTTGTAGATTTCGTCGAGAGCTACAATTTTCATATAGATTTTATCTCCATCCGACTCCGTATGAAAAGTTATGATTTTTTGAAAAATACCAGCACTGTCGGTTCTTCTAAAAACCGGCAGTGATAGTATTACTGCCAGTTCAGACACAAACTGGCAGTAATAAGGGATTTATCACTACCGGTTCATCAGAAAAAAGTTGTTACAACTGGTTTTCCATTCGAACCAGCAGTGATAATATTATTACTATCGGTTTTTGATGAACTGGCAGTGATATGGCGGCAAGGATCACTGATTCTGTAGTAGTGTATTCACACCAATGCCTACAAAGCAAGTTAGGCATAGAATCAAATTCTATCGCGCGATGAGGACATACTATATACCGCCCTTGGAAAAAAATTAGGATATCAATCTTATTCACGAAATCACCCTTTAAAAATTCATTTGATTAATCATATTAACCCAATTCTGAACCAATCTAATTGGCTCAGTTTTTTCTTCAAAAATCGCACTAGTCAGCTTGGTCCTATACAACTGCACATTGTAGTATACCCTAGAGGTGGAATTTCGACCGTTAAGGGTGAACGAGAAATGCAACTACAAACAGTGTCACAACATAACCAGATTTATCTTCGAACCCAACTACAAATGCCAAGACCAATTGATCTCACCAATCAACCACCAAACCGATCTATCCATATGAATCAACCTAGGTTAACGTACTAGAACAACAATAGATCCATTATGCTACTGCCGCATATCACGTAGATGTGTTCCATCTAGATAAAAAAACTACATTAGATGTCTTTGATATCACTGAAGATAATATGGGTAAGCTACACTAGCGCTAATTAAAATTTCTACCGCGTAAACAAGGATGCCAAGCAAGTGAGAGATCATAGATCATTACCACCAGACACACAGTGTAGCGGAAGGAGAGTTGAAGTAGCCTGATTAAACATAGCGCGTGTAATGGAGCAGTGGTCAATTGTCTTGGAGTAGTGGTCGAACGTGCTCGAATGATCGTCCCGATCAGCATCGTAGTAACAGCAACGTCTCTACTAAAGTTCACACATTTGGAGAAGGAACGTCGTGTGTTTTGGGATGTTACATCAAATGACAAAATAATCATATTATTCCATAAACATTGACGTGATATAATCATGTGTATGATTGCCTTAAGAGCATATCACTAACCCCGAATGAATGTTACTCAGTGTTGGATTAAATTAGATTGAATGGCTAATGGTTTTGCCGTTGGAAATGTTGGGAAACCATGTGGCCCATGAAGGCCCACGATGGCCCCTTAACCAAAACCTAGGCGACAATTGAGGGGGGTCCCCTATTGTACAGACAATTGAAAAGCAATAAAGAGTTCTCTCTCCGTTCCTCCCTAATTCTGTGTCTCTCTTGTCTCTCTGTTCTCCACATATAATAGATTACTGGGAATTCCAGACTATTCTATAGCGAGATTCCCAATACGTTATTAGCACGAAGCTCTACCCGGTGAACAGATTGAAAGGTGAGAAAGGTGGGTTTTCGGCGATTAAATCTAATCACTTGTGGTTTATATGCATGCATCTAACCTATGCATCAGTACTTCGTTTGTCGCGTAGCATGAAGCTATAGGCTGTACAATGCTACAGTACACGCAGTTACTGTTCATCCATCACAGAAAAAAATTTGGCGCTGCGCCCGTAGCGTTTACACCGTTGACGCGTGCTGAAAGATCGAAATGGCGATCAGAGGGGGGGTGAATGATCCAAAATAAAATTTTCCCCCACTCAAAATACTCCAAACAATCTCGCAATAAAAATCTTAAACACCCAAAGATTTTCCTTCAAACTAGTGTTTCTCAGATTCGCATACCCTCCAAAACTAGAACAATTAGACAACTATGTGTACCCCTAACTTGCATGGATGAGAACCATGAATCATATGACGGATTTTTTAATCACAATCCTAGTTGTCAAGTGTCCAAACAAAGAGGAATAAATTCAAAAACTACTTTTCTAAAAGAGATAAAGCTAAAACACCAAAGTCTGTTTCTACAAAAGTAAAAGCAGATTTTTCTAGGAATTGTCCACAATTGGAGCAGGTGGTTGGTGAGTTTATGTTGCCTTAAAATTTTTGGGAATTTTTTTCCCTATGAGCAGTTGAGTCATGAAACACTCCACCAGAAATCACCTCAAAAAGCTTTGTATAATAAACATGAAAAATCAAGCATTACAGATAGTCAGGAACTTCGACCAGAATGTTTGAGGCTCGGTTTTCACTTCATAGCGCTCAAAAGGTGCAACGAGTGGACACACAATGTTTTCCAGAGATGGATATATATGTTGTGCACATTCTCCAACAAGAATCACTTAAAAAGGATTTTTCTAGATGTTTATAAAAATCAAAGACTGACTGCTGCGCGAAGAACAAGTTCTGGACAGATTTGCAATTCGATAAAAAACTTGATCTCTAGTCTATCCTAGGGTGCAAGAAAGATGTAAAACCATATGAACACCCTCAAGACATCCTAGAAGAACATCATTTAGAAGGAGAGGAGGCAAATCCAAATTGCGATAAAGTAAATTGCTAGAATGTAAATGCGGGAAAGTTAATGCTGAATTTAAATTGCGTAATTTAAATGCATAAAAGAAATGAAACAAGAACATAAATGAAGAACATTTCATTTCTGGAAGGAGAAGTTACAAAGCCTCACATTTCATGTGGGCAAAGCTCAAAGGAGCATCAAAAACCTGAAAACCTTCAAGAGGGGAAGGCTGCCCCTCCACCCCTATTTATACAACTCTTGGGCCACCTACCACCCTTGGATGAGCCTCTAAACCCTAGAGCATCCATCAAGGGCTAGGATTTACCCACTCAACCAGCCATGCAAGGGTTCACCCAAAACCCACCACACATATGGGTTTTCTTGCACGGTTCTCAAAGCACACTAACTAGACCCGCTAACCTATCAACTAGACCAAGATCCAATGGTCCTCATTGATCCAATGGTCCTCATTGATCCACGCAGCGTCTAGCTAGCATCTCATCCATTCCTTGTCTTCACGGCTTGCACGGACTCCGTCTCCGATCATCTTCCGGTGATCACCAACCGTCTGGACCTTCGACGCTCCTCGCCTAGTCCCGGTCATCCTTCGCCTCACCATGATCTAGCATCGTCGACCTACAACCATCAAAAACAAGGAAACTCCTCACATAGCAATGCCCACAAAGATGTGCAATAAGTCCTTCAAAGTCCACTCATTAAAATTTTTTTTTACTTGATCTGGCCGGTAGCACCGGGAAAACAGGGAAGACCTCAAATTGCTTCCAATTGAAAATCTATTTCAAATCAAACTCAAACAAGAGCAACCCAAGCTCAAATTTAGTCAAATACTCATCACAAATCTGGATAGACCTCCACATGGTCCTTCACGTGCGCTCGATGTCGCCGCCGCCGTGCGCCTCGGCTCTGCCGACGCCTCACCTTCTTCGCGCATGAAGTGCCGCCGCGTCTCGATTCCACCGCGTGTGCCTCTGCTCTTGCGCTCGAAGCGCTGCCGCTACCGCTGCCTCGGCCTCTCCGTTGCTGCTGACCCTTCGGATTCTCGTGCTCTCAGCGCCGCCGCTTGGTCTTCGTGCACGAAGTGCCGACCTGCATGGGCCACTGCGTGCCGACGCCGGTCTTGTCGCACCGCTCCGCCCGATCCTGCGGTCGCCGAGGAAGCCGAAGCGGCGGGTGTTGCGGCGCGTGACGGGGAAGCCGAAGTGGCGGGAGACGTGTCGCAGCGTGAGGAAGAAGGGTCACGGTGTGCGGCGCGAGCGGAGCGTCAGCAAGAAGAGGCGCGGCGCGTGCGAAGAAGAACGCGAAAAATTGCCAGAAAATCCAGAAAAATTATTTGGCTCTATTTTTAATTTTTCCAGTATTATTCTCTGCATTTATGAATATCCTTTATGAATCTTGAATTCATTTCTTTATTTAGTATACTGGAAATGCATGGCAATTTATTTTCTGTATTTTATTATTTTTGCAACCATTTTCTATTAGGTTACACGCAGTAATCTAATTATGAAATTTTGAAATCATGCATATGTTTGGCATCGTGAACTGTGAGTTTGAAGAACTGGCCCCGCACGGTCATAACTACCTCACTTGGGCATCGGACGTGAAGATCGTACTTGGGGGCAAGAAGCTCCGTGTTACGATCGGTCTAGGGTCCTCGAAGAACACGCAACCTACCGCCAAGCAGAACGATCAAGCCTTGCACTTCCTCAGGCCTCACCTCTCAGCCACTTTGAAGAATGAATACATAGCTGAGGAGAGTGCACTTGAGCTTTGGACTGCACTTCAGAAGTGGTCCGAGAAGCTCAAGTACACCATCTTGCCCCAAGCACAGCAAGATTGGGTCCGCCTGAGGTTTGCGGACTACAGAACAGTGGCCGAGTAAAATTCTTTCTTGCATAGAATTTATACCAATCTCTCCCTATGTGGCAAGAAGATCACTAACGAGTAGAAGATTGAGAAGACTCTCTCCACTCTTCACCCAAATGCTATCCAGAGTGCCCGCAACTATCGTCAGGACGCATACAAGGAGTATAGCGAACTGATTGATGTCATGCAAGTTGCGGAGTCACAAGATGATGTTCTACGCAAGAACTTCGTCTCACAACCACCTGGAAGGGGCATTGGCAAAGAAGTCAATGCCAATAGATATAAGGTGAAAAAGCCCACTCATAGAAAGAAGGGCAAGCAGGGTGGAAAAGAGAAGTACCAGGCCAAGGGAAAGTCCAAAGCCCTAGTGAAGAAGGATGACAAGACACACGCCAAGCCGTATGGACAGCAGAACTAAACATGCTTCAAGTGTGGTACTTGGGGACGACATTGGTAAAAAATATGCTAGGAATCCAAGAAAGTGATCAACGCATATCAGGCCAAGAAGAAAACAAAAGAAAACATCCCAGCAGAAGCGCACTTTGCCAAGATTGGTGATAACTATGCCATGGATGTGGATACCCCACTTGCCTCATCCTCACAGACTAGCTTGGACATCGATGCTACAACCAAGTTTATGGCAAATGAAGAGAAAACTTCTGTCGATGGCATAGAAGCAGAAATCAATGCATATTTTACAGATTCCGTTTAATGCATGAATCACATTTTTTTGCATTTTTTTAGATTGTGGTTGTTAGGGAATTTCTTTTGAATAATGAATTGTAAGCTCTAGAAGAGCATACTTTTCTCATGAATAAATATGCAATTTATTCTCTATTCCAGTATTCTTTAATTTGCAAGCAATGTTTGAATTATTTTGACACTGTCTTATTGGAATTATATTTCTTTTATCTAGAAATCGTGTAGCATCCAAATGGAAGAGATATGCATTATTGATAGTGGCACAACAAATACCATCTTAAGAGAGTCCAAATAATTCCAGTCGATCACGAAGAACGCTGGAAAGATTATTACGATCACAGGAAGCAATTCCTATATAATAGGGTCCGGAAGAACCACAATTATATTGCCAATGGGTACAACTTTGGTAATTGAAGAAGCCCTTTTATACCCTGAATCAATGCGCACTCACTTAAGTTTCAAAGACATCCGCGCCAATGGTTTTCATGTAGAAACCAATGAAGAAAATTACAAAGAATACTTGTGCATTGTGAAGCACGCGGTATGTGGAAAAATGGTATTAGAAAAATATCCCTCATATGAATCTGGGTTGTACTACACGAAAATACATGCATCCGAAGTGTATACTTCCTTAAAGACTGTCTTTAGAAGCTCTGAGTTATTTTCTTTATAGCATTGTAGGTTAGGTCATCCTAGTCATAGAATGATGAGAAATATAGTGAACAACTCATAAGGTCATGGCATTAATGTTAAGAATTTCCAAAATCATGAAGATATTGTGTGCCCTGCATGTGCCACTAGGAAATTAATAACTAGATCCTGTCATGAAAGTGCAAAGTGAAATCCCTGCATTCCTGGAACGTATCCAGGGAGATATTTGTGGCCCGATTTAGCCCTTGTCAGTGCCGTTTCAGTACGTCATGGTGCTCATTGATGCTTCCTCAAAATGGTCGCATGTATGCTTATTGTCAACAAGAAACCATGTTTTTGCAAAGCTGATCTCGCAGATCATAAAAATTAAGAATGCTTTCCCTGATCATCGCGTGAAGTCCATTACATGGACAATGCCGGCGAATTTACTTCAAAAGCATTTGATGATTATTGCACTGCAATAAGGATAGCAGTTGAGCACTCTGTACTGCACGTCCATACGCAGAATAGACTAGCTGAAGCACTAATAAAGAGGATTAAATTCATTGCCAGACCGCTTTTGCAGTGTTGTAACTTGCCCAACACTTGTTGGGGATACGCAGTCCTGCACACAGCAGCTCTCATCAATTTCAGACCTTTGGCCTACAACATCTATTCCCCTATGTTGCTAGTGCACGGGGTCATCCCAAAAATCTCCCATCTCAGAAAATTTGTTTGTATGGTATATGTTCCTATACCACCCCCATAGCGGACTGCAATGGACCCTCTCCGCAAGTCTGGGATATACGTTGATTATGAGAGTGCATCCATAATCAGGTACTTGGAACCCATGACTGGAGACTTGCATACAGCCCGATTCGCTGATTGCATATTTGACGAGGATCATTTCCCGTCATTAGGTGGAGGAAATCAACCTTTGGATGAAAAATGCCAAGATATCATATGGCATTCCACTAGGATCCCCACACATGACCCCCGCACTAATGAAGCAAATCAAGAAGTCCAGAAGATAATTGATTTATAGAATTTAGCAAATGAACTGTCTGATCATTTTTGTGATCTGAAGGGCATGGTTAAGTCGCATGTACCCGCAAGAAATGCACCAGAGACGGTGGAAATACCAAAGAAAACAGAAGGTATCCCTCATCCTGTTCAGAGGCCTCAAAGAAAAAGAACAGGAAATCTGGCTCCTTGAACCCAAAGTACCCGAAGACGTTTGAAGAAAATTGGGCGAGAGGACTTACCACAAACAAACACGAAAATGCACCAAGGAAAGAAGGGAAGCCAGTTGAGACCTGACACTGGAAAGAAGCCAATGGAAAAGGCAATTCCAGACTTGAATCTTCCACTGCAGGAAGCTGCCAGAAATAATGTGTGCGCACACATGGGCGATGAAAAGCTAAAAGGAACTTGCCCATGCGATGGGAAATAACAGCGAAGAGCAAGTAGAAGTGCATGAAGCACCCCATGATGAAATGACCATAAACTTTGTAATAACAAGAGAATCCCTAAATTGAGCAACAGCCAATGTTAATGCATACTTTGCAAAGAAGATTGCCTCGATCATTGATCATGATCCCGAGCCTGCATCTCTCGCAGAGTGTAAGAAAAGACTAGATTGGGAAGAATGGAAGAATGCAATCACTGCGGAGTTAGTCTCTCTGAACAAGAGAGGTGTTTGGGCCTGTATGCCGCACACCACCCCATATAAACCCTGTAGGTCACAAATGGGTCTTTGTTCGAAAGAGGAATGAAAACAACGAAGTTGTAAGGTACAAGGCAAGGCTTGTAGCTCAAGGTTTCACTCAACGTCCTGGGGTTGATTATGAAGAAACCTATTCTCCGATTATGGGAGTAATTACCTTTAGATATTTGATCTCAATGGCAGTCAACTTGAAGTTGAAAATGAAGCTTATGGATGTTGTCACAGCATATTTGTATGGAAACTTGGATTCGGAGATATACATGAAAGTACCAGATTTATTCCTATCCCGAACCAAGACAGAGCAAATAGAAACTTGTACAGTGTGAAATTAGAGAAATCACTGTATAGGCTAAAATAGTCAGGAAGAATGTGGTACAATCGCTTGAGCGACTTTCTCTGCAAGAAAGGCTACACGAACAGCGAAGATTGTCTATGCGTGTTTATACAGCGATCCCCGAATGGATTCTGTATAATCTCCGTCTATGTAGATGACTTGAACATCATTGGGACGGATGAAGAAATTGAAGAAGCATGCTCATACTTGAAGTCTGAGTTTGAAATGAAGGACTTGGGTAAACCAAGTTTTGTTTAGGCTTGCAACTTGAGCATGTCCAAGGAGGAATCTTGGTACACCAATCATCCTACACGCAGAAAGTGTTGGAAAGATTTGGTTTTGAAAAGGCATATCCTGCAAAGACTCCAATGGTCGGAAGGTCACTCCAAGCAAACCTAGACCCAAACAGGCCTAGAGAAGAGGGGGAGCAAGTCCTGGGAGCGGAATTCCCATATCTGAGTGCAGTTGGAGCGCTCATGTACCTTACGAATAGCACCAGGCCAGACATTGCGTTCGCCGTGAATTTGCTAGCCTGGTACAGTGCAGAACCCACCAAAAGGCATTGGAAAGAGATTAAGGACATCTTCCGTTACCTCTAAGGAAGCAAAGATCTCGGCTTGTTCTACAGAAGAAACAATGAACTGAATTTGGTTGGCTACGCCGATGCTGGGTACTTATCAGACCCGCATTCTGGCAAGTCCCAAACTGCGTATGTTTTCTTGTGTGGAGGAACAGCAATTTCTTCGAAGTCGTCTAAACAGACTCTTGTCTCGACGTCGACAAACCACTCGGAAATCATTGCTTTGTATGAAGCCTCCCGTGAATGTGCATGGCTCCGAAGAATAGTTCACCACATCCAAAAGTCATGTGGCTTGAACATTGAGCAAACTCCCATGATCATTTATGAAGATAATGCAGCTTGTGTTGCTCAAGTACAGATGAGTTATGTGAAGAGCAATCTCATGAAGCATATCAACTCCAAGTTCTTCTATGCTCAAGAATTGCATAAGATGAACAAGATCAAGATACTGCATACTAAGTCGTGTGAAAATCTTGCAGACTTGTTCACTAAATTACTCTTAGCATCCACCTTTGAAAGCGTTAAAGAGATTGGGATGATGAGATTTAGAGAAGTGCAGATTTCAGGGGGAGATATTTCACATACTCCCACATAAACCTTGAACATGAGGTTAGAGTACACAACATGAATCTCGAAGATTAGCAATTGGAGTTTGGGTGAAGTGTACTCTTTTTCCTTAGCAAGTTTTTCATGAAGTTTTCTTACATAAGGTTTTAATGAGGCAATTCGTGCAACGCAGTAAGCGTATGCTATGTACTCTTTCTCCAAGTATTTTTCTCACTGGGTTTTTCTGGAGTTTTAATGAGGCATATGCATCTCGCGGCAAAGGGCCCAAGGGGGAGTATTGGGAAACCATGTGGCTCACAATGGCCCCTTAGCCAAAACCTAGGCGACTACTATATAAGGAGGAGGGGGTCCCCTATTGTACAGACAATTGAAAAGCAATAAAGTGTTCCTCGTTGTTCCTCCTTAATTCTGTGTCTTTTTTGTCTCTCTGTTCTCCACATAAAATAGATTATTGGGAATTCCGGACTATTCGATAGCGAGATTCCCAATGGAAAACATGACCAACGTTGTAGTGTTTTTATAAATTTTCTCTTTTTGATATGCAGGATCGGTCCATGCCAGAAAAAGATTGTGTGCATCTCCCTCTTAATGGAAACCAAATCAGATCGCGTAGATCAATTGATTGTCACGGTATTTATGTGAGAGAGAAACCAAGATCATATATATACCGGTAGGTAAAAATTGCCAAATATGCAATGCATCTGACACTTGGATATGCTGGCCATGTAAACGGTTTATACACGTGCACCGTATCTTAGTGATACATCACGCCATTGATGGGCATATGAAAAAAGATTGCGATGCATTCGCGTGTGCCTCCTCGATTGATCTTCCTATATAAATATAGAACCCTACACCCATGACAATTCCACATCGTCACAAACAACTTCTGCATAGGCATTTCCCGGAAAAAGAACTTCTGCATAGGCATATAGCCACAATGAAGCAAACTGGCACCTGCCACTGCTGCATTATGCTCTTCATCATTTGCCTAGTGTTCGTCGCAACAACGTCAATGGCGCGAGAGGTTCCCGACGGCCGCGACCAAATTCCGCGTGGAGCAAGCGGCGAAAACTCGACTCACAACCCATATCCTGCTTACAAGGCCGGCTACTACCCCCATCATGAAGTTCCAAGAAGTGAAAAAACGATGCAGAATGGTCCACCTCCTCCCTACAATGTTTACGCTACCAATACGGGTGTCCCCTCTCCTAACGCTAATGGCCCGACGCATGAATATTACTAGGTATAGCTGCACGCGATGCCGCGCCGCGCGAAAAAATCTAATCTGAATCGGTGTCCGTGTTAAATTTGTGGAAAAGCTTTCTCTTTTTTTTAATAAAATAACCGGATCTAAACGTAATTTCAAATCTTTCGAGTCGAAAGAACCGACACCCGTGTCGAATTTGCGAAACTACGGGTTTTTTTGCAAAATAACCGATGGAAGGACCTGTTCTCGATTTTTGAATCTTTCCGGTCGAAAGAACCGGATTTCGCAAAACTACGGGGTCCTTTTTACAAAATAAATGGTAGAAGGACCGGTTAGGGATTTCGGAATTCACGGGGTCCTTTTTGCAAAATAACAGTGGAAGGACCTGTTTGCGATTTCAAAATTTCCAAAGGACTTTTTCGCAAAAAAATGTACCTTGTAGCCTCTATGCTCGGCAAATCTTCCTGGCATAAGATATATATTATTATTCCCCTCCCTATGAAATTTAGCATCATAGTAGAAAGGCAATTAACGGTGGGTTTCTATAGTCGTGGCTAGATTCACGCTTAATATAAAAGTGTACCATGTATACCGTGGGATTTTGTAGTCTTACTGAGGGGGTGAATCACAAGATGAATACAATCAGATCCTTCTTTGTTTTTTTTTTGGTCCTTTGGAGGGGAGTGCCTCAAACAAGTTCAAAAACCATACGGTGATTAGTGAATTGGGATTTGTTGTGGAGATCAAAAGATTATGAGAGGTGTTCTATGCATGAATCGCATTTTTTTTTTTGCATTTTTTTTAGATTGTGGTTGTTAGCGAATTTCTTATGAATAATGACTTGTAAGCCCTAGAAAAGCATACTTTTCTCATGATTAATATGCAATTTATTCTTTATTCCAGTTTTCTTTAATTCGTAAGCAATGTTTGAATTATTTTGACACTGTCTTATTGGAATTATATTTCTTTTATCTAGAAATCGTGTAGCATCCAAATGGAAGAGATATGCATTACTCATAGTGGCACGACAAATACCATCTTAAGAGAGTCCAAATACTTCCAGTCGATCACGAAGAATGCTGGAAAGATTATTACGATCACAGGAAGCGATTCCTATATAATACGCTCCGAAAGAGCCACAATTATATTGCCAATGGGTACAACTTTGGTGATTGAAGAAGCCCTTTTATACCCTGAATCAATGCGCACCCTCTTAAGTTTCAAAGACATCCGCGCCAATGGTTTTTATGTAGAAACCAATGAAGAAAATTGCAAAGAATACTTGTGCATTGTGAAGCACGCGGTATATGGAAAAATGGTATTAGAAAAATGTCCCTCATATGAATCTGGGTTGTACTACATGAAAATACATGCACCCGAAGTGTATACTTTCTTAAAGACTGTTTTTAGAAGCTCTGAGTTCTTTTCTTTATAGCATTGTAGGTTAGGTCATCCTGATCTTAGAATGATGAGAAATATAGTGAACAACTCACATGGTCATGACATTAATGTTAAGAATTTCCCAAATTATAAAGATTTTGTGTGCCCTGCATGTGCCACTTGGAAATTAATAACAAGATCCTCTGTCATGAAAGTGCAAAGTGAAATCTCTGCATTCCTGGAACACATCAAGAGATATTTGCGGCCCGATTTAGCCCTTGTCAGTGCCGTTTCGGTACATCATGGTGCTCATTGATGCTTCCTCAAAATGGTCGCATGTATGCTTATTGTCAATAAGAAACCATATTTTTGCAAAGCTGATCACGCAGATCATAAAAATTAAGAATGCTTTCCCTGATCATCGCGTGAAGTCCATTAGAATGGACAATGACGGCGAATTTACTTCAAAAGCATTTGATGATTATTGCACTGCAACAGGGATAGCAATTGAGCACTCCGTACTGCACGTCATGCGCAGAATGGACTAGCTGAAGGACTAATAAAGATGATTAAATTCATTGCCAGATCGCTTTTGCAGAGTTGTAACTTGCTCAATACTTGTTGGGGATACGCAGTCCTGCACGCAGCAGCTCTCATCAATTTCAGACCTTCGGCCTACAACATCTATTCCCCTATGCAGCTAGTGCACGGGGTCATCCCGAAAATCTCCCATCTCAGAAAATTTGGTTGTATGGTATATGTTCCTATACCACCCCCACAGCGGACTGCAACGGGCCCTCTCCGCAAGTTCGGGATATACGTTGATTATGAGAGTGCAACCATAATCAGGTACTTGGAACCCATGATTGGAGACTTGCATACAGCCCGATTCGCTGATTGCATATTTGACGAGGATAATTTCCCGTCATTAGGTGGAGGAAATCAACTTTTGGATGAAAAATGCCAGGATATCATATGGCATTCCACTGGGATCCCCACACATGACCCCCGCACTAATGAACCAAATCAAGAAGTCTAGAAGATAATTGGTTTGTTGAATTTAGCAAATGAACTGCCTGATCATTTTTGTGATCTGAAGGGCATGGTTAAGTCGCATGTACCCGCAAGAAATGCACCAGAGACGGTGGAAATACCAAAGAAAACAGAAGGTATTCCCCATCCTGTTCAGAGGCCTCAAAGAAAAAGAACAGGAAATCTGGCTCCTTGAACCCAAAGTACCCGAAGACGTCTGGAGAAAACTAGGCGAGCGGACTTACCACAAACAAACACGAAAATGCTCCAAGGAAAGAAGGGGAGCCAGTTGAGACCTGACACTGGAAAGAAGCCAATGGAAAAGGCAATTCTAGACTTGAATCTTCCACTGCAGGAAGCCACCAGAAATAATGTTTGTGCACACATGGGCGATGAAAAGCTAAAAGGAACTTGCCCATTCGATGGGAAATAGCAGCGAAGAGCAAGTAGAAGTGCATGAAGCACCCCATGATGAAATGACCAAAAACTTTGTAATAACAGGAGAATCCATGAATTGAGCAACAGCCAATGTCGATGCATACTTTGCAAAGAAGATTGCCTCGATCATTGATCATGATCCCGAGCCTGCATCTCTCGCAGAGTGCAAGAAAAGGCTAGATTGGGAAGAATGGAAGAATGCAATCACTGCGGAGTTAGTCTCTCTGAACAAGAGAGGTGTTTGGGCCCGTATACCGCACACCTCCCCATATAAACCGTGTATGTCACAAATGGGTCTTTGTTCGAAAGAGGAATGAAAACAACGAAGTTGTAAGGTACAAGGCAAGGCTTATAGCTCAAGGTTTCACTCAACGTCCTGGGGTTGATTATGAAGAAACCTATTCTCCGGTCATGGGAGGATTTACCTTTAGATATTTGATCTCAATGGCAGTCAACTTGAAGTTGAAAATGAAGCTTATGGATGTTGTCACAGCATATTTGTAAGGAAACTTGGATTCGGAGATATACATGAAAGTACCAGAAGGTATTCCTATCCCGAACCAAGACAGAGCAAATAGAAACCTGTACAGTGTGAAATTGGAGAAATCACTGTATGGGATAAAATAGTCAGGAAGAATGTGGTATAATCGCTTGAGCGACTTTCTCTGCAAGAAAGGCTACAAAAAATGGTATTAGAAAAATGTCCCTCATATGAATCTGGGTTGTACTACATGAAAATATATGCACCCAAAATGTATACTTCTTTAAAGACTGTCTTTAGAAGCTCTGAGTTATTTTCTTTATATCATTGTAGGTTAGGTCATCCTGGTCTTAGAATGATGAGAAATATAGCTCTGAGTTATTTTGCATTTTTTCCGAAATCGACTAGTTTTATGTCACATAATATTTTTCAAAATTTTTGAAAATTTTGAATTATTTTTTTAATGATCGGTTTTGGATATTGAACCGGCTCGGTGGGACCAGCTACTTCCGCGGTTGTGTAGCGCGGGAGGAGGGCTAGTGCCACTACCGAGGAACGCGACAGTCGGACTGTCGTGGTTGGAGAGCGAGAGGTGGCCAGGAAGCATGGGAGGTGGGCTGCCGTAGATGGGGAGCTCTGAAGGCACCTTCCATGGTAAGGGTGCGCGGAAGGTAACACGTGTTACGTTTCGGATCTTTCGTGGTCGGGAACGATATCAATTCTGCAAATTCGTTCATGAGTGAGCTAAATTAGCAAAAAAAAAAAGAAGAGGGGGAGAGGGGGGGCTATAAAAGAGACAGACTTCCCTTTTTGTTAGCTCGTGGTAGCTCTTTTGTGTAGGTGCCTGTCTTGTTTCTCCCTTTAGGTACTCCCTGTAAGGCCGGCATTCCCAGCAGTTTCTTTTTCCAGAACGCCTGTAAGAACTCTTACTAGCTTTCAATAAAAGCTGGGTATCTCCTTTGTCTAAAAAAAAATTCGCAATTTTTTGTTTGTTTTCAGAACCTAGCTTGTTCCCATGTGATATTATCATGGTAGCAAATTGTGGGAATTTATTCGGGTTCTAGATGTGTCAGTCTAATCTTTATGACTCAGTGACTCTTTTCTATGTCGTGGATGGATGAATGACCTTTAAATAAGTATCTTTGATGCTACCCAAGGATTGAAATCTTGATACCGCTCTAAATACCGTCCGTGACCGGAGAATGAAATCTCGGCGAGATCTCGGTATTTAAAATAAATTCCGTCCAAAATATAAAAATAGAATTTGAATTCCGGTTTTTTTGCCACCGGTATAGCCGAGGTCTCGGCGAGATTTTCGAGATCTCGGCAAATTTGGGCGGGATGAAATCTGGTCGAAACGAAGTCAAATTTTTTTGAATTTTTTCTAGAGATTTCTGACATATTGATGATATTTCAAAAAAAAATTGAGAAAATTATAAAGCCCGTGGAATTTTTAAAAATTCAAACATTGCTACTGTCCTGATAAAACGCTGTCCGACAAGTTTGAACTGAATGAAACATGAAACAAACCACGTTAGAAAATTTTGAAATTTGTTGTGCATGGTTCTGATGCATCACGAATGTTCCCATAATATTTTTAGATGATGATTAAGCATCATGAAGTTTTAAAAATTTGGGCAGTGATTCTGTGCTGATAAAAGCTTTATCGGTAAACTTCCACCAAATAAAAAATTGTACAAACCACTTTAGAAAATTTTGAAATTTTTTTGGATGGTCCTGATATATCTTCAATGTTTCTATAAAATTTTCATCTGATGATCAAGCTTCAAGAAATTTCAAAAAATCTGGGAGTGCTACATCCTCGTAAAAGCCTCATGATCAATACATAGATTCCTTTAGCAATCAAAAAATATTTAACATTTTTGAAAATTTTTCATAAGGGTTATAAGAAATTATTAAGATCTCATAAAAATTTAGAATTATGATCACACTCCAGTGAATTTATAAAATTCTTACAAGTGCAGTGTACCATTTATGTTATATCTGTTTTTGATTTTTGAAATATAACAAATGGAGTTCAATGCATCCATAGATTTGATTGAGCAAACAAAAGAATTTGAAATTTTTTGAATATTTTAGAGAATGGTACTGAGTCAATTGTTAAGCTCTCATAAAAAGTTTACATCAGGATCACACACGAGAAAATTTATAAAATTCTGACAATGTTACTGTCCTAATTATGTTCATTCTGTTTTTGATTTTTTAAAGATAACAAATGAGGTTCAATTATTTTGAAAATTTTCTGTATTATCCTAATCTTCTTAGGATGGTACCATAAATTTTTCACATCAGGATAAAGCACGTAAAATTTTATAAACATCTGATAGTGTTTCTGAAATTTTTAAAAAATATCTCAAAAATTCTGTTTTTCAACAAATTTTCATAGAAGATGACTTTCTTAAGGGTTATTGATCAAATTTCGGTCAAATCCGGTGGTCAAACATCAAATTCCGGTCAAAAACATCGAGATCTCGGTGAGATCTCGCCGAGATTTGGCGAGATTACTGTAATGATTTTTTTTTAGTTTTTGAATTTGGCCTGGAGTTTGAATTACGTCTAGCTCCGAAAAACGATATCTCGGCAAGATCTCGCGAAATCTCGTCGAGATTTCTAACCCTGATGCTACCAGACAAGCTTGCCTGCACTGTAGAAATACAAAAACTGTGAAAACTAAGGCACGAAATAAAAAAACCATACCATAATATCACATTTGATAATTTCAGTAAAAGGGATTTCATTCTGAAAAGAAAAAAAGAAAATCAGCAAATACGTAAGAGAACTAAATTGGTGCATCACAACAGAGGGAAAAAATGCACGCACTTACGGAATAAGATTTTTCTTTGCGAGAATATGGTATATGAATTGGTAAATCTTTTCTTTTTTTGAAAGGGACAGCGGAAGCTCCGCTACGCATTAAAGCAAGGGAGCAAAGAATACAGCACCAGTTTGATACAGTTGCACCGCCAACACTTTGGAAAAATATGACAACATGAAAGAGAGAAAAACTACAGTGAAAAACACTACTGCCCTGACATAGCTAAAAAATTTTGACGAAAGAACTAAAACAACTAAAAATTTCATTGAGAAGAAGATGTGTTAGTATAATGCATGGCATTTACTCTTCATCTGCGGTACATGTTGATAAGCAGAGTAGTTAGTACCATTTCAATACTCCGTTCATTACTACAAAAGTGATTACAGTAAACACCTCATCACTGACTCTTTTTTAGAAAAACCGTCAGCGATGAGTCTCGAGCACATCACATACAGTTTTTGGCAAAAACCGTTTGTGATGTGGGCACATCATAGACAGTTTTAACCAAAACCGTCTATGATGGGGGTGGGCACATCATCACAAACAGTTTTTGGCTAAAAGCGTCTATGATAACCATTTCTAGGAAATAAGAACATAGAGCTTTGATCTCCTCTGTATTTTTAGGGTTTCCCAAGCTATTTTTGAGGTGGCTGCGATTGTGAGGCGATCTGGTGGAAAGAGATCCCAGATTTAGGCCCTGTTTGGTATAGCTCCAGATTCCAGCTCCACCTCAGAGCTGGAGCTTGTAAGCTAAAATAAAGTGAATTAAGTTTATATTTTTAGTCTAAAATGTAAACAAGATGACCCACCTAAACACTCTTAATGTACCCACAGCTCCAGCTCCATAAATTTCTGGAGCTAGGAATACCCTGCTCCACCAACTCCACGGATTTTGGTGGAGCTGGAGCTATCCCAAACACCCCCTTAGATGTGTTATTGTAGATCCTTCTGTTCTAGGTCATCTAGTGTTAGTAATTGGTTCTATTTTGCGTTACATTTAAGATCTAGCTTTGTAAAGAGGGAAATGAAGACGGTTTCTAGATCTAGCTTAGTGTAGATCCATTTGTTCTCTGTGATGTAAAGTAGTAATTGGTTCTAATTGCATTATACTCAATGTGGAGATAGTTACTTATAGGAAGATGATTTAGGCTAATAATTGGTTGTAATTGCATTATAATCAAGGTATATACATCTAGCTTGGTAAAGAGGGAATTGAAGATGATTTTGATATAGCTTGATGTAGATTCATTTCTTCTTTTTATCCAAAGTAGTAATTGGTTCTAATTGCATTATACTCAATACGTAGCTAGCTATGTAAAGAGAGAATTGAAGATGCTGAGTTTAAATGTAGCTTAAATATGTTGGGTATTTAACTTTGCTTCTCTTAACTTATCTTATCTTAACTTTGTATATACAAAACAACTTTTAACTTACCTTCTCTTAAATTTGCTTCTCTTAACTTACCTTCTCTTAACCTTGTATATACAAAATAACTCTTAACCTACCTTCTCTTAAATTTGCTTCTCTTAATTTACCTTCTCTTAACCTTGCATTATATAATTACAAATGTACTAAACAACGCTTAAATTTACTTTCTTTCCCTTCTATGACCCTCTATGAGTTGTTGATTTTCCATCTTGCCTCTTCTATGATCTTCATTACAAGATGGTGTCCCCTCATTCCTCGTCGTCGAATGGATCTGATGAGGTGCCCAACGTAGGAAAACAAAGTCGCGGTCCAAGAGGTCTTAGTAAAAGGCCTAGAGCCAATATACCATCACGGCAGTCGATTCGCATGATGGGGCCTCCTAAGGCCGCGACAGCATTCCAGACATTGTGTGGGATCGTTGGGTGTGAAAGGGTCCCCATCACGTATCCATTATGGAATACGCTAATAGATGAGGAGCGTGATAGTCTTGTGATAGAAATTTCCGCGTTGTTCGAGCTCCCACAAGACGCCATGCACGCACTACGATGGTATGTGTTGCTAGTGGTGGGAAAGGCGTAGAAGAACTTCAAGAGCGTCCATGTCACTAATTACGTGAATAAGGAAATGACTCCGTTCAAAAAGTACGGGTTCATCACTGATGACGTGTGGGAACGATTTGTTGTGATGAAGATGACAGAAGAGTTCGTGTGTCAAAGTGCAGCGCACAAGACCGTCCAGTCAAAAACACCCACGCGCATAGACTTGACTCCACTGGGTACGCGGGAAAGATCGCGAAATGGAAGAGGGAGGACGACAAGGCAATCCAGAAAGAGGTCGCATCGTCATTTGCCTCGATCTTGGACCCGCGGGCCCGAAACTGGGTAAGAGTGAGGTCGCGTCCCACGTCTTCGAGCAGCGTGTCCTTTGCCAACCCCGCAGATGAGGAAGTGTTCCAACGCCTAATATCATTGAGTATAGAATTTTTCGAGGGCTCTTTCAATTCAGATAAAGAGAAAAATATACACTCCATTGCCTTGAGAAACAAAGAGCACCTGGGTCACACCCGAGGCTTAGGTGTTTTCGTTCTTTGGAAAATGGGATTACCACAAGACTCCGACACCTACTGGAGTAGGAAGAGAAGCAAAGCCGAGCGCGAGGAATGGCTAGTATATGCCTGATTGAGGAAAGGGTTAAGGAAAGGCTGAGAGCGCAGTTCGATAATCAGCTAAGATGCATTGAGGAAAGGATGGAGCAAAGTGTGGCTGCGGAGAGGCAGGCACAGAATGTGCAAGCCGCAGAAGCACAAGCGCAGTTTAGCCTAACTAACCGACAGAGCAGCTGCACGTTCACCCCTGAGACGGACGTGGACGATGCCAGGTTTCCTCACGACGACACCTGGGTAATATACATGTCTGCAATGCTCCTTAGATAGACCTGTTAGCTAATTAATTGTTTACCCTTATGTAGGTGGCCATGCCGTGTAATCTCCAAGTGAGGCTTGTCAACAGCTCCGTTCCCCTACAGGCTGCTTGGAGGTGCGCGTATTCATTCGGTCTAGGGTCGGTGGTGCACGGTTGCACGGTAGATTCAGGCTACGCGAAGATCCAAGTCGATAGTGTACACGAAATTTGCAAGGCTGTCACGTTGGAGATGCCTCCAAACAACGAGATCGTCATACTAGGGGATGCCATTAGCATATTTATCCAGTGGCCCAACAAAGACATCTCTTTCGACGCCTGCCCTACAGCACCTAAGCCACAAGCACTACCGGAGCCACGTGATGCGCCAAAGCTACCAGCACTACCAGAGCGATGTGCTGAACTAAAGGAGCCCACCAAATCGGCTACCATATCCCGTCAAGCACAGACCATTACTGCGGTTCTGGTCCAGTCATCTCCCATGAAGATGGCATTTGGTAGATAGCGAGGCGGCGATAAGGGAAAATCGAAAGGGATCACGTCAGCTCATGACTTTTCGTTTGCCCCGTTGGCATGGCAATTCGAGTTGGGATAGTCATTCGTCCCAAAAGAGCACCAGGAGACGCTTTCATTAGCCTGCATTAGATTGCAAGAGTGGTGCATGGAATAAGCCAACAAGCTAGTGGCACAATGGGCATCGAGCATCTCGGTCAGCTTCAAGGAGTAGCATTTCCTACACTGGTTTTTAGATGCTTCTTCGTGGTCAGCTTCAACGACTTGTTCGATCTCTTTAACCTAATGCTCTCGACGCCTTACTCATGAGATGCTGGATATTGTAAGTGTGTGCAACCATGGTCTACATTTATGTCGTACCGATAAATGTTATATATATATGATCCTTCATTTTGTATATGTAGATACATGATCATAGAAGCAAAAGTAAGGGGAGAACCAGTGGGTTTCCTCGACTCACACATGGTGTCCAAGCAAACCATGGAGAAAAATTCACATGTCGTCGAAGAGTATGTGAAAAAAGTATTGCTCGCTCAATGTAACAAAAAATTTATACTTTTACCTTACAACCTGGGGTAAGTGTTTCGTCCAGTTGCTATACTTGTTGATTTGTACTATATAATGCAGCTCGAAGTTAGGTTGAATGACCATGACGACATATCTGTGTAAGTTTCACTAGGTTCTATTCGTAATTATACCAAGACAGAACCGAATAATTTATCTTGATTCCAAAAAGGGCGGCACCCATGACCTGATGCCTATCAAAAATTTACTCGATGCGTCGTTCGCTGTCTACAAAGCTTGTGGAGGGCCATACAGGAAGGACCCAGCGAAGCTGAAGCATACTTATAACTTTTTGGTATCCGCTAGTACGCAATAATCCTTCACACTCCATAATAATACCTTCGGAACTAATTAACCTATTATATTTTGGCAGTGCCACCAACAGCCAAAGGGCACTAACCTATGTGGATTCTATGTTTGCCACAACATGCAACTCCTCATTGGTTCACAAAAGACCAATTAATACCATAGAGGTTTGTCAATCTTGCAACAATTGTTTCCACTTATCAATTTATATACACGCAAGACTTTACTCTTCCCATCGATAGGCTTGGAAATGCGCTCAATCTGCGTTGGAATAGGCTGACCTGCTAGGTATTGTCGGGACCCGAACCCGCAAATCCGGACCCTCTGTGTATTCTGTGCCAGTCCAGGATCACGCTAGCACACACAGTCATACAGGGTTGCACATCACAGACATTCACGAAGATATAAGAATAAATAGTGTAAACATGTATATAAACCGAGTTGTACGACCTTATGGTCTCCTTACAGATAGGTCGACCACACAGGCTTACATTATTCAAAGTAAAGAAATAGCGGCGGAACATAAAAAAAGGTCGTGGAAGCCTTCATCTTGCCACGAGCAACCGATGGGCTTGCCCCTAGTTCATCGTGTCCTCGATGTACTCCTCCTCCCAAACGGTGTAGTCTCCTCCACCGATGTTGGGGTTGAAAGCAAGGTGGGGTTAGTACACAAGGCACTCAACAAGTAATGCATGAATGCGCACTATTACTATATGCAGATCTTGTTCCAAAGGATTGGCTTAAATGGTTCTTTTGCATCAAGCAGCATTTTTAACCAATATCTTAGTTAGATTAAAGCATAGAGAACGATTATACGTAATAATAATTTCAAATGGTTTTTTCCATGAGGTTTCGACACACACCTTAATAGTTCATTTTAACACTTGGCACACACCACCCTTCCATGTTTTGTTTATGAAAATCTACCCTTGATTGTAATCCCCGAGCAATGCTCAATTCCGTGAGCACGGCTATTCGAATAGTTTTGACACTCTGCAGAGGTTGTACACTTTACCCACAAGATACAGCCGCTCACCACACAGGTGATTGTCCGCAACAAAGCTTTTCAGGAACCTCTACCTTAACCAAAGAACCTCTCCGGTATTGCCTTCACTATCACTTCCCTCACACAGAGCCGAAGTATAGGACCGGCCAATCACCGTTGGATGGGCACCAAGCCGTAGCAGTACGCTCCCCATACAGATACACCCTCAGTATCTGTCACCCCGAGGTATCGGAGGAAGATATCGAACCCTAGTCAACTAGGTCTGTCCCATATCAGACATGTGGTTGTACGGGTGACTCAGATCAAAGGCTTGCAAGGTGAAGTCCTTAACTGACCAAGGCAAGGCTTCCAACACTCAACAGTGGCACACAGCCCAATGTGGCACACAGACTCACATCACTCATCAACCCATCGCCACACAGGCCCACAGCACACTGACCTCTTGCCACTTGCCCGATCTAAAACATTTCCCACCCCATTGATTATTGTGCAACACATGCGGCAATAACTCAACATCAATATGGAACCACACAGTCACCATACTTCCATATCATCATGTGGCATCATCACACCACTTTCAAAATACATTCAATATTCCATTAGTCAATTTTGTAGCATTTCTCGAAAGATCATTCATGACTCATTTGCAAGGCTAAGCATCTACTCACGGTCTAGCCTCCCGTGTTGGCACAATATTAATATCCAACTAATATAATTAAACTTAGGGTGACAATGATTTAGGGCATACAAGTAATAATTCAAGGTGGCATAAAAAAATGGGTTGATTAACTACATTATCCCAAATTAATTTAAATTCATTTTAAATAATTAGCATGCATAGTTTCAAAGCATAAATTAAATTTTAAAATCTGGGATCAAAATGATCAAAGCATCACTTGCCTTCAAAGAGTTGCTGGTCGTGTTCCGAAGCTTGGTCTTGAGCGACGAATTCTTCCTCGAAACTTTCCGACAAATTTGCGTCTACGCGTACAAACAAAAAGATACAATAAATAGCTAATACAGAAGACTATATGACCTCAAAAATTCAAATAAAATTAACCATTAAATAGCTCATAATTTTATGAATTTTTAGAAATTTGAATCACCCAAATCCGAGTTAAAATGCAAAAGTTATAGTCATTTGAAATTTGAATAAAATCTGAAAATACAGAAATTAAGAAAATACGATTTTTCTGAATTATTTTTATACTGAAAATTCGCATAAATGACGTCAGCATCGCGTCATGATGACATCAGCACAGAAATGAATTTCGGTCGAAATATTTTTATATATAAAAATATTTATGACGTCATTGCCGACGTCCAAGACGACACGTGCCAGCCTCTAGTGCCGCCACGTTGCTTCGGTTCATGGGCTGGGTCCACGGTTCGGCTCGTCCACCGTGGATCGGCAAAGACTGTGCTCATGCACCGGGTGGCGCAAGCCGTGGCGTCGCCGACGATCGCGCAGACCAATCCCGACGCGACACGCGGCAAGATCGACCGCTTCGCTCATCCAAGCGGCCGGATCTCACCCCGCGTGATTCGGTGGCGCCGCACTCCACGCCTCCACGCGTCGCACATCCAACGGCGCGCTCAGATCCAACGGCCAGCACCGCGCCGCCACTGCGACGTCTCGGTTCATGCGACGACACGCGGCGCAATCGCGACGGTACGCCCGAAATCGACGGCTGGATCGGTTTCGCCCGATCAAAATGCCCACGCGTCAACACGTGATTTGGCGAGGGTACGGTGCCATCTCCGCCGCACGTTCAAATCTGAACGGCGCGGATCCTTAGGGCAAAACCAGATCCAATCTCTACCGTTTAGATCTAATCTAACGGCCTACGGTACCCGAGCGGTTTACTGCTCATGGCGCGACGTGGCTCAATCCTACGCATCCACTAACGATCCAACGGCTAAGACAAAACATATCGCGAAACTAGATCTAATCCAAGCCGCATACATCAAGATCCAACGGCCACGATTCAATCTAAACATCTACAGAGATGGAGGCTACGCGGACTCACGAACCGAACGATGCAAATCGGACGGTCGGCGCGATTCGGCGAGGTTGACGGCGAAGAAGCGAAGGTTGCCGGGTCGGGAAGATGACTCGGCGGCGGGCTACGCGAGGCTTCTCCGCGAGAAGAAGTGGTCCACTCGATCGTCTTGCTTCGGTGAACTTCGGGCGGGTCGAGCACGGCGGAAAGCGACGGACGGCGACGAGAGGAAGCAAAACAACGGCGCACAAAGACGCAATTCACTGGCGAGCTCGCTCAGCGCTAGAGAGGGTCTCGGCGGCGGCGAGGAGTCAAAAGACGCAACGAAGGAGCTCACGGACGCTACTCGGTGCACTTAAAGGGGCCTCGGCGCGCGCTACAAAGTGGCGAACGCAGCGGAAGCGGTCGGCGGCATTAGCTCCGGTGATCTCGCGAAGACGACCGATGTGGCGCAATCCCGCGCGTCCGTGCGGCGACGATCCGAAGGCTCACGCGTGCGGGCGACGTGGCACACTCACAGGCGTTCGATCCGGATCGGACGGCTTGGCTGGGCGGCGCTAGGGTTTCGGCGGTTGGGCGACGACACGCCTGATAATGGGCTCGGCCCATTCTCGTTCATGTGATTTTAAAACATTTCACATTTAAAATAATTCTAGAAATTCAATTAAATCATTTGGAGCTTTTAAAATAGCGAGAAAAATTCAGAAAAATTCCGAAATTACTTTGAGATGTTTGGAACTCCATTAAAATATTTGCAATAAAACTTTGCAAAAACTTTTCCATTATTTAATTGTTTTCAAGAAAAGTTCTATTTGAATAAATCCAAATTAACTTAAATAAATTCCCAAAAATTCACAAGAAAAATCAAAAATACTTCAAAATTCAAATTAGAGCAAAAATTAGGGTGTTACAAACCTCCCCCTTAATGAATCTCGTCCCAGAGATTGTAGTATCTACGTAAATAGGTTAGAAACTCCTTCTTGAGTCTTCTTGGCGTTCCCACGTGGCTTCACTTTCCGAATGGTTACTCCATTGAATTCTGCGAAACGTGTTGACTTGTTCCTTGTCTCTCTGTCCATTACGCCCGAATCTTCATCGGATGTTCTTTGTAAGTCGATCTTCCTGCAGATCAATTGCCTCCAAAGGTGTTTGCTCCTCCGCACTCGAAGACACTTCTTGATTGTGATACATGAAATACATCATGCACTCCTGCCAAAGACTGTGGTAACTCCAACTGATAAGTAACTTCACCTTTGCGGCTCAAGATCTTGAATGGTCTGACGTATCTGGGTGCGAGTTTCCCTTTTGCATGGAACCTCCTGACTCCTTTGAGAGGTGTGACTCTAAGGTACACAAAATCTTCGGGTTCAAAGCTCAGTTCCCTGCGACGGTTGTCAGCATAACTCTTCTGCCTTGATTGTGCAATCTTCAATCTTTCCCTGATCAGGGCGATCTGTTCTTCCGCTTCCTGAAGAATGTCTGGTCCAAAGACGTGTCGTTCGCCTGTCTCATTCCAATTCAATGGTGTTCGACAGGACCGACCATACAAAGCTTCAAATGGAGACATCCGTAAACTTGCTTGATAACTGTTGTTGTAACTAAACTCAGCATAAGGCAAACACTTGTCCCATGAGTTGGAATATGCTAAGGCACATGCCCTCAACATATCCTCTAATATCTGGTTAACCCTCTCAGTTTGACCATCTGTCTGTGGATGGTAGGCTGTACTGAAGTTCAAACGAGTCCCCATTGCCTCATGTAGCTTACCCCAAAATCTGGAGGTAAATTGGGTACCTCTGTCCGACACTATCTTCTTCGGTACTCCGTGCAAGCAGACGATCCGTGCCATATAAAGTTCTGTTAACCGGTCTCCGGAATAAGTGGTCTTCACGGGTATGAAATGTGCCACTTTAGTTAAACGATCTACTATGACCCATATAGAATCATATCCACTTTGCGTTCTGGGCAATCCGGTTATGAAATC
Organism: Otatea glauca; assembly: GCA_036346275.1. Classification (NCBI taxonomy): domain Eukaryota; kingdom Viridiplantae; phylum Streptophyta; class Magnoliopsida; order Poales; family Poaceae; genus Otatea; species Otatea glauca. Next base: position 38,420,695 of record CM070719.1, read on the forward strand.
CATACCAATTTCTTCCCATTTCCATTCAGGTATCTTTAAGGGTTGTAATAGCCCTGCTGGTCTTTGGTGCATAGCTTTGACTCTTTGGCATATGTCACATAATGCAACATATTCGGCGACTTCTCGTTTCATGCTTGGCCACCAAAATCTTTCCTTTAAATCTTGATACATTTTCGCACTTCCTGGATGAATTGAGTATCCGAGTCATGAGCCTCCTCTAGAATTAATCTGCTTCAACTCCTTTTTGTTCGGTACACAAATCGCCCTTTAAACCACATAGTACCTTGTTCATCGGTTTGAAATCTTTTGCTTTGCCTTCATCCATTTTGCCCTTAATCCTTTTGATCTTATCATCATCTTTCTGCCCTTCCTTGATCTGATCTTCCAGGGTAGGCCTTACTTCCAGGTTCTTTCTGCTCAAGGCGTCTGCCACTACGTTGGCTTTACTAGGATGGTAGTGAATTCCTATATTATAATCCTTGATTAACTCTAACCATCTTCTTTGCCTCATATTTAGGTCAGCTTGCGTGAAGATATACTTAAGACTTTTATGATCTGTATACACTTCACATCTATTTCCGATGAGATGATGACGCCATATCTTTAGTGCATGCACTACGGCAGCTAATTCCAAATCATGAGTCGGATAGTTCTCCTCATGTGGTCTCAATTGCCTCGATGCATAGGCAATTACCTTCCTATTTTGCATCAACACGCATCCCAATCCCTGACGCGATGCATCACAAAAGATGTCAAAGTCTTGATGAACGTCAGGTAAAACTAGTACAGGTGCCGATGTTAATCTTTTCTTCAACTCCTGAAAACTCTTCCCACACTCAGGTGTCCATAGGAATTTCCTTTCTTTTTTCAACAATTGCGTAAGAGGTCTCGCAATCGTAGAGAATCCTTCGATGAATCGACGGTAATACCCCGCCATTCCAAGGAAACTACGGATTTGGGTTACCGACTTGGGTTGCTCCCAATGCAGAACCGTCTCCACTTTCTTTAGATCTACCGCAACTCCTGCTGCAGTCATTATGTGACCAAGAAATTCAACCTTATTCTTCCAGAAATCACATTTGCTAAATTTTGCAAACAACTGTTGCTCTCTCAACTTTTCAAGGACTAGCCTCAAATGCTCGGCGTGCTCTTCTCTCGTCTTGGAATAGATAAGGATATCATCTATGAATACGAAGACGAACTTGTCCAAGTATTCCATAAAAACCTTATACATTAAGTTCATAAAATATCTTTGGTGCATTTGTCAAACCAAAGGACATCACTTTGTAAACTCGTAGTGTCCATATCTTGACGAAAATGCGTCTTGAATATCCTCGATCGGATCTTCAATTGATGGTATCTCGATCGGAGATCAATTTTGGAGAAGACTCTGCTCCTCTTAATCTAGTCAAACAAATCATCGATCCCGGTAGCGGATACTTATTCTTTATCGTCACATCATTGAGTGCACGATAGTCTATACACATCCTAAAACTCCGTCCTTCTTCTTGTGAATAGGACGAGTGCTCCCCATGGCGATGAACTAGGTCTTATAAATCCTTTTTCAGTAGTTCTTCAATTTGCTTCTTCATTTCCACGTGTCCTCACCATCATTGCAAGCTTCCAAGGTTAAGAAAAGAAGAAAGCATAGGCGAGTAAAAGAACTTATGTGGGGAAGCAGTGTAACTTAAATTATTTAGCCACTTTATTGATATAATATAAAGCAAGTATGGTTGCTCACAAGTGCCTAAGGGCAATGCAACGCATCTGAGACACTCACAACGAAAAACAAGTAAGCAAACATAGGACTCTATGACGACTCACACCTAATGGTGACTCGAAGAAAAGACGCGACTCAATTATTCGAGTCTCAACACTACCCTCGACTAGACTCGATCACTCATCGAGCCAACCCGGCCTGCGGCTCCCCCGAGCATACATCTGGTGGGTGCTCCGCATCGGACGAATGGTCCCGGTGACCTCATCGCGGTGGTGCAAAAGACCCCATCGACTCCGGCTGGTCCTGTGGTGCTCGCCCGCACCTCGGTGCCTCTGCTCTGCTCCTCCGGATCTGGATCGTGTAACTCGGGACCGGCTCGGGCTCGGGTCCATCTGAGCCATCTCCAACTCTGGATCTTACGCATGGAGTGGGCTAAGCGCTCCCGCATGTTGGATCCTTGCCTCCGTGACCTCGGACGCGGGTCCTCTGCGACTCTGGGTGTCTCGCCCAAGGCGTCCTCCTGGGCGATGACGTACCTCGCCAGGTGGGTGATAGTGGCGTCCTCCTCCACGAGCTCCATCCTGTCAAAATGGTTGTCCCGACGCGGATGGTGACGAAAGACGGTGCCCTCCAACTCTGCGGAGTAGGTGCGGGCAATCGCCGCACGCGCTGTCGCATTGCTCTCCGGATTCCGGCCTCAAAAGAAGACTCTCGACCGTAATGTAGATAGGACGGCTCGCCCTCGTCCTTTCCCGAGCATACACTGTGATCTTGACATCCCAGGCGACGTCAAGTCCTGCCCGTACCACCGAAGTCCCTCGATACAGTGGTCTGTCAAAACCTCCGAGCAACTGCATCATACGCCATAACTCTGCGGCGTATCCTCCGGTGCGCTCTCCATAGGTATGGATCATCCTCATCTGCCAAAACCAACCTTGTTTAAATTAAATAGAGGATAATAAAAATTCAGCATAGGTATGAATAAGGGAGAAGAGATAAGTCGAGATTTCTTTGACATTCTTTCTCAAGTTGATTAGGTCTTTAGAAAATAGTTTTCACCCCCCTAGGCATAACCAAACTAGGGTCAAGGCCTACAGTCAGACCGCTCTGATACCACCTCTGTCGGGACCCGAACCCGCAAATCCGGACCCTCTGTGTATTCTGCGATCCCAGATCACGCTAGCACACACAGTCAAACAGGGTTGCACATCACAGACATTCACGAAGATATAAGAATAAATAGTGCAAACATGTATATAAACCGAGTTGTACGACCTTATGGTCTCCTTACAGATAGGTCAGCCACACAGGGCTTACATTATTCAAAGTAAAGAAATAGCGGCGGAACATAAAAAAAAAGGTCGTGGAAGCCTTCATCTTGCCACAGGCAACCGACTGGGCTTGCCCCCTAGTTCATCGTGTCCTCGATGTACTCCTCCTCCCAAACTGGTGTAGTCTCCTCCACTGATGTTGGGGTTGAAAGCAAGGTGGGGTGAGTACACAAGGCACTCAACAAGTAATGCACAGAATGCAGCACTATTACTATATGCAGATCTTGTTCCAAAGGATTGGCTTAAATGGTTCTTTTGCATCAAGCAAGCATTTTTAACCAATATCTTAGTTAGATTAAAGCAAAGAGAAACGATTATACGTAATAATAATTTCAAATGGTTTTTCCATGAGGTTTCTACACACACTCTTAATAGTTCATTTTAACACTTGGCACACACCACCCCTTCCATGTTTTGTTTATGAAAATCTACCCTTGATTTGTAATCCCGAGCAATGCTCAATTCCGTGAGCACGGCTATTCGAATAGTTTTGACACTCTGCAGAGTTTGTACACTTTACCCACAAGATCTGACCGCCACCACACGGTGATTGTCCGCAACAAAGCTTTTCAGAACCTCTACCTTAACCAAAGAACCTCTCCAGATTGCCTTCACTATCACTTCCCTCACACAGAGCCAAGTATAGGACGGCCAATCACCGTTGGATGGGCACCAAGCCGTAGCACAGTGCGCTCCCCATACAGATACACCCCGTGCATTGTCACCCCGAGGTATCGGAGGAAAGATATCGTAACCCTAGTCAACTAGGTCTGTCCCATATCAGACATGTGGTTGTACGGGTGACTCAGATCAAAGGCTTGCAAGGTGAAGTCCTTAACTGACCAAGGCAAGGCTTCCAACACTCAACAGTGGCACACGGCCCAATGTGGCACACAGACTCACATCACTCATCAACCCATCGCCACAGGCCCACTGTGCACACCTCTTGCCACTTGCCCGATCTAAAACATTTCCCACCCCATTGATTATTGTGCAACACATGCCAGCAATAACTCAACATCAATATGGAACCACACAGGTCACCATACTTCCATATCATCATGTGGCATCATCACACCACTTTCAAAATACATTCAATATTCCATTAGTCAATTTTGTAGCATTTCTCGAAAGATCATTCATGACTCATTGCAAGGCTAAGCATCTACTCACGGTCTAGCCTCCCGTGTTGGCACAATATTAACATCCAACTAATATAATTAAACTTAGGGTGACAATGATTTAGGCATACAAGTAATAATTCAAGGTGGCATAACAAAATGGGTTGATTAACTACATTATCCCAAATTAATTTAAATTCATTTTAAATAATTAGCATGCATAGTTTCAAAGCATAAATTACATTTTAAAATCTGGGATCAAAATGATCAAAGCATCACTTGCCTTCAAAGAGTTGCTGGTCGTGTTCCGAAGCTTGGTCTTGAGCGACGAATTCTTCCTCGAAACTTTCCGACAAATTTGCGTCTACGCGTACAAACAAAAAGATACAATAAATAGCTAATACAGAAGACTAGATGACCTCAAAATTCAAATAAAATTCACCATTAAATAGCTCATAATTTTATGAATTTTTAGAAATTTGAATCACCTAAATCCGAGTTAAAATGCAAAAGTTATAGTCATTTGAAGTTTGAATAAAATCAAAATACGAAATTAAGAAAATACGATTTTTCTGAATTATTTTTATCTCGAAATTCGCATAAATGACGTCGACATCGCGTCATGATGACGTCAGCACAGAAATGAATTTCGGTCGAAATATTTTTATATATAAAATATTTATGACGTCATTCTCGACGTCAAGACGACACGTGGCGACCTCTAGTGCCGCCACGTTGCTTGATTCATGGGTCGGGTCCACGGTTCGGCTCGTCCACCGTGGATCGGCAAAGATCGTGTGCTCATGCACCGGGTGACGCAAGCCGTGGCGTCGCCGACGATCGCGCGACCAATCCCGACGCGACACGCGGCAAGATCGCATCGCTCGCTCATCCAGCGGCCGGATCTCACCCCGCTGTTCGGCGACGCCGCACTCCACGCCCACGCGTCGCACATCCAACGGCGCCAGATCCAACGGCCAAGACCGCGCCGCCATCGCGACGTCTCGGTTCATGCGGCGACACGCGGCGCAATCGCGACGATGCGCCCAAATCGACGGTGGATCCGTTTCCGCCCGATCAAAATGCCCACGCGTCAACACGTGATTTGGCGAGGGTACGGTGCCATCTCCGCCGCACGCTCAAATCGAACGGCGCGGATCCTTAAGCAAAACCAGATCCAATCTCTACCGTTTAGATCTAATCTAACGGCCTACGGTACCGAGCGGTTTATCGCTCATGGCGCGACGTGGCTCAATCCTACGCATCCACTAACGATCCAACGGCTAAGACAAAAACATATCGCGAAACTAGATCTAATCCAAGCCGCATACATCAAGATCCAACGGCCACGATTCAATCTAAACATCTACAGAGATGGAGGCTACGCGGACTCACGTAACCGAACGATGCAAATCGGACGGTCGGCGCGATTCGACGAGGTTGACGCGCGCGAAGAAGCGAAGGTTGCGGAGTGGGAAGATGACCTCGGCGGCGGCGCTGCGGGCTCTCCGGCGAGAAGAAGTGGTCCACTCGATGCGTCTTGCTTCGGTGAACTCGGAACGGGGCCGGAGCACGGCGGAAAGCGACGGACGGCGACGAGAGGAAGCAAAAACAACGGCGGCACAAGGACGCAACTACGGCGAGCTCGTCCGGGCGCTAGAGAGGGTCTCGGCGTGCGGCGAGGAGTCAAAAGACGCGCGAAGGAGCTCACGGACGCGCTACTCGGTGCACTTAAAGGGGCCTCGACGTGCGCGCTACAGGCGGCGAAACGAGCGGAAACGGTCGGCGGCATTAGCTCCGGTGATCTCGCGAAGACGACCGACGTGGCGCAATCCCGCGCGTCCGTGCGGCGACGATCCGAAGGCTCACGCGTGCGGGCGACGTGGCACACTCACAGGCGTTCGATCCGGATCGGACGGCTTGGCTGGCGGCGCTAGGGTTTCGGCGCGGTTGGGCCGACGACACGCACTGAAGAATGGGCTCGGCCCATTACTGTTCATGTGATTTTTAAAACATTTCACATTTAAAATAATTCTAGAAATTCAATTAAATCATTTAGAGCTTTTAAAATAGCAGAAAAATTCCAGAAAAATTCCAGAAATTACTTTGAGATGTTTGGAACTCCATTAAAATATTTGCAATAAAACTTTGCAAAAACTTTTCCATTATTTAATTGTTTTCAAGAAAAGTTCTATTTGAATAAATCCAAATTAACTTAAATAAATTCCCAAAATTCACAAGAAAAATCAAAAATACTTCAAAATTCAAATTAGAGCAAAAATTAGGTGTTACAAACCTCCCTTAATGTAATCTCGTCCCGAGATTGTGGTATCTCTACGTAAATAGGTTAGGAAACTCCTTCTTGAGTCTTCTTGGCGTTCCCACGTGGCTTCACTTTCGAATGGTTACTCCATTGAATTCTGCAGAAACGTGTTGACTTGTTCCGTGTCTCTCCGTCCATTACGCCCGTAATCTTCATCGGATGTTTTTTGTAAGTCGATCTTCCTGCAGATCAATTGCCTCCAAAGGTGTTTGCTCCTCCGCACTCAAGACACTTCTTGATTGTGATACATGAAATACATCATGCACTCTGCCAAAGACGTGGTAACTCAAGCGATAAGCAACTTCACCTCTGCGGCTCAAGATCTTGAATGGTCCGACGATATCAGGTGCGAGTTTCCCTTTGCATGGAACCTCTCGACTCCTTTGAGAGGTGTGACTCTAAGGTACACAAAATCTTGGGTTCAAAGCTCGGTTCCTGCGACGGTTGTCGGCATAACTCTTACGCCTTGATTGTGCAATCTTCAATCTTTCCCCGATCGTAGCGATCTGTTCTTCCGCTTCTGAAGAATGTCGGTCCAAAGACGTGTCGTTCGCTGTCTCATTCCAATTCAATGGTGTTCGACAGACCGACAATACAAAGCTTCAAATGGAGACATCAGTAAACTTGCTTGATAAGCGTTGTTGTAACTAAACTCGGCATAAGGCAAACACTTGTCCCATGAGTTGGAATATGCTAAGGCACATGCCCTCAACATATCCTCTAATATCCGGTTAACCCTCTCGGTTTGACCATCCATGCATGGATGGTAGGTCAGATGAAGTTCAAACGAGTCCCCATTGCCTCATGTAGCTTACCACAAAATGCGGAGGTAAATTGGGTACCTCGTCGACACTATCTTCTTGGTACTCCGTGCAAGCGCACGATCCGTGCCATATAAAGTTACGCTAACCGGTCTCGGAATAAGTGGTCTTCACGGTATGAAATGTGCCACTTTAGTTAAGCGATCTACTATGACCCATATAGAATCATATCCACTTTGCGTTCTGGGCAATCCGGTTATGAAATCCATACCAATTTCTTCCCATTTCCATTCAGGTATCTTTAAGGGTTGTAATAGCCCTGCTGGTCTTTGGTGCATAGCTTTGACTCTTTGGCATATGTCACATAATGCAACATATTCGGCGACTTCTCGTTTCATGCTTGGCCACCAAAATCTTTCCTTTAAATCTTGATACATTTTCGCACTTCCTGGATGAATTGAGTATCTGGAGTCATGAGCCTCCTCTAGAATTAACTGCTTCAACTCCTTTTTGTTCGGTACACAAATGCACCCTTTAAACCACATAGTACCTTGTTCATCCAGTTTGAAATCTTTTGCTTTGCCTTCATCCATTTTGCCCTTAATCCTTTTGATCTTATCATCATCTTTCTGCCCTTCCTTGATCTGATCTTCTAGGGTAGGCCTTACTTCCAAAGTTGCTAGGAATCCTTCTGGTACCATTTCCAGTTCTAATTTCTGGAAATCCTTACACAATTCCGCCGACTTGTTTCCATCCAAGATATTAACACTGTGGTTCTTTCTGCTCAAGGCGTCTACCACTACGTTGGCTTTACCAGGATGGTAGTGAATTCCTATATTATAATTCTTGATTAACTCTAACCATCTTCTTTGCCTCATATTTAGGTCAGCTTGCGTGAAGATATACTTAAGACTTTTATGATCTGTATACACTTCACATCTATTTCCGATGAGATGATGACGCCATATCTTTAGTGCATGCACTACGGCAGCTAATTCCAAATCATGATTCGGATAGTTCTCCTCATGTGGTCTCAATTGCCTCGATGCATAGGCAATTACCTTCCTATTTTGCATCAACACACATCCCAATCCCTGACGCGATGCATCACAAAAGATGTCAAAGTCTTGATGAACGTCAGGTAAAACTAGTACAGGTGCCGATGTTAATCTTTTCTTCAACTCCTGAAAACTCTTCCCACACTCAGATGTCCATAGGAATTTCCTTTCCTTTTTCAACAATTGCGTAAGAGGTCTCGCAATCGTAGAGAATCCTTCGATGAATCGACGGTAATACCCCGCCATTCCAAGGAAACTACGGATTTGGGTTACCGACTTGGGTTGCTCCCAATGCGTAACTGTCTCCACTTTCTTTGGATCTACCGCAACTCTGCTGCAGTCATTATGTGACCAAGAAATTCAACCTTATTCTTCCGTAAATCACATTTGCTAAATTTTGCAAACAATCGTTGCTCTCTCAACTTTTCAAGGACTAGCCTCAAATGCTCGGCGTGCTCTTCTCTCGCCTTGGAATAGATAAGGATATCATCTATGAATACGACGACGAACTTGTCCAAGTATTCCATAAAACCTTATACATTAAGTTCATAAAATATCTTTGGTGCATTTGTCAAACCAAAGGACATCATCAGTAAACTCGTAGTGTCCATATCTTGACGAAAATGCGATCTTGAATATCCTCTCGATCGGATCTTCAATTGATGGTATCACGATCGGAGATCAATTTTGGAGAAGACTCTGCTCCTCTTAATCGGTCAAACAAATCATCGATCCTCGGTAGCGGATACTTATTCTTTATCGTCACATCATTGAGTGCACGATAGTCTATACACATCCTAAAACTCCCGTCCTTCTTCTTGACGAATAGGATAGGTGCTCCCCATGGCGATGAACTAGGTCTTATAAATCCTTTTTCCAGCAGTTCTTCAATTTGCTTCTTCATTTCCACGTGTCCTCACCATCTGTTGCAAGCTTCCAAGGTTAAGAAAAGAAGAAAGCATAGACGAGTAAAAGAACTTATGTGGGGAAACAGGTGTAACTTAAATTATTTAGCCACTTTATTGATATAATATAAAGCAGTATGGTTGCTCACAAGTGCCTAAGGGCAATGCAACGCATACGAGACACTCACAACGAAAAACAAGTAAGCAAACATAGGACTCTATGACGACTCACACCTAATGGTGACTCTGAAGAAAAAGACGCGACTCAATTATTCGAGTCTCAACACTACCTCGACTAGACTCGATCACTCATCGAGCCAACCCGGTGCGGCTCCCCGAGCATACTGCGGTGGGTGCTCGCATCGGGCGAATCGGTCCGGTGACCCTCGCGGTGGTGCAAAAGACCCCATCGACTACCGTGGTCCTGTGGCTGCTCGCCCGGCAGATGGTGCCTCTGCTCTGGCTCCTCCGGATCTGGATCGTGTAACTCGGGACCGGCTCGGGCTCGGGTCCATACTGAGCCATCTCCAACTCTGGATCTTCGCATGGAGTGGGCTAAGCGCTCCGCACTGGATCCTTGCCTCCGTGACCTCGGCGCGGGTCCTTCGCAGCCTCGGGGTGTCTCGCCCAAGGCGTCCTCGGGCGATGACGCACCTCGCCAGTGGGTGATAGTGGCGTCCTCCTCCACGAGCTCCATCTGTCAAAATGGTTGTCCCGACGCGGATGGTGACGAAAGACGGTGCCCTCCAACTCGCGGAGTAGGTGCGGGCAACCGCCGCATCGCTCGTCGCGCATTGTCTCTCGGATTTCGGCCTCAAAAGAAGACCTCGACCGTAATGTAGATAGGACGGCTCGCCTCGCCCTTTCCCGAGCATACATCGTGATCTTGACATCCCAGGCGACGTCAAGTCCTGCCCGTACCACCGAAGTCCCTCGATACAGTGGTCTGTCAAAACCTCCGAGCAACTGCATCATACGCCATAACTCTGCGGCGTATCCTCCAGTGCGCTCTCCATAGGTATGGATCATCCTCATCTGCCAAAACCAACCTTGTTTAAATTAAATAGAGGATAATAAAAATTCAGCACAGGTATGAATAAGGGAGAAGAGATAAGTCGAGATTTCTTTGACATTCTTGCTCAAGTTGATTAGGTCTTTAGAAAATAGTTTTCACCCCCTAGGCACAACCAAACTAGGGTCAAGGCCTACAATCGGACCGCTCGATACCACCTCTGTCGGGACCCGAACCCATAAATCCGGACCCTCTGTGTATTACGTGCGACCCAGATCACGCTAGCACACACATCAAACAGGTTGCACATCACGGACATTCACGAAGATATAAGAATAAATAGTGCAAACATGTATATAAACCGAGTTATGCGACCTTATGGTCTCCTTACAGATAGGTCACCACACAGGCTTACATTATTCAAAGTAAAGAAATAGCAATGAACATAAAAAAAGGTCGTGGAAGCCTTCATCTTGCCACAGCAACCGTGGGCTTGCCCCTAGTTCATCGTGTCCTCGATGTACTCCTCCTCCCAAACGGTGTAGTCTCCTCCACCGATGTTGGGGTTGAAAGCAAGGTGGGGTGAGTACACAAGGCACTCAACAAGTAATGCATGAATGCAAGACTATTACTATATGCAGATCTTGTTCCAAAGGATTGGCTTAAATGGTTCTTTTGCATCAAGCAGCATTTTTAACCAATATCTTAGTTAGATTAAAGCGAAGAGAACGCTTATACGTAATAATAATTTCAAATGGTTTTTCCATGAGGTTTCCGGCACACACTTTAATGATTCATTTTAACACTTGGCACACAGCCACCCCTTCCATGTTTTGTTTATGAAAATCTACCCTTGATTGTAATCCCGAGCAATGCTCAATTCCGTGAGCACGGCTATTGAATAGTTTTGACACTCTGCAGAGTTTGTACACTTTACCCACAAGATCTGACCGCTCACCACACGGTGATTGTCCGCAACAAAGCTTTTCAGAACCTCTACCTTAACCAAAGAACCTCTCCAGATTGCCTTCACTATCACTTCCCTCACAGAGCCGAAGTATAGGACCGGCCAATCACCGTTGGATGGGCACCAAGCCGTAGCAGTACGCTCCCCATACAGATACACCCACGTGTCTTGTCACCCCGAGGTATCGGAGGAAAGATATCGTAACCCTAGTCAACTAGGTCATCCCATATCGGACATGTGGTTGTACGGGTGACTCGGATCAAAGACTTGCAAGGTGAAGTCCTTAATCGACCAAGGCAAGGCTTCCAACACTCAACGATGGCACACACCCAATGTGGCACACAGACTCACATCACTCATCAACCCTTGCGCCACAGGCCCACCAGCACACTGACCTCTTGCCACTTGCCCAGTCTAAAACATTTCCCACCCCATTGATTATTGTGCAACACATGCGGCAATAACTCAACATCAATATGGAACCACACAGTCACCATACTTCCATATCATCATGTGGCATCATCACACCACTTTCAAAATACATTCAATATTCCATTAGTCAATTTTGTAGCATTTCTCGAAAGATCATTCATGACTCATTGCAAGGCTAAGCATCTACTCACGGTCTAGCCTCCGTGTTGGCACAATATTAACATCCAACTAATATAATCAAACTTAGGGTGACAATGATTTAGGGCATACAAGTAATAATTCAAGGTGGCATAACAAAATGGGTTGATTAACTACATTATCCCAAATTAATTTAAATTCATTTTAAATAATTAGCATGCATAGTTTCAAAGCATAAATTACATTTTAAAATCTGGGATCAAAATGATCAAAGCATCACTTGCCTTCAAAGAGTTGCTGGTCGTGTTCAAGCTTGGTCTTGAGCGACGAATTCTTCCTCGAAACTTTCCGACAAATTTGCGTCTCTGCACAAACAAAAAGATACAATAAATAGCTAATACAGAAGACTAGATGACCTCAAAATTTAAATAAAATTCACCATTAAATAGCTCATAATTTTATGAATTTTTAGAAATTTGAATCACCTAAATCCGAGTTAAAATGCAAAAGTTATAGTCATTTGAAGTTTGAATAAAATCAAAATACGAAATTAAGAAAATACGATTTTTCTGAATTATTTTTATACTGAAATTCGCATAAATGACGTCAGCATCGCGTCATGATGACGTCAGCACAGAAATGAATTTGGTCGAAATATTTTTATATATAAAATATTTATGACGCGTCATTCTCGACGTCCAAGACGACACGTGGCGACCTCTAGTGCCGCCACGTTGCTTGATTCATGGGTGGGTCCACGGTTGGCTCGGTCCACCGTGGATCGGCAAAGATCGTGCTCATGCACCGGTGACGCAAGCCGTGGCGTCGGCGACGATCGCGCAGCCAATCCCGACGCGACACGCGGCAAGATCCGCATTCGCTCATCCAACGGTCGGATCTCACCCCCGCGCGGTTCGGCGACGCTTCGCACTCCACGCCTCCACACGTCGCACATCCAACGGTGCGCTCAGATCCAACGGCCAGCACCGCGCCGCCACTGCGACGTCTCGGTTCATGCGACGACACGCGGCGCAATCGCGACGGTACGCCCGAAATCGACGGCTGGATCTGTTTTCCGCCCCAGTCAAAATGCCCACGCGTCAACACGTGATTTGGCGAGGGTACGGTGCCATCTCCGCCGCACGTTCAAATCTGAACGGCGCGGATCCTTAGGGCAAAACCAGATCCAATCTCTACCGTTTAGATCTAATCTAACGGCCTACCGGTACCGAGCGGTTTACTGCTCATGGCGCGACGTGGCTCAATCCTACGCATCCACTAACGATCCAACGGCTAAGACAAAAACATATCGCGAAACTAGATCTAATCCAAGCCGCATACATCAAGATCCAACGGCCACGATTCAATCTAAACATCTACAGAGATGGAGGCTACGCGGACTCACGTAACCGAACGATGCAAATCGGACGGTCGGCGCGTTCGACGAGGTTGACGGCGCGAAGAAGCGAAGGTTGCCGAGCCGGGAAGATGACTCGCGACGGCGGCGCGGGCTTCTCGCGAGAAGAAGTGGTCCACTCGATCGTCTTGCTTGGTGAACTTCGAACGGGGTCGGAGCACGGCGGAAAGCGACGGACGGCGACGAGAGGAAGCAAAACAACGGCGGCACAAAGACGCAACTACGGCGAGCTCGCTCAGGCGCTAGAGAGGGTCTCGGCGTGCGTGCGAGGAGTCAAAAGACGCAGCGAAAGGAGCTCTGCCGGACGCGCTACTCGGTGCACTTAAAGGGGCCTCGACGTGCGCGCTACAGGCGGCGAAACGAGCGGAAACGGTCGGCGGCATTAGCTCCGGTGATCTCGCGAAGACGACCGACGTGGCGCAATCCCGCGCGTCGTGCGGCGACGATCCGAAGGCTCACGCGTGCGGGCGACGTGGCACACTCACAGGCGTTCGATCCGGATCGGACGGCTTGGCTGGGCGGCGCTAGGGTTTCGGCGCGGTTGGGCCGACGACACGCACAGTAATGGGCTCGGCCCATTACTGTTCATGTGATTTTTAAAACATTTCACATTTAAAATAATTCTAGAAATTCAATTAAATCATTTAGAGCTTTTAAAATAGCAGAAAAATTCCAGAAAAATTCCAGAAATTACTTTGAGATGTTTGGAACTCCATTAAAATATTTGCAATAAAACTTTGCAAAAACTTTTCCATTATTTAATTGTTTTCAAGAAAAGTTCTATTTGAATAAATCCAAATTAACTTAAATAAATTCCCAAAATTCGCAAGAAAAATCAAAAATACTTCAAAATTCAAATTAGAGCAAAAATTAGGGTGTTACAAACCTCCCCCCCTTAACAGAATCTCGTCCCCGAGATTCAGGGCTGTCTACAGAAATAGGTTAGGAAACTCCTTCTTCAGGTCTTCTTCGCGTTCCCACGTGGCTTCACTTTTCGAATGGTTACTCCATTGAATTCTGCAGAAACGTGTTGACTTGTTCCGTGTCTCTCTGTCCATTACGTCCAGAATCTTCATCGGATGTTCTTTGTAAGTCGATCTTCCTGCAGATCAATTGCCTCCAAAGGTGTTTGCTCCTCCCAGACTCGAAGACACTTCTTGATTGTGATACATGAAATACATCATGCACTCGCCAAAGGCGTGGTAACTCCAAGCGATAAGCAACTTCACCTCTGCGGCTCAAGATCTTGAATGGTCCGACGATCAGGTGCGAGTTTCCCTTTGCATGGAACCTCCGACTCCTTTGAGAGGTGTGACTCTAAGGTACACAAAATCTTGGGTTCAAAGCTCGGTTCCTGCGACGGTTGTCAAGATAACTCTTCTCGCTTTGATTGTGCAATCTTCAATCTTTCCCGATCGATGCGACCGTTCTTCCGCTTCTCAAGAATGTCCGGTCCAAAGACGTGTCGTTCACTGTCTCATTCCAATTCAATGGTGTTCGACAGACCGACAATACAAAGCTTCAAATGGAGACATCCGTAAACTTGCTTGATAAGCGTTGTTGTAACTAAACTCAAAGCATAAGGCAAACACTTGTCCCATGAGTTGGAATATGCTAAGGCACATGCCCTCAACATATCCTCTAATATCCGGTTAACCCTCTCGGCTTGACCATCCGTCTGTGGATGGTAGGTCAGATGAAGTTCAAACGAGTCCCCATTGCCTCATGTAGCTTACCCCAAAACGGAGGTAAATTGGGTACCTCATCGACACTATCTTCTTCTACTCCGTGCAAGGCACGATCCGTGCCATATAAAGTTACGCTAACCGGTCTCCGTAATAAGTGGTCTTCACGGGTATGAAATGTGCCACTTTAGTTAAACGATCTACTATGACCCATATAGAATCATATCCACTTTGCGTTCTGGGCAATCCGGTTATGAAATCCATACCAATTGCTTCCCATTTCCATTCAGGTATCTTTAAGGGTTGTAATAGCCCTGCTGGTCTTTGGTGCATAGCTTTGACTCTTTGGCATATGTCACATAATGCAACATATTCGGCGACTTCTCGTTTCATGCTTGGCCACCAAAATCTTTCCTTTAAATCTTGATACATTTTCGCACGTCCCGATGAATTGAGTATCCGAGTCATGAGCCTCCTCTAGAATTAATCTGCTTCAACTCCTTTTGTTCGGTACACAAATGCGCCCTTTAAACCACATAGTACCTTGTTCATCCAGTTTGAAATCTTTTGCTTTGCCTTCATCCATTTTGCCCTTAATCCTTTTGATCTTATCATCATCTTTACGCCCTTCCTTGATCCGATCTTCGGGGTAGGCCTTACTTCCAAAGTTGCTAGGAATCCTTCCGTACCATTTCAGTTCTAATTTCGAAATCCTTACACAATTCACTGACTTGTTTCCATCAAGATATTAACACTGTGGTTCTTTCGCTCAAGGCCTCGCCACTACGTTGGCTTTACCGGGATGGTAGTGAATTCCTATATTATAATTCTTGATTAACTCTAACCATCTTCTTTGCCTCATATTTAGGTCACTTGCGTGAAGATATACTTAAGACTTTTATGATCTCAGTATACACTTCACATCTATTTCCGATGAGATGATGACGCCATATCTTTAGTGCATGCACTACGGCAGCTAATTCCAAATCATGATTCGGATAGTTCTCCTCATGTGGTCTCAATTGCCTCGATGCATAGGCAATTACCTTCCTATTTTGCATCAACACACATCCCAATCCTCGACGCGATGCATCACAAAAGATGTCAAAGTCTTGATGAACGCTGTAAAACTAGTACAGTGCCGATGTTAATCTTTTCTTCAACTCCTCAAAACTCTTCCCACACTCAGATGTCCATAGGAATTTCCTTTCCTTTTTCAACAATTGCGTAAGAGGTCTCACAATCGTAGAGAATCCTTCGATGAATCGACGGTAATACCCGCCATTCCAAGGAAACTACGGATTTGGGTTACCGACTTGGGTTGCTCCCAATGCGTAACCGTCTCCACTTTCTTTGGATCTACCGCAACTCCCTGCTGCAGTCATTATGTGACCAAGAAATTCAACCTTATTCTTCCGTAAATCACATTTGCTAAATTTTGCAAACAATCGTTGCTCTCTCAACTTTTCAAGGACTAGCCTCAAATGCTCGGCGTGCTCTTCTCTCGCCTTGGAATAGATAAGGATATCATCTATGAATACGACGACTAACTTGTCCAAGTATTCCATAAAACCTTATACATTAAGTTCATAAAATATTGGTGCATTTGTCAAACCAAAGGACATCACCAGTAAACTCGTAGTGTCCATATCTTGACGAAAATGCGGTCTTGAATATCCTCGATCGGATTTTCAATTGATGGTATCCCGATCGGAGATCAATTTTGGAGAAGACTCTGCTCCTCTTAATAGTCAAACAAATCATCGATCCCGGTAGCGGATACTTATTCTTTATCGTCACATCATTGAGTGCACGATAGTCTATACACATCCTAAAACTCCGCCCTTCTTCTTGACGAATAGGACAGTGCTCCCCATGGCGATGAACTAGGTCTTATAAATCCTTTTTCCAAGAGTTCTTCAATTTGCTTCTTCATTTCCACGTGTCCTCACCATACATTGCAAGCTTCCAAGGTTAAGAAAAGAAGAAAGCATAGACGAGTAAAAGAACTTATGTGGGGAAGCAGTGTAACTTAAATTATTTAGCCACTTTATTGATATAATATAAAGCAAAGATGGTTGCTCACAAGTGCCTAAGGGCAATGCAACGCATACTGAGACACTCACAACGAAAAACAAGTAAGCAAACATAGGACTCTATGACAACTCACACCTAATGGTGACTCGAAGAAAAAGACGCGACTCAATTATTCGAGTCTCAACACTACCTCGACTAGACTCGATCACTCATCGAGCCAACCCGGTGCGGCCCCCGAGCATACATCGGTGGGTGCTCCGCATCGGGCGAATCGGTCCCGGTGACCATCTGCGGTGGTGCAAAGACCCCATCGACTACCTGGTCCTGGGCTGCTCGCCCGACAAGATGGTGCCTCCTGCTCTGGCTCCTCCGGATCTGGATCGTGTAACTCCAGGACCGGCTCAGGCTCGGGTCCATACAGAGCCATCTCCAACTCCTGGATCTTCTGCATGGAGTGGGCTAAGCGCTCCCGCAGCTGGATCCTTGCCTCCGTGACCTCGGCGCGGGTCCTCTGCAGCCTCGGATCGCCTCGCCCAAGGCGCCCTCCTCGGGCGGCGACGCACCTCGCCAGTGGGTGATAGTGGCGTCCTCCTCCACGAGCTCCATCTGTCAAAATGGTTGTCCCGACGCGGATGGTGACGAAAGACGGTGCCCTCCAACTCTGCGGAGTAGGTGCGGGCAATCTGCCGCATCGCCTGTCGCGCTGTCTCCTGGATTCCGGCCTCAAAAGAAGACCTCCTGACCGTAATGTAGATAGGACGGCTCGCCCTCGTCCTTTCCCGAGCATACACTGTGATCTTGACATCCCAGGCGACGTCAAGTCCTGCGCCTGCACCACCAAGTCCTCGTCATGGTGGTCTGTCAAAACCTCCGAGCAACTGCATCATACGCCATAACTCTGCGGCGTATCCTCCGGTGCGCTCTCCATAGGTATGGATCATCCTCATCTGCCAAAACCAACCTTGTTTAAATTAAATAGAGGATAATAAAAATTCAGCACAAGTATGAATAAGGGAGAAGAGATAAGTCGAGATTTCTTTGACATTCTTGCTCAAGTTGATTAGGTCTTTAGAAAATAGTTTTCACCCCCCTTGGCACAACCAAACTAGGGTCAAGGCCTACAGTCAGACCGCTCTGATACCACCTCTGTCGGGACCCGAACCCGCAAATCCGGACCCTCTGTGTATTCTGTGCCAGTCCAGGATCACGCTAGCACACACAGTCAAACAGGGTTGCACATCACAGACATTCACGAAGATATAAGAATAAATAGTGCAAACATGTATATAAACCGAGTTGTACGACCTTATGGTCTCCTTACAGATAGGTCACCACACAGGCTTACATTATTCAAAGTAAAGAAATAGCAATGAACATAAAAAAAGGTCGTGGAAGCCTTCATCTTGCCACAGCAACCGAGTGGCTTGCCCCTAGTTCATCGTGTCCTCGATGTACTCCTCCTCCCAAACCGGTGTAGTCTCGCCCACCGATGTTGGGGTTGAAAGCAAGGTGGGGTGAGTACACAAGGCACTCAACAAGTAATGCATGAATGCGGCACTATTACTATATGCGATCTTGTCCCAAAGGATTGGCTTAAATGGTTCTTTTGCATCAAGCACCATTTTTAACCAATATCTTAGTTAGATTAAAGCAGAGAAACAGCTTATACGTAATAATAATTTCAAATGGTTTTTCCATGAGGTTTCTACACACACTTTAATGATTCATTTTAACACTTGGCACACACCACCCCTTCCATGTTTTGTTTATGAAAATCTACCCTTGATCAGTAATCCCGAGCAATGCTCAATTCCGTGAGCACGGCTATTCAATAGTTTTGACACTCTGCAGAGTTTGTACACTTTACCCACAAGATACTGACCGCTCACCACACGTGTGATTGTCCGCAACAAAGCTTTTCAGAACCTCTACCTTAACCAAAGAACCTCTCCGATTGCCTTCACTATCACTTCCCTCACACAGAGCCAAGTATAGGACCGGCCAATCACCGTTGGATGGGCACCAAGCCGTAGCACGTGCACGCCCCATACAGATACACCCCTGTATTGTCACCCCGAGGTATCGGAGGAAAGATATCGTAACCCTAGTCAACTAGGTCTGTCCCATATCGGACATGTGGTTGTACGGGTGACTCGGATCAAAGGCTTGCAAGGTGAAGTCCTTAATCACCAAGGCAAGGCTTCCAACACTCAACAATGGGCACGGCCCAATGTGGCACACAGACTCACATCACTCATCAACCCACCGCCACACAGGCCCACTCAGCACACTGACCTCTTGCCACTTGCCCGATCTAAAACATTTCCCACCCCATTGATTATTGTGCAACACATGCCAAGAATAACTCAACATCAATATGGAACCACACAGTCACCATACTTCCATATCATCATGTGGCATCATCACACCACTTTCAAAATACATTCAATATTCCATTAGTCAATTTTGTAGCATTTCTCGAAAGATCATTCATGACTCACGCAAGGCTAAGCATCTACTCACGGCCTAGCCTCCCGTGTTGGCACAATATTAACATCCAACTAATATAATTAAACTTAGGTGACAATGATTTAGGCATACAAGTAATAATTCAAGGTGGCATAACAAAATGGGTTGATTAACTACATTATCCCAAATTAATTTAAATTCATTTTAAATAATTAGCATGCATAGTTTCAAAGCATAAATTACATTTTAAAATCTGGGATCAAAATGATCAAAGCATCACTTGCCTTCAAAGAGTTGCTGGTCGTGTTCAAGCTTGGTCTTGAGCGACGAATTCTTCCTCGAAACTTTCCGACAAATTTGTGTCTACGCGCATAAACAAAAAGATACAATAAATAGCTAATACAGAAGACTAGATGACCTCAAAATTCAAATAAAATTCACCATTAAATAGCTCATAATTTTATGAATTTTAGAAATTTGAATCACCCAAACCGAGTTAAAATGCAAAAGTTATAGTCATTTGAAGTTTGAATAAAATCAAAATACGAAATTAAGAAAATACGATTTTTCTGAATTATTTTTATAATGGAAATTCGCATAAATGACGTCAAGATCGCGTCATGATGACGTCAGACAGAAATGAATTTGGTCGAAATATTTTATATATAAAATATTTATGACGCGTCATTGTCGACGTCCAAGACGACACGTGGCGACCTCTAGTGCCGCCACGTTGCTTGATTCATGGGTCGGGTCCACGGTTGGCTCTGGTCCACCGTGGATGGCAAAGATCGTGCTCATGCACCGGGTGACGCAAGCCGTGGCGTCAGCGACGATGCGCAGCCAATCCCGACGCGACACGCGGCAAGATCCGCATCGCTTCGCTCATCCAACGGCCGGATCTCACCCCGCTGTTCGGGCGACGCCGCGACTCCACACCTCCACGCGTCGCACATCCAACGGCGCGCTCAGATCCAACGGCCAGCACCGCGCCGCCACTGCGACGTCTCGGTTCATGCGACGACACGCGGCGCAATCGCGACGGTACGCCCGAAATCGACGGTGGATCCGCTTCGCCCGATCAAAATGCCCACGCGTCAACACGTGATTTGGCGAGGGTGCGGTGCCATCTCCGCCGCACGCTCAAATCGAACGGCGCGGATCCTTAGGGCAAAACCAGATCCAATCTCTACCGCTTAGATCTAATCTAACGCCTACGGTACCGAGCGGTTTATCGCTCATGGCGCGACGTGGCTCAATCCTACGCATCCACTAACGATCCAACGGCTAAGACAAAAACATATCGCGAAACTAGATCTAATCCAAGCCGCATACATCAAGATCCAACGGCCACGATTCAATCTAAACATCTACAGAGATGGAGGCTACGCGGACTCACCGTAACCGAACGATGCAAATCGGACGGTCGGCGCGGTTCGACGAGGTTGACGGCGCGAAGAAGCGAAGGTTGCGGAGCCGGGAAGATGACCTCGCGACGGCTGCGCGGGCTTCTCCGGCGAGAAGAAGTGGTCCACTCGATCGCCTTGCTTCGTGAACTTCGAACGGGTCTGAGCACGCGGAAAGCGACAGACGGCGGCGAGAGGAAGCAAAACAACGGCGGCACAAAGACGCAACTACGGCGAGCTCACTCAGCGCTAGAGAGGGTCTCGGCGTGCGGCGAGGAGTCAAAAGACGCAGCGAAGGAGCTCACGGACGCGCTACTCGGTGCACTTAAAGGGGCCTCGACGCGCGCTACAAAGCGGCGAACGAGCGAAACGGTCGGCGGCATTAGCTCCGGTGATCTCGCCAAGACGACCGACGTGGCGCAATCCGCGCGTCGCGGCGGCGACGATTCAAGGCTCACGCGCGCGCGACGTGGCACACTCACAGCATTCGATCCGGATCGGACGGCTTGGGTGGCGGCGCTAGGGTTTCGCGCGGTTGGGCCGACGACACGCACAAGAATGGGCTCGGCCCATTATCGTTTATGTGATTTTAAAACATTTCACATTTAAAATAATTCTAGAAATTCAATTAAATCATTTGGAGCTTTTAAAATAGCAGAAAAATTCCAGAAAAATTCCAGAAATTACTTTGAGATGTTTGGAACTCCATTAAAATATTTGCAATAAAACTTTGCAAAAACTTTTCCATTATTTAATTGTTTTCAAGAAAAGTTCTTTTTGAATAAATCCAAATTAACTTAAATAAATTCCCAAAAATTCACAAGAAAAATCAAAAATACTTCAAAATTCAAATTAGAGCAAAAATTAGGGTGTTACAGTTATTCAAGGACAACTCTGTGCCTTCTTGATGCGTGAGGTCGTAAATCCAAAAGGTGAATGCCACTCAAGTATCATCTGATGAGTTGTGAATTTGTTAGTTACCATTTCGATTAATTTTTGAACCTTGTGCTATGAATTTGTGAGTTGTAGTTCTGAATTCAATTGGTTTTTATATATGTATGTGAGTTGATTCTAAAATGGATGCACTGTACATTGTAATGTGCGATCAGAGTTGATTTCTAAAATAGATGCGCTGTATGTTGTAATATGTGATCCGAGTTTATTTCTGAAATGTATGTCATAATATGCTCTGTACTATCTTTTGTTTCAGAGGGCATGTCTAGTATTTTCTAAAGCTAACCAATAAATCAAAATTACTAAAAAAATGGAAAATCAACATCACAGACGGTTGACAAAACAATCTGTGATGTGGTTTGTGAACCGTTTGTGATGTATTGTTGTGTAGTAGTGATTGCCGTTCTAGTATAATTATCTGTCGACAGGCTGTCCTTACGAGGAAAAAATACAGTAACAACTAAACAATCTTTTCTTTAATATATAACCTGATGAATTTTCCATGAAATTACATGGCCATATACTATCGTGCATATAAGTCATGTTTATACCTAAACACAGAGTTTTACTTTTATACTAATGTAATTTTTATCATGAAAATGTAGTTACTCCGTCAGATCACGAAAACAAGTACTTTGGACTTGCGTGCTGTCAAATGCTACAAACTTTAGGTATGGATATCTTTTAAATATTTAGATGAAAATGATATGTGAAGATTTGTCACGAAAAGTGCTTTCATAATATTATAGTTTTATTAGGTTTTAAAATATAATACAATAGAAATTAATGGTCAAAGTTGCATTTTGAAGATCATGTAGATGTCCAAACACTACTGCACATGCCTATATCACAAACGGTTCATAAAACACATTACAGACGGTTTTGAAAACCGTATGTACCGAAGTGTCAGTGATGGCAATCGGTCATCACAGACGGTTTTGCAACCGTCAGTGAAAAAACTCATCCCAGACGGCTTCAAATTATCCGGCCAAGACGAAGCCGACACGGGGAGCCAGGCGACACGGGGAGAGGCCGGCCAGGGGCGGCGTGCGGTGCGGGAGAGGCCAGGGCGGAGGAAGGCACGGGCTAGGGCTAGGGCGTGGGGAGGCTAGGGATAGGGTGGAGGGAGGCAGGGCATGGGAGGCTAGGGCGTGGGCGTGGGCGATGGCGGTGGAGGCGGACGGTGGCAAGGGCTAGGGCGGAGGTGGATAGTGGCATGGGCTAGGGCTAGGGCGGAACGGCAAAGAGAGGAGGTCAGGAAACCCTAAAAATACAGAGATCACTCTCTGTATTTATTTCTTAAAAATAGTCATCACAGATGGTTTTTGGCTAAAACCGTCTGTGATGAAGGGCACATCACAGACGGTTTTGACTAAAACCGTCTGTGATATTCCCTTCTCATCACATACGGGTTTAGCCAAAAACCGTATATGATACGCCCGAGAGTCATCACTGACTGTTTTTTTCAAAAAACCGTCTATGATGATACCTAATCACAGACGATTTTTGAAAACTGTCAATGATGAGTGGTCTAATATAAATCCTTTTGTAGTAGTGAAAATAACTTGTTTTTGTGACCAGATGAATTATATTCTATATGCTAGTGTAACAGCTCTCATATCCATATCTGATTAATTTGTACTGCTACAATCTAAGCCCACAAAAATCAATGATGTAGCTTCTTCTCTTTTACCTTTGATTAATATGGTAATTTTTAGTCCTCAGAGTCAACGAAAATGACATCCTTTTCTCTTCTTTCCATAATGGATTTCATAATGGATGTGACTAGCACGCGACTTTGTCCGTATTAGTCTTAACTCTTAATGTCCCCCTACACGACCCACTGAGCAACTGCACGTCTGCACCCCGTGTAGAGGTGGGCACCCGGGCCGGGCTCTTTTGAGCCGGCCCGAGGCACGACGTCACGGTCCGGCACGAAGCCCGACCCGGCACGAAGTGGGCCGTGCCGAGCCGGCACGACACTGTAGCATGTGCCGTGCCGGGCTCGAGAATCAGGCACGATGGGCGGCCCGGCACGGCACGACACTGTAGAATGGGCTATACTGGGCCTGATGATCCAGTGCATGAGGAAGAAGCCTAGCATGAAGGTCACTGACTCATAGAGTATGACCGTCATGGATGCACCCAGTAGCATGAACGTCACCCCTATCGCCAACACCTGAGAGAGACGGACAAAATAGGAGAGAGAGAACTAAGAGATATTGAGAAACGGCAAGAAATCGCTCTCTCGCCGCCTCTCAATCTCTCTCACTCTTTCTCTCACCGTCTCTCTCAATCTCTCTCGTCTGTCTCGCCACTCTCTTTCTTGCCCATTCTCCCTCTCTCGTCCGTATTGAGCACATCCTTCTCGCCTATGTAATTGTTCGATAATAAATAAAGTTTAGTTCTTTTCTCATAATATTTGCATTCACCGCCTTAATTCTATGTATCTTGGCTCTTTTCCTCTGGTTGAAATAGTGCAAATGGGTCGGCCGGGCCGCGCGACGCACGGCGTGCACGGCGCAAATGGGGTTGCGGCTCGCTCGCTGGAAAGCGGGCCGGCATGGCACGGCACGACGGGCCGTCACGGCCCGGCACGGTTCAGACACGAAGCACGATGAGCTCGTGCCGGGCCGGCCCGGCCCGGCACGACGCCCACCTCTAACCCCGTGTGGCCCGTTAGGGGCTTAGCCCCTGTTGCCTAACTCGTTTTGCCACTTTTAAGGACAACTCTTCCCAGGCCATTTTTGTTTTTTTTTTCTTTTTCGGGGCTAGTGCATGCGTGCATTTTGCATCTATATTTATTAGTGTTACTGTGCATATTTACGGTTATTTCTATCTATTTTAGTCTTAAATAAGCAAATAAAATTGAGTCTACGTAGAAATCCCATATATGTCAAGTACCCATGCTACGTGGAATGAATCTAGTAAGATCCTGCAATTCTGGAAGGTAATACAGGGAAACCAACTGCACAGCGTGAATGTAGGAGTGAAGTGGAATGCAGCGGATGAAGTCATGTTGTCATGTGGGTTTCCAGAATTTTTTTTAAATAATATATTTTATAATTCAAATTTCAAAAATATACCACGAAATTTTTTTTGCAAAAATATGCTACTGTCGCCCGTTGGTTGGGCGACTGCCACGTGTCGCCCAACCATTCGGCGAGAAGTATTGCGTCGCCCAACCAACGGGCGATAATCGGCGATCATCTTTGGTTCGCTTCCCATGGGCGACAATAAAAATCGCCTCTTTCAGAGGCTTACAAGCGCTGCTGGCCCCTTGTCGCCCAACCAAGGGGCGACTTGGTGCCAAATAAAGCCACAGCTGAGCTCGGCCGAGAGAAGAAGAAAGGGAAGGAGAAGAAAAGAGAAGAGGGAGGAAGAAGAAGAAAGGGAGGGAGAAGAACAAGAAAAGGAGGGAGAAGAAAAGAGAAGGGAGGAAAAGAAGAGCGGCGTTGCACGCAGGTAATTTTTTTACCACTAATTTTATTTAGTGTTTAGGTTTAGGTTTAGGGTTAGGGCTAAGGTTATAACTAATCATTTTCGCGGTTGGTTTTGTTTAGTGTTTAGGGTTAGGGTTTGATCTAGTTATTTTCGCGATTTATTTTGTTTAGTGTTTAGGGTTAGGGTTAGATATAGTTATTCTCACGGTTTATAGATTTAGTGTATAGCAAGAAATCATGGCAGTGTTTAGCAACAAAATTTAGTTAAATCTAGTTATATTTTTAGTCGGTTTGCGGAAATGCATGTAGATCGATATGTTTTTGTACATATAGAAGTGCACATATATATATATTGTTAGGGATGTAGATGTTTTTTGAAATAATTTTAGTAATGTACATATTTTTCGCATAGTTTTCAGAATCTAGTTTTGCTCCATAACAATATACATCCTAATTGAACAACTTGAAAATTTAAGGCCGTAATAGTTTATTGCATTAGAAATGGGCACACTTGGTTTTCAAGTAATGATATTTGTAGGAATGTAGATGTTTTTAGAAATAGAAGTAGAGAGATGTATATTTTTAGAAATGTAGATAGATATATATTTCTCGAAGTACTTTTTACGAAGAGTAATTAATTCGTGTGTTAATGAATAGGTTCGCAGATATGTCAGAACGAGTTCCATTTAGAATATTTTATGGAGAAGGGGTTGTCATGTATGGTTCGGAGGGTGCGGATCTGAGTAACTTTCAGTATGTGGATAGAAGTTTAAGTAGGGTCGAAGAGCGTACATTTGCTTCTGTGTTGAATTGGTTGTATTATACGTTTCGGATGGAACAAGAGAAGTGCCAGCTGAAGTTATCTTGCCTTTGCACCATGCGAGATGATCATGTTTATTGGGAGTTAGTTGAGCTGAAGGGAACTGAATCTTGGAGGTCATATGTGAGGGGGGCGGGGCAACGTGGATGGTATCGGGTGCTTTTGGTGCAAGCGTATGAAAGGGTTGTTGCCCCCGCGGCAGCAGCTGGACGCCGGTGAGTGTAGTGAGCCTCAAAATGAGTATACTTATGGTGACACTGAAATTGGAAAGTCTAGCCGGGAGCCGCATATTCAGGGTTGCAATGAGGATATCGTCTACCAGAGTGGTGAGCAAGTTGATATTGGGGAGGATGATGGAAACATTGGGCAAGATGTGCGGGGGCAAGTAGACGAAGGTGAGGAAATTGAGGAAGTAATTGCACAGATGGAAGATGAAGACCTTGAATATGAACAAGTAGAAGTGGAAGACGATGATAACTCGGATGAGGAAGATGAAGATATTGAGCCACTTGTGGCAGCAGATTGGAGCATGCATCAATTTAATAACCTGGTTGTAAATGAAGGAAATAATACACCTTGGCAGTATAGCGACAATGAGGTGAGACCTAACAGCATGTACCCCACAAAAGAGGCAGTGCAGGATGCTATCAAAGATTGGGCCTTATCACTAAGAAGAACTTTCAGGGTTAAAAAGTCCACCCCAACCTGCTACGACGTGGTGTGCGAGATGCAAGGGTGCCCCTGCAGAGTGCACACGTACAAGCCCAAATGGGGCACCCACTGGCTATGTTCGAAGGTTGAACAACATAGTTGTATGACTGAGGAAACCCTGGTGGTTCACATGAACCTGTCGTCCGGGTATATCGCGAGTGTCATGTACCCGGAGATAGTTGAGAACCTAAATTTTGAGCCCCGTGCTATTATCCGAGCAATTGAGAATATATTTCAGTACACAATTAGCTACGAGAAGGCATGGAGGGCGAAGCAGAAGGCCTTGGAAATGAGATTTGGGAAATTTGAAGACTCGTACCATAATCTGCCCGCACCGCTGGGATTGCATTGTGGAAATAATCTCGGTACTTTTATGATTATCGGATCGTCAGTCAAGGAAGTGGCGAACAAGAGGCATCTGAAGAGATTTTTCTTCACATTCGGAGCTTGCATTAGGGCATTCTATCACTGCCATCCATTGTTGTGTGTGGACGGCACATTCCTGACTGGGAAATACAAAGGACAAATAATGATAGCTGTGGGCGTCGACGCGAACAACCGATTCGACTGTTGCCTTTGCCTTTGTGGAAAGCGAGAACTATGAGAGTTGGTGTGGTTCCGCGAACTTGAAGATCGGGTGGTGAAGACTCGCCAACATGTGTGCATACCGCATGACAGCATTTGGTGCGCTTAGTGCCATCGATGATGCAAACAGGGAAGAGGAGCCATTTCGACTAACTTGCAGAGCCGATGGTGCATGAGGCATTTGGGCGCGAACTTCTATAAGCAATTCAAGAACAAGGAACCGATGAACATGTTCAAGAGGCTATGTAAGGTAACCAAGATAGCAAGTTCCGTACTCTTTGGAATAATCTTGATGAGCTAACAAAAAACACAAAGAGACTACTAGCGCAGTAACACAGAGCAGCAGAGCCTTTAGTCTCTCCGCAACAGAAGATGAGGCGACGAGTCGTAAATCGAAGGCAAAGGCCGATCAAATGTTTCTGATTTGGATAAAGCACGAGCCCAAAGAGAAGTGGTCATTGTTACATGACACACATGGTGCTAGATACGGTGTCATGACGACCAACTTGACGGAGGTGTACAACCGGGTAATGAGAGGGATGAGGTGTCTCCGCTGGTAGGAATTGTTGAGGAGGCTTTGGGTACAACCAGTATTTTGTGGATAGGCATAAAGTCTGCTGAAATAGTAATGAGAGATGAGAATGCCTTGTACTCAAGCATGATAAGTAAATACATGGATGAGAAGAGTAAGAAGGCGGGCAAGCATAGAGCTATCAAAGTAGGTTCACGAACACCGCGCTCGAGGTGATATGCAGGATAAAGGACGACGGAAACAAACCGTAAGGTTATCACCCAAGAGTGCATCTTACAGGCTGAATGTCAATGCTCGTGTAACAAACCCCTCCTGTTGCATAGGCCATGTTCTCATGTGATAGCTGCATGTGCATTATTTGGAATGCGACCCGGTACATATCTATCATAATATTTTACAAAGGAAAAGGTGATGGCTACCTGGGGCGAGGAGCTGTATGGTTATGGTGTTGTCGGTTCTTTCACCACAACCCCTAGTGTCGTTGAAAGGTTCTGGGTCCCTGACTTTGATGCAAGATCATACAAAGGAGGCCGTCGCAAAACAAGGCATATCAGGAATGATATGGATGAGTCCAAAACTGGTAAGCGCGTGAAGAAATGTTCGTTGTGCAAGCGAACAGGTCACACGTTCAAGAACTACCAGCCACATAACGAAGAGGACGAAGGAGGAGATGTCAACCCGACGGCGGGGGAAGGATCGTCGTCTGCAAGACGTGGTGGACGACATCATCGGACTACCGAAGAAGCTATTTGAACTATTAGATGCTATATGTCAAATTAATATTTTGTTAATGTAATGTGCGTTGTAATCTGTTTTAATATAATTTGCTGATGTAATGTGCGTTGTAATCTGTTTTAATATAATTTGATGATGTAATGTGCGTTGTAACCTGTTTTAATATATTTTGCTGATGAAGTGTTCGTTGTGATCTGTTTTTGTAACGACCTGAAAGTTTGGAATAATGTAAAATAAACAGTTTAAATCTTAATATAAGTGGTTTTGAAATTCTAGGTATTATTGCTCCAATTAGAATTTCTTAGATTTTGTGTTATGGGAAAAGATTTAATAAAAAGGGAAAAACAAAGAAAAAGGTAAAAAGATGAAAATAAAATTTAGAAAATTTTATCATGAGTCCTATTTGAGCTGGCCATAATGTTTGACCAGTAAGTAGAATTTTTATAAACTTAGGGGTAAGTTAAATAAAATATGTATCTACTTTTTGACTAAAAACAGTGAATCAAAAAGTGGAAAGAAAAATAATTAATGTCAAGAAAAGCCAAGAAAATTTATATAAATCCCTGGAGATATGATGCATCACTGGAAAAATTTTTATAATTAAATGAATTGATATAAGCTTTTTAAAAATTCAAATACAGTGGGTCCAAAATGTAAGGAAAGTGATTGTCAGAATTTGTATACAATAATGGCTCGTGTTTTTGATTTGAAAATTTTATAGTGGTCCAACTATAAGGACTGGAACCTCTCCAAAAAGTTTTAAAAATAAATCTTAGAAAATGAACCTGTAATTAAATCAAAAACCGAAATCAAAGTTTAGAACCAGGGTAGAGTGTCAGAATTTTAACAAATTGTCCAAAATGAGTTTTTGTCTCAGAATTTTCCAGTAGACGTGCGACTTTAATTAGGACTTATTCAAAAAGTTTGGAAAAATCTGGAATTAGTTTAGAGCTTAAACTAATGCGAAATCTAGAGAATTCCCGTTCTGTCTTATCACATTAAAATCGGTTATCTCGCTGACAAGTGGGCCCGGCCATGTTGAATCGTTGACGAGCTGGTCAGCTGAGGCGAGGCCGTCTCGCTGCTAGTGGGCCCCGGCCCCACATGTAAGTCTCACGCTCGTTTTCCCCTTTCCTTTCTTCTCCCCTGGCCGAGGCGAGGCGGTGTCGTTCGTGCCGCCGTCCCCGGCCAATCGCCTGCACGGTTGCGATCACCACCTCCACGTCGCCTAGGGTCTCCTCTGCGCTGTGCTTGGTCGCCGTGGTCGAGCCGCGACAGGAGGTGGTTTGCACCGTCCGCTCGATCGGCATGTAAGAAGCCGACCGAGATCGGCGCCAAAATCGCGAATGAGATCAACCTCATTTGGCTATAAGCCTTGCACTCGCGTCGCATCGCTCTCTGCGCACTCTCTTTTGCCATTTCGCCGAGCTGGGAGTCTCTCGCGAGTTCTTCTTCCCCGTTAGTCCGCAAGAACCGAAAAGGGTGGGATCGTCGAATCGGGTGAGTTCTCCCTCAATCCATCGAATCGATTCCACCCGAAGCATCCTTAGTGCCCCAGGTTTACTGATCACACGCTATTTTGGTTCCTTTTTGCTCGTAGCGCCGCCGCACCGCCGTTCTTCTTCCTCACGGCCGGCGCACGGTGGCAGCTCGGTGCAAGCTTTCTCCGACCCAGCCATCCGGTGAGTTCGAATCCCCTAAGGTCACTGTAGCTCGCCTAGCCCCAGTTCACCGGAATGGTAGCCGTTAGCCGAGGTTTCGCCGTCGTAGCCATGGTGCCGCCGCACCCTCACGGTGGCGGCCACCTTCCCGGCCACCTCCCGACGAATGGATACCACCCATGGGTGCGCACGGGTGTGCTGGTGCCCATGGTGCTGGCCATTTCGCCGCGGCGGAGCTAGTTCGCCGGCGGCGAGTAAGAGTCCCCGGTGCCCTGCTCTGGGTCACTGGCCGATGGGACCCAGATGTCAGCGAGGCCGCGAGTTTGAACTCAATTTTGGCGCGCGGGGCGAAAGCCGTTTTCTGTGAGCGAAAGCGTATTTTGCAATTTCAGTTGATTTTCAGAAAACCGGCTAAAATTCAAACGCTTGTAACTTTTGAATCATCTGGCCAAATTGAGAGAAACTAGTTTCTAAATTCGTATAAAATTCTGTAGTTTCTGAATATATAAAAATTTCTGTGGATGAGTAAAATGTGATTTTAGGAAAAATTAAAGAGAAGCTTAAGTGTAAATAGGGTGTTATGAATAAAATATTTTTGGGATGATCCAATTAAGGAAAAGTAAATTTTTGTTGAGTCTCTGAGTTATGAGTATTCCAAATAAACAAAATGTTTCCATGATACCTTACTATATATCATGTTTACTTAAAAATGAATATTAAGCATGAGAAATGAAATTGAGTAAATGAAAGATAGGACCAAAGTTTGAATGTTTAAAAGTTCATTCTATTTAGGTATGTATCATGGGGAGTTCTCATGTGAAAATACTTAGGAAAAGTATTTGTGATAGTTGTTCAATTAAGAAAAACAATACTAGTTATAACCAAAATAGATGTAATTCGCTATGAACAAGTTCAAAATAACTCAAATTCACTTTTAAAATGTTTTTAAGATCATGCCCTGATTTCAGGAAGAAAATGGAAGAAAGATGTTGAATAGTTTAGTAATGAATGAAGATGAAAAATTGAAAGGTTATAAGTTAGTTTTTATGTTCATATAGCCCTTTTCAACATATGATAAAACGGATTATATGAATAAGGAAGAATGTAAAAATGGTATAGAAGCACTTCACTAAGTATATTCTAGTAGATTCTGGAAAAATAATGATATTTTGTTAAGGTTTATATGCAAAACAGGTTAAGGGAATGAGTCTACTTTTTATGTTTTGCTGAATGATTGAAGTAATCAAGCTTTTTCAACCATGTGTAAAATAACTCATTCAAGTAATAAATTTTGGAAGAATAGTGTAGAAATGATAACCAAAGTTTGTTCTACCATATTCCAGAAAAATATTCTGTTTTAGAGCTTTGGTTCACTTAGTTTCCATAAGTGTAATAACCTTATGTGATATGGTTTAATCCTTCTTCCTTAGCCAGTTTTGTAGCTAAGTCTAGAATTCAACCAAGCCTTTTTATCAATAGTTTACAAGTTTCATCCAAACCCTAAAAGTTAAAAGAAGTTGTTAGATTTGATAATTAAAGTATGCTCTAGCTAATTCAAGGCTTAAACTCTAATTTCTGTAGTTATTGGACATCAATCTTGTTAGGTTTATAACCCTAGATGATATAGTTTTTCAAGTGCTATCTTCTTGGAAATTTTGAGAAAAACCAGAGAAGCTCTGTTTTCTTTGAGTGTAGCATCCTCCAAAGAAGCAAATGTTCAATCAATTCTTTCAAATAATTTTAGCATCTATAATTCGATGTTTAAATTCAAATATTTCATGAATAGCAGTTGCCTGTTTGATTCGAATTGTGTTTACCTGTTTATCTGTCTGTTTTCTTTTTGCCATTTGGAGTTTGCTGATATTCTCTTTTTCTTCTTGTTCAAACGCAGTAGAGACCGACATCATCGAAGAAGAAGAAGACTGCTCGCAGATCCAGATTTTATTCCTGACAGTGATTTGCAAGGCAAGCAACTCCTTGATCACGTTGAGCCTGATAATTCACCTACTATATGTTGTTTTTGCTTATGTACAGTGCATCCGGATAATTCCCCCTAAAAGTGCTATTTTGGGTTAGAACTGTAGCTAATCCTGTAAATTATGGTTTGTCTCAATCTGTATGGACTTGTGAACCTTGTAAACCTTAGTTTGAGCTAGACATACTTAATGTCATGTTTGGGTATAACCGCTAGCATAATAAAATTCTGCTTAAGTCTCTCGTTGGTATTTTCAGTCTTTTCAACTGTCATATGATCTTTTGGGATCTGGTTGATGATAATTTGCTAAAAACCCTCAAACAAAACTATGTTTTGACGCGGGTGGTTATTTGGCGCTAGCCGGTTGTGCAAAAGGATTTGCACGTAGCTAGGGTGGAGTATCGCCCGTGTCAGATTAAGGACCGAGCAAATGGGATGTTGTAGAACCATGTTTCGTGCAACCACAAGGGCTTGTATGGGCGGGTCTTAGCTTAATAAGTTGTTTAGATTTGGCTTTGCATCTATGAAAGGCGGGAGATTGCACAGGCAGTCCGGTCAGGTCTGTCTGTAGGGGTTTCTACATACCAATGCAACGGTGTACGCCTTGCCCTGGACAGAGACGTGGTGTGTGTGTGATAAATGTGGATCCACGGCTTGGGTGAGTGTCTCTGTCTTTAGGGCGAGGGTTAACGTCCCGGGCTGGTGTAAAGCCATATCTAAATAATGTAAAAGCTTTGTATGATCTCCTTGCCGACACACCGAAGGAAGTGTGTTAACTGGCCTGGCAAAAGAGGTTGATCATTCCTTGTGGATAAAGTGTACACCTCTGCAGAGTGAAAAAAAAAATCTGATCGATTAGCCGCGCCCGCGGTAAGGGGCACTTGGGGAAAATCCTCCCAATGCTAGAGTTTTAGTGATTTCCAAAATGGGTTGGGGTTTTTGAGAAACTGGTTTACAACCAACTTTTGTGTCAAAGGATCGACACCGGGGTTTCATGCAGTCGGGTAGACTGGGTTGAAAATCTGGAATATTTGCTTATCATTCTGTCCTTCAATTGCTTTTATTAAAATGCGATGTTGCAATCTATTATGCTTACTCTTTTTAATATTTCATGCAAATGCAAAATAACCATAGCCTGTCCATTGCTCAGCCTGCATAATTATTTATTTGCATCTGTGAACCAATATAAGTCTTCTTGAGTACCAATGTACTCAATCTTGCATCTCTTTGTCTCGGAGGAAGAAGATCATGCGATTTGCTTGGACGACACGTTCTTTCAGGCCGGTCTCGGGGGTTTTGACGATAGCCTTTTCCAGGTTGCCTAGTCAGTGCCTGAGGGTTTAGTGGGCAACCGCAAGGCCGTTTGGAGTTTTAGTTCCTTTTGGTTTCATTTTATTTCATTTGTTAAAATGGTTCAAATTTGTATCTTGAACAATTGTATAATTATTTCAGTTATGTAAGATCTTCTATATGTTTGCGTGTATGATTTTGGTACGAATGTTGTAAACATGTGAGTGCTAGCTACTGATCCAGGGAATGGCACAGTAATCACATGGAGTTCCTGTTCATCGAGCGGGTCTCACAAAGAATGGTATCGA
This sequence comes from Otatea glauca, assembly GCA_036346275.1. Lineage (NCBI taxonomy): Eukaryota > Viridiplantae > Streptophyta > Magnoliopsida > Poales > Poaceae > Otatea > Otatea glauca. The sequence goes on from CM070719.1 coordinate 38,454,491, forward strand.
GCCATCTTGTTGTAGGAACCTTGGGGAGAAATGGTCGCTAGTTAGAAGTGTGAAAACTTAATTTGGAAGTAAACAAAACTTTGTCCACTACTAATAATGAAATTTAGCCTAATGCTAATTTTCTTGTTTGTAGTTCCTTAGCTCTTCCTAATTATGTTTATAAGCTTATCTTGTCTTGTATTTTGTAGATGGCCCGGTTTGTTCCTTGCCACGAGTCGAGAGTCCCCGAGCACTCAGGTATGATGGGAGTGCTGCAGTCGTTGCTTGAGAGCTGTCAGTTTGAGGGGTGCCCGAGATACGTGGTTTTCCAGGCGTACTTGAGCCCAGTGACCATGGAGTACGCCGCTCTTGTGTTTATTCCTCCTAGGCCGGCCCACAGTGAGGGAGAGAGGAGCTATATGGGTAGTGGGTCGTCGATAGACGCTTCTATGAATGAAGCGGCATACCTAGCCATAGTACGACTCCGGCACGTGCTACCTGACTTGAGCCCTCACCATTACTACCTACCTAGGAGACCGTTGGTAGGGAGTAATGTGTATAGGGATCACGTTGGAGTGGGTAATAGCAATTTAAAGGTCATGGTGGAGTTTACTAATAGGTTAGATAGCCACTACGTGAGATTGGCGCAAGAGTTGCTTGAGACTCGGCGTCGTGTGGTATTCTTGGAGTCCCGAGTGACATTGTGTGTGGCAAGGCGTGCCTTACCACGCACGGTGTTAACTAGTGAGGCTCCGAGGATTTCGGCGGCGCAACGCCCTCCACCTATGTCCTATGTGCCTACGCCGGGAGTGGGTGCAAATGCCATGATGTCAACTATTGGGAGTTGCCCTAGGCTCATTAATGACAAGGGTATCAATCCATATAGTATTTGCACCTACCGCCCTAGCACTCCACGGGTGTATCACCGAAGGAGATGTGTGGTTAGGAATGTGGGAATATGAGGTAGTGGAATGGAATGTAGAAAAATCTAGTAGTATGTGGTAATGTATGGAAGAAGTATTTTGGTAGTGTATTGGTAATGTAGTTGCTAAGATGTGATTTTGATGTAATATAAGTGTTGCAAGAACCTTGTAAATATTGAGGGTTGTGCTGAAATTAGTAGTTAAAGTAGTCTCATTTTGTAACTAAGAATAGGACTTGTAAAAATGTAAGTGTAAGATTAAGCTCTATGTGATCAAACTAGTTTGTATGCTTCTAAACAAAGTGTCAAATTGCTGGAAATGGTGGCATGAAGCTCCCTGTTAAGTGTAGATACCAAGTGATGTTTAAATCTCTTTTGTTAGACTAATAAATTGTATGTGTGCTTGTGAGAAAAATATTTGATAATCTTGCTATATTGTGTTTGTGATGAATTGGCTGTGGTTCTGGGAAGGTGCTGCCGAAATGCTAAGGGAAAGTTCATTTTTGTGTTGTGCTGGTAGTAAGTGTTAGATAATATATAGATACGTGTTTTGAAATGTGAGAATCCAAATTTCTGGGAAGACTAGTTAATGGGTAAATTAGTCCATGTGTAACCATGAATTCAGGAAGTAGGATCAAATGACAGGGAGGTGGAGTTGACTGTTGTGTGAAGATAAATTGCATACATATGTTTTAGTGGTAACTAAGATATGAATTTGCTTATGTGTATGTGCGTATCATGTTTTGCAAGTATAAAGTTTTGAGTTGCTTCTTTTGTGTGAATTAATAGTGGTGATTTTCTCTCGCGAATTTTAGCTTTGTAGTGGAAGTTTTCGATGAGATAATCATTCACGACAATTAAGTGAGCATGAGTTAGATATGTGGAATATTGTGACAGCCATAAATCTTAAAGCAATATTCTTTTCTTTAGTATGCCAAAATATTGAAATTACAGGATGAGGTCGACAAGATCCCTTAATCAGATTTTGGGGTCTGGTGCGGCTCAGGATGCTCGTGACCCTCGAGCGAGTATTTCCACGCCGGCCCAACCAAATCCTCAATATCCCACGACGCGGGCCTCTTCTTCACGAGCTGCTCGTCATGATGTTCCGGATCCGCCGCCTGCTCAGGGGGATATTCCGGAGGATCGATTCGCATGACCGCCTACAATGGCGCAAGTCACGGCTATGATCGAGCAAGGAAGGCAGGCGAATGCCCTGTTGCTTCAGCAGATAGCCCAGAATACGGCGCCTCAGAATGTGGTTCGTGGGGGAAATGGTGGAGCACCTCAAGTGTCTAAATTGAGTGAGTTCCTAAGGACACGACCACCGCTTTTCCCCTCCGCCGAGCCTCTCGATCGATGATTGGTTGAGAGTGTGGAGAGCAAGTTGGCCATTGCACAATGTGATGATAGGGAGAAAGTCTTGTATGCCTCCTATCGGTTGCAAGGACCGCAGCAGTTTGGTGGGAGAACTACCAGCGATGCTACCGAAGGTCGAGTGGTCTTATGGCACGAGTTCGGGTCGCTCGCCGCACTCACGTTCCGGCTAGTGTGATTGAGGTGAAAAGCGGGAATTTCGGACCTAAAGCAGGGTCAATGCATGAATGGAGTACGCACCGCTTCAATCGGCTATCGGATATGCTACATATGAAGTAGGCGATGAGGCGAGGAGGATTGAAAGGTTTCGGAAAGTGCGAATAAGGAGATTAAGTGGGCTTTGGTTGCTCAAGACATCGATGACTTCGGACCCTCGTTGATAAAGCGGTGAGGTGGAACACGGTAGCCGCAATGTCTTCGAAGCGAAGCGCAAGTGGCTTGCGCGTAGTTCCACCGAGCTGGATCGCCTCGATCACCCGGTGGTGATCGACTAATGTTAAATCGACCACCATCGATCCGAGCCCAAAGGGTCAGCGTCGAGTTGTGGGTTGAGTCGACTCCCGCTTTGTTCGCGACGATCATCGCAGACCCGATCCGTCGAGGCAGCAACCGAGATCATTCGCTGTTGTTTAGAAGCGAGCCGCTAATGTCACTTGCTTTCATTGCAGCGAAGCGTGGGCACTACGCCAACGCTTGTCCTAAGAAGAAGGTGGGGCGACCTCAAGCTCAGGGCTGCTCACAAGATGGGGCAAAGCGACAATTACAAGGATCGGCTCCACCACCTACTCAAGGTGGTAATGTGGGGCGTCTTCATCACGTGACGACTGAGGAGGCGCAAGATGCGCCAGATGTCGTGCTTGGTATGTTTCCCGTGCAATCTATTCCTACCTTGGTTTTATTCGATTCAGGAGCTTCTCATTCTTTCATCTCAAAGAAGTTTTCTGAGCAACATGATTTGGAGGTCTCTCTTTTGCCTGTTCATATGATTGTGCAATCACCTGGAGCTACTATTAGAGCTACTAGTTTCTGTTCTCGGTTTGGCATAGAGATCAATGGGGTTATGTTTTATGCTGATCTCATTAAGATAGAAACATCTGGTTTGGATGTGATTCTGGGCATGGATTGGTTAGCTAAAAGTAAGGGTTGCATAGATTGTGCTAAGCGATCCATAACCCTTGAGAATCAAGATGGGGTGCATGTAGAATTTACCTCAAGTACTGAAATTTCAACACCTCAGACAGTCTGGTATTCTGCATCTGTTTCTAGTTTAAGTGAAGTGGCAGTTGTTAGTGAATTCCCGGATGTCTTTCCTGCTGAATTGTCGGGAGTGCCTCCGGATCGCGATATGGAGTTTGTTATTGATTTGGTGTCGGGAACTGCACCAATATCAAAACGACCATATCGGATGCCTCCAAATGAATTGGTAGAATTGAAAAGGCAACTTAAAGAACAACTTGATAAGGGGTTCATTCGTCCCAGTTCTTCGCCCTGGGGGAGTCCGGTTCTTTTTGTGAAGAAAAAGGACAATAGCCTGCGTATGTGCGTAGACTATCGTGCCTTAAATGAAGTAACCATTAAAAATAAGTATCCACTTCCCCGGATAGATGATCTGTTTGATCAATTGAATGGGGCGCAAGTCTTCTCCAAGATAGATTTAAAGTTGAGATATTTTCAATTGAAAATCAGACCCTCAGATATTCCAAAAACCGCCCTCACTACGCGTTATGGTTTATATGAGTATACCGTAATGTCGTTTGGGCTGACAAATGCTCCAGCAAGCTTTATGAACCTGATGAACAAGGTCTTTATGGAGTATTTAGATAAATTTGTGGTGGTCTTTATTGATGACATCCTCATTTATTCCAAAAACGAGGAAGATCATAGGCAACATTTGCACTTGGTCCTTAATAAGCTTCGGGAGAACAAATTATATGCCAAGTTTGAGAAGTGTGAGTTCTGGTTGAAAGAAGTCGCTTTTCTGGGGCATGTTCTGTCAGAAGGCGGAGTTGCCGTCGACCCAAGTAAAGTAGAGGCAGTGTTGGCTTGGGAAAGGCCGCAATCAGTGCCAAAGATTCGAAGTTTTCTAGGCTTCGCCGGATATTATCGCCGGTTTATTGAGAACTTCTCTAAAATTGCTAAGCCACTAACTCAGCTTCTCAAAAAGGAAAGGAAATTTGAATGGACTCCTGGTTGTGAGGAAAGTTTTCAGAAACTGAAGGAAATGTTAACATCTGCTCCGGTGCTCATCTTGCCAGATATTCATAAGAGTTTTGAAGTGTACTGTGATGCATCGCTTCACGGCCTGGGTTGTGTGTTGATGCAAGAGGGTCGGGTTGTCGCTTATGCTTCTCGACAACTCCGTCCTCATGAAGCAATTATCCCACACATGACCTAGAGCTAGCTGCGATTGTGCACATACAAAATCAAGCGGCACTATCTCATTGGAAACAGAGCGGAAATTTACACGACCACAAGAGCCTCAAATATTTCTTTACTCACCGGATCTGAATCTAAAGCAAAGAAGATGGCTAGAGCTAATCAAAGACTATGATCTCGGCATTCACTACCATCTGGTAAAGCCAATGTTGTGGCGATGCTCTTAGCCATAAGCTTTATTGCATGTTGGGTTCAAATCGATGCAGGTTAGTTCACGAGTTTCAAAAACTCAATCAATTTAGTTGAGAATGGTTATGTGGCCACTCTGCGATTCTGACCAACTTTGAAGGGTCAAATTAAAGTCGCACAAGTATAAAGATGAAGTAGTTGTTGAGATTGAATCGGTTGAAAGAAGGCACGGATTACGAGTTTTGGAAAGCCACGATGGGATAATCATGAGAGGAACTCGGATATATGTGCGAATGATCTTGAGATCAAGGAACTAATTTTTGCGAAATTCATGAGTCACCATTATCTATTCATCTGGTAGTACCAAGATGTACGGGATCTTAAGAAGGAATATTGGTGGCCCAAAGATGAAGAAGGATGTCATTGAATATGTCGCAAAGTGTGATGTATGTCAGCGAGTTAAGGTGAACATCGCGTCGGTGGACTTCTTGACCATTGCAAATTCGAGAATGGAAGTGGGATGATATCGAGATGGATTTCATTCTTGGTCTTCCTCGAACCCGAGAAGGAGTGATTCCATTTGGGTTATTGTCGACAGTGACAAAGGTAGCTCATTTCATACTGTCAAGACTAGAGACTCTCTGATTAAATTAGCGAGCTCTATGTTTCAAATATTATGCGCTTGCATGGTGTTAGAAGGCGATTGTGTCGACCGTGGATCTGATTCACATCTCATTTCGGGAATATTTGCACAAATTGTTGGGAAGCAATTTGAAATTGATTCGCCTACCATCCACAGGTGATGGGCGGTGAAAGAACAAATCGAGACTCTTGAAGACATGTTGCGGGCTTGTGTCTTTGTCTTATAGCACGAATTGGGAGAAGTGCCTCGCATTTGCGAGTTTTCTTACAACAATAGCTTTCAAGCTAGTCTGCAGATGTCGCCATTTGAGGCGCTTTATGGAAGAAAATGTCGAACACCACTTTTACGGTCGAAGTGGGTGAAAGCAGTTCTTGATCTGATTTGATTAATGAAGCCCAAGAGCAAGTGGATTTAATCGAAGCGGTTGAGGAAGCTCAATCTCGCTTGAAAAGTTATCCGACACTCGTCGGCGTGACTTAAGCTTCGAGGTTGGCGATTATGTTTATCTTAAAGTTTCACCTCTTCGTGGAGTTCGCGATTCGTGTTCGAGGCAAGCTCGCTCCTCGGTATATTGGACCTTATTGCATCACGAGAAGATGGGAGAGAAGGCATATAGATTGCGATTGCCTACTCGGTTATCCGATGTGCATAACATTTTCCATGTGTCGAATGGCGAAGAAGTGTCTCCGTGTCCGTGAACTTACCCGGTTGGAAGATCTTGATCTTGACTGACTTAACCTATCGAGGCGTCGGTGAAAATTCTTGAAGAAGCGGGCGCCATACTCAAACAAAGCCCATAAGATGCTAAAGGTGCGAGAGAGTAATCATTCGGAAGAGAAGCGACATGGGAGTGAGAGGATCGCCTTAGGGAAGAATTCCCGGATTTCTTTTAAACCCTTTTCCCTTTTAGCCTGTCAAATCTAGAAGCGAGATTCTGTAAGGGGTGGATGCAGAACGACACGAAAGTTTGGAATAATGTAAAATAAACAGTTTAAATCTTAATATAAGTGGTTTTGAAATTCTAGGTATTATTGCTCCAATTAGAATTTCTTAGATTTTGTGTAATGGGAAAAGATTTAATAAAAAGGGAAAAACAAAGAAAAAGGTAAAAAGATGAAAATAAAATTTAGAAAATTTTATCATGAGTCCTATTTGAGCTGGTCATAATGTTTGACCAGTAAGTAGAATTTTTATAAACTTAGGGGTAAGTTAAATAAAATATGTATCTACTTTTTGACTAAAAACAGTGAATCAAAAAGTGGAAAGAAAAATAATTAACGTCAAGAAAAGCCAAGAAAATTTATATAAATCCCTGGAGATATGATGCATCACTGGAAAATTTTTCATAATTAAATGAATTGATATAAGCTTTTTAAAAATTCAAATACAGTGGGTCCAAAATGTAAGGAAAGTGATTGTCAGAATTTGTATAAAATAATGGCTCGTGATTTTGATTTGAAAATTTTATAGTGGTCCAAATATAAGGACTGGAACCTCTCCAAAAAGTTTAAAAAATAAATCTTAGAAAATGGACCTGTAATTAAATCAAAATCCGAAATCAAAGTTTAGAACCAGGGTAAAGTGTCAGAATTTTAACAAATTTCCCAAAATGAGTTTTTGTCTCAGAATTTTCCAGTAGACGTTTGACTTTAATTAGGACTTAGTCAAAAAGTTTGGAAAAATCTGGAATTAGTTTAGAGCTTAAACTAATGCGAAATCTAGAGAATTCCCGTTCTGTCTTATCACATTAAAATCGGTTATCTCGCTGACAAGTGGGCCCGGCCATGTTGAATCGTTGACGAGCTGGTCGGTGGCGAGGCTGTCTCATTGCCGTGGGCCCCGGCCCCACATGTAAGTCTCACGCTCGTTTTCCCCTTTCCTTTCTTCTCCCCTGGCCGAGGCGAGGCGGTGTCGTTCCTGTGCTTCGCCGTCCGGCTCAACTGCCCCGTACGGTTGCGATCACCACCCTCCACGTCGCCTAGGGTCTCCTCTGCGCCTGTGCTTGGTCGCTCGTGGTCGAGCTGCGACAGGGAGGTGGCTGCACCGTCCGCTCGATCGGCACAGAAGAAGCCGACCGAGATCGTGCGCCCAAAATCGCGAATGAGATCAACCTCATTTGGCTATAAGCCTTGCACTCGCGTCGTATTGCTCTCCTGCACCCCTCTTTTGCCATTTCTCCGAGCTGGGAGTCTCTCGCGAGTTCTTCTTCCCCGTTCGTCCGCAAGAACCGAAAAGGGGGGATCGTCGAATCGGGTGAGTTCTCCCTCAATCCATCGAATCGATTCCACCCGAAGCATCCTTAGTGCCCCAGGTTTACTGATCACACGCTATTTTGGTTCCTTTTTGCTCGTAGCGCCGCCGCACCGCCGTTCTTCTTCCTCACGGCCGGCGCACGGTGGCAGCTCGGTGCAAGCTTTCTCCGACCCAGCCATCCGGTGAGTTCGAATCCCCTAAGGTCACTGTAGCTCGCCTCGCCCTAGTTCACCGGAATGGTAGCCGTTAGCCAAGGTTTCGCCGTCGCAGCCATGGCGCCGCCGCACCCTCACGGTGGCGGCCACCTTCCCGGCCACCTCCCGGCGAATGGATACCACCCATGGGTGCGCGGGGGTGTTTGGTGCCCATGGTCGCCATTCGCCATGGCGAGAGATAGTTCGCCCGGCGAGTAAGAGTCCCGGTGCCTGCTGCGGGTCAGCGGCGATGGGACCCGGATGTCACGAGGCCGCGAGTTTGAACTCAATTTTGGCGCGCAGGCGAAGGCCGTTTTCTGTGAGCGAAAGCGTATTTTGCAATTTCAGTTGATTTTCAGAAAACCGGCCAAAATTCAAACGCTTGTAACTTTTGAATCATCTGGCCAAATTGAGAGAAACTAGTTTCTAAATTCGTATAAAATTCTGTAGTTTCGAATATATAAAAATTTCGTGGATGAGTAAAATGTGATTTTAGGAAAAATTAAAGAGAAGCTTAAGTGTAAATAGGGTGTTATGAATAAAATATTTTTGGGATGATCCAATTAAGGAAAAGTAAATTTTTGTTGAGTCTCTGAGTTATGAGTATTCCAAATAAACAAAATGTTTCCATGATACCTTACTATATATCATGTTTACTTAAAAATGAATATTAAGCATGAGAAATGAAATTGAGTAAATGAAAGATAGGACCAAAGTTTGAATGTTTAAAAGTTCATTCTATTTAGGTATGTATCATGGGGAGTTCCTCATGTGAAAATACTTAGGGAAAAGTATTTGTGATAGTTGTTCAATTAAGAAAAACAATACTAGTTATAACCAAAATAGATGTAATTCGCTATGAACAAGTTCAAAATAACTCAAATTCACTTTTAAAATGTTTTTAAGATCATGCCCTGATTTCAGGAAGAAAATGGAAGAAAGATGTTGAATAGTTTAGTAATGAATGAAAATGAAAAATTGAAAGGTTATAAGTTAGTTTTTATGTTCATATAGCCCTTTTCAACATATGATAAAACGGATTATATGAATAAGGAAGAATGTAAAAATGGTATAGAAGCACTTCACTAAGTATATTCTAGTAGATTCTGGAAAAATAATGATATTTTGTTAAGGTTTATATGCAAAACAGGTTAAGGGAATGAGTCTACTTTTTATGTTTTGCTGAATGATTGAAGTAATCAAGCTTTTTCAACCATGTGTAAAATAACTCATTCAAGTAATAAATTTTGGAAGAATAGTGTAGAAATGATAACCAAAGTTTGTTCTAGCATATTCCAGAAAAATATTCTGTTTTAGAGCTTTGGTTCACTTAGTTTCCATAAGTGTAATAACCTTATGTGATATGGTTTAATCCTTCTTCCTTAGCCAGTTTTGTAGCTAAGTCTAGAATTCAACCAAGCCTTTTTATCAATAGTTTACGAGTTTCATCCAAACCCTAAAAGTTAAAAGAAGTTGTTAGATTTGATAATTAAAGTATGCTATAGCTAATTCAAGGCTTAAACTCTAATTTCTGTAGTTATTGGACATCAATCTTGTTAGGTTTATAACCCTAGATGATATAGTTTTTCAAGTGCTATCTTCTTGGAAATTTTGAGAAAAACCAGAGAAGCTCTGTTTTCTTTGAGTGTAGCATCCTCCAAAGAAGCAAATGATCAATCAATTCTTTCAAATAATTTTAGCATCTATAATTCGATGTTTAAATTCAAATATTTCATGAATAGCGATTACTGTTTGATTGAATTGTGTTTACTGTTTATCTATCATTTTTTTTTGCCATTTGGAGTTTCTTGATATTCTCTTTTTCTTCTTGTTACTTAGCAGTAGAGACCGACATCATCGAAGAAGAAGGCGACTGCTCGCAGATCCGATTTTATTCTCGACAGTGATTTGCAAGGCAAGCAACTCCTTGATCACGTTGAGCACGATAATTCACCTACTATATGTTGTTTTTGCTTATATACAGTGCATCAGGATAATTCCCCTAAAAGTGCTATTTTGGGTTAGAACTGTAGCTAATCCTGTAAATTATGGTTTGTCTCAATCTGTATGGACTTGTGAACCTTGTAAACCTTAGTTTGAGCTAGACATACTTAATGTCATGTTTGGGTATAACCGCTAGCATAATAAAATTCCTGCTTAAGTCTCTCGTTGGTATTTTGGTCTTTTCAACTGTCATATGATCTTTTGGGATCGGTTGATGATAATTTGCTAAAACCCTCAAACAAAACTATGTTTTGACGCGGGTGGTTATTTGGCGCTAGGTTGTGCAAAAGGATTTGCACGTAGCTAGGTGGAGTATCGCAGTGTCGGATTAAGGACCGAGCAAATGGGATGTTGTAGAACCATGTTTCGTGCAACCACAAGGGCTTGTATGGGCGGGTCTTAGCTTAATAAGTTGTTTAGATTTGGCTTTGCATCTATGAAAGGCGGGAGATTGCACAGCGGTCGGTCAGTGCATGCTCAGGGGTTTCTACATACCAATGCAGCGGTACGCCTTGCCACAGGCAGAGGCGTGGTGTGTGTGTGATAAATGTGGATCCACGGCTTGGGTGAGTGTCTCTGTCTTGAGGCGAGGTTAACGTCGGTGGTGTAAAGCCATATCTAAATAATGTAAAAGCTTTGTATGATCTCCTTGCCGACACAGAAGGAAGTGTGTTAGCGGCACGGCAAAAGAGGTTGATCATTCCTTGTGGATAAAGTGTACACCTCTGCAGAGTGAAAAAAATCGATCGATTAGCGCGCTTGCATGATAAGGGGCACTTGGGGAAAATCCTCCCAATGCTAGAGTTTTAGTGATTTCAAAATGGGTTGGGGTTTTTGAGAAGCGGTTTACAACCAACTTTTGTGTCAAAGGATCGACACAGGGGTTTCATGCGATCGGGTAGGTGGGTTGAAAATCTGGAATATTTGCTTATCATTACATCCTTCAATTGCTTTTATTAAAATGCGATGTTGCAATCTATTATGCTTACTCTTTTTAATATTTCATGCAAATGCAAAATAACCATAGCTTTGTCCATTGCTCGGCTGCATAATTATTTATTTGCATCGTGAACCAATATAAGTCTTCTTGATTACCAATGTACTCAATCTTGCATCTCTTGTCTCGGAGGAAGAAGGCTGCGATTTCTTGGGACGACACGTTCTTTTGAGGCGAGTCTCGGGGTTTTGACGATAGCCTTTTCAGTTGCCTAGTCGGTGCACGAGGGTTTAGTGGGCAACCGCAAGGCCGTTTGGAGTTTTAGTTCCTTTTGGTTTACATTTTATTTCATTTGTTAAAATGGTTCAAATTTGTACTGAACACTGTATAATTATTTCAGTTATGTAAGATCTTCTATATGTTTGCGTGTATGATTTTGGTACGAATGTTGTAAACATGTGAGTGCTAGCTACTGATCCAGGGAATGGCACAGTAATCACATGGAGTTCCTGTTCATCAGAACGGGGTCTCACAGTTTTAATATAATTTGATGATGTAACGTGCGTTGTAACCTGTTCTAATATATTCTGCTGATGTAGGCGTTGTAATCTGTTTGATTATATTTTGTGGATGCTTTTGTACTTATTTGTACGCATTTGGTTCGATGTATTGTTCTTATGCTTGTGTATTTATTTGTACGCATTTGGTTCCATGTATTGTTCTGATGCTTGTGTATTTATTTGTACGCATTTGGTTCGATGTATTGTTCTCATGCTTGTGTATTTATTTGTACGCATTTGGTTCTATGTATTGTTTTGATGCTAGTGTATTTATTTGTATGCATTTGGTTCTATGTATTGTTCTGATGCTTGTATAGTTCTCTCTATATAACTTTCCTTTTTGTAATTTGCAGGTATGGCTCACCAAGCTGTAGATGACGACTGGCCCTTTGAGTTGGTAGACCCAGTCGTTGACCGTCGTCACCGTGCACACTTCGCCACCGCTTCACGGAGGAGGGGCGGGATCCTCGGGGCTGCGTACTCTGGCGAGGCCACCGCGGGAGCTCTGGACCCTCGATCCACGTTGGATCCCCAGGTAACATATTTATCTTTTAATTCCAAAATATTCCCGATGCAGTATCATAATCTGTTTTAATTAACTAGTGCGGTGCTCATATTAATTTAATATTTCTATTTAGTAGGGCTGCGGCGGCAGGATTCTTGCCATTGGCACCGATGGTGGAGGCGCCGCAGTGCGCGAGGAGGACGCGAGCCACGGTTCCCGTTGGCCGGTCCCTTCTCACCGCTCTGGTGGATCGGTGGAGACCGGAGATGCACACCTTCCACTTACCTGTCGGGGAGATGGCGATCATTTTGGAGGATGTCTCCTACCTCCTCGGTCTCCCGATCGCTGGTGACTCTGTGGTGCCGCAGGACGTCGACCCGTTGTGGCGCGATGAGGTACTTGCGCGGTTCCATGGTGTGCTACCGCCTGCTGCATACCGACCCTTCACCAGCACCCATGGTCCGACACACAGGTGGCTTCGACAGTTCGTGGTAAGCAACTAACCTTTCGAACTTAACTTCGCATATATATATTGGCTAGACTAACAAGAAAACTTAAATTTACAGGCGGAGCACATCGTCGAGTCTGCGGACGAGCAGAGGGAGAGCCGCCACCTTGAGGCGTACCTACTCTGGCTGTTTGGCTGGTGCAGCCTTGTCAGGGCGATTAGACAAGCCACATGCATCAGCTTTGTCAGCCTTGTCAGGCCGATGAGACAAGTCACATGCATCAGCTTTGTCAGCCTTGTCGGGCCGATTAGACAAGTCACATGCATTAGCTTTGTCAGCCTTGTCGTGCAGCTTTGCTGATGGGTGACACGTCGTGCAGCTTTTCACAGAGGATGCGGCCCATCATGCTTTGTAGTTGTGTGGAGCAACCCCTCACCACCACTATAAAGCGGCGAGGGGTAGACATCAACACCGCCAAACAAGCAATACACGCCGGTGAATCTACACAAACTAGGGCGCGATGTCGTTCTCCGTCGCCTCTTCAACAAGCGAATTCAACCCGCCCGAGTACCGAATACTAGTAGCGTTGGCGCTTGATTCTGCGAGTTGCCCCGACCTAATTGCGGCGCAACCTTAAGCGAAGATGATGCAATCTACCCACGGAGAGCGACCGCCGCGCTCCTCCATTGTGCCCCTCTTCACAGGGTAAACCTCACGGTGTCCATACAATCTGAGGTAACATTACCATTTCATGCATCGTTCTTTCTTTCTCGGCTGAGGACCGGTGTTGCTTCTTCCAATGGATCGACGGGCGAACGGCGTGATATTGAATTTATCTACAAGCTGCGTGGCGCCTACCCGCTTCGCGAGAACTTCACCCGGTGGGAGAGGCGCGGGACATGTCCCGCTCTAGATCGACTAGAGTTCGGGGCGGTGGGCAAGGGGCCAACCAATCGGTGAGTTTCATTACTCATGTTTCACTCACAAAGTAGTAATTCTAAACCAGTTCATCACATACAGGAGTTCAAAAAGAAAATTGCGAAATTGCTCGAGTCAAAGGAGAAACCTCCTCAAGGGCCACTCGAAAGCCCCGACTTTTGCGAACACGGCCTGCAGGCAGTGGTTGATACATGCCACGATGATCTAGCGGATCGGAGATTCTACGGTGCCCCTTGGCCAGGATGAATAGTGCAGCTACTTCAAGCTGGGTGGACAGGAGGCGTACCACCCACATCTCAAACTTCTGTATGGGACAAGCCGGGGAGCAACCCTCTCCATGGTGCTACTACCGCCCGAAATGCGGACCCGAGTACGCCTACGGTGTTATTCAACTACCAAAGCGGGCATACTGCATTGACTGCAGGGCACGCTGTCGGGACTCGAATTTGCAAATCCGGACCCTCTGTGTATACCGCACTAGTCCAGGATCACGCTAGTGCACACAGGCTCAACATAGATGCTATCATAGTCACCCACAGTGAAATATAGCATAAACTTCATTAATTAGTAATAACTGTTGTCTTACATGAATAATGCCTCACGGGGCTTAAAAGAGTATCAATGAGAAGCGGCGGAAATAGAATAAGCGATGGCGCTCGATTCGCCACGAGGCAGCCGCGAGGCTCGGACCTAAGCATTCGCATCCAAATAATCCTCATCCATGGTAGCGTAGATTCTTCCTCTTACGAAGTTGTTGTTGATGGGGTGAGTACATAAAGCACTCAACACGTTGTGCAAAATAATGCAAGTCTAATATTCTATATGTTTGGCTTAATCCAAAGGAATGGCTAGTAAGGGTATTTTTGCAATAAGCGACATTTAACAAGAATACAATAAATAGATTGGAAAGCGATAAAACAAATCGATAATTAATAAATTCGATATTTACGAAATACACCAAGTTTCCAATCCTAAATTAATTTTCCACTTTCCATGGCACCTTGCCATCCCAACAAGTTTTGTTTAACAAAAGTCTAACCCTTAGCTGTAATTCGAGCATTGCCCAATACCGTGAGCACGGCTATTGAATAGATTGTACACTCTGCAGAGGTTATGCACTTTACCCACACGATACAACCAAACACCACCAAGGCGAGTGATCATAACAAAGCCTTTACAATGCTACACCTAGACCCGATCTTGCTCGCTAAGGTTTCAACCTTTGAAGGGTTAAACCACCACAACAGGCCCCCTCTTGCGCCATGTGAGTTAAGCGTAACCGGGACTCACTATTCACCACGACGATGCGAAATCTAGGTTTCACAAATTATTCACTAAGGTGTCCCATTCCGGACATGTGGTTGCAAGAGAGACTCGGGTCAAAGGCTTGCAAGGTTAAGTCCTTAAGGTGATTAAGGCAAGACTTCCACATACCCTGCCAAACTGGCCCACCTTGGCACTTGCCCTTGCCACTTGCCTCAATCTAAAATCATTACCACCCGGTTGATTACCAAGCACCACATGCCATCAACATTTCAATCCCGATGTGTGACCTCCTCGCCACGACAACTTGATATCATTGTGTGACAACGGATGACACACCAATTCATAAACATTGTTCCATATTCCATTAGTCAAGATTAAGTATCGACATTCGGACACATGTGATGACGTGGCATGGCTAAGCAATCTATGACGATCTAACTAGCCCATGTTGATTATCAACTATAATTCCACATCCTAGGGTGACAAATAGATCATGGCATATAATTGACAAGGTATGGTTTAATTCAAATAGGCATATTATCTAATTCCCAGTTAATTGAAATCATTTATACACATAAAATATCATGCATAAAGTTTAAAAGACAAAATAGTAATTTGGTGAAAATTAGGTGCAACATGATCAAAGCACAACTTGCCTTGGGTAGGTGCTGGTCTTGATCTGAGCTTGGGTCTTGGGCGGCGAATCTTCTTAGGATCACCGAGCGGTTCAACGTCTCGCTAAGCGATGCCAAAATAGCAAATAAACACCAAACCAGAGAGCAACCAAACTCCAAAAATAAAATAAAATTCACCAATAAATAGATCTTGATTTTACAAATTTTTAGAAATTTGAAACACTCAAATCGAGTTAAAATGCAAAAGATATAGCCTTTTGAAGTTTGAATAAATCTGAAAATACGAGAAAATAGAATTTACGATTTTTGAATTATTTTCTATTGGAAAAGATTTTATTGCGCAGCGGCGTCATACGACTTCGGACCAATCGGCGACGACCGTCGCGCAGTCCATGGACTCGGTCCACAGAACCGCCTCTGGTCCACCGTGGGCCGCGGCCCGCGGCGCCTCGCACCACCGCGCCCGAACACGCGGCGCGCATCGATTCTTCTGCGACGCGCGCGCGTCTGCGATGCTCGACACGCGCGCGCATCTGCGCGACGATCGGCGGCTAACGCTCTCGCACGCGCGCGCGATCTCACCGAACAACCACGATCCAGCGGTCCACGCTTACATTGTTTTCTGCGAGCGAGCGGCGTGGCTCGATCTGGATGGTCGGCTGGAGATCCGGCGGTGTCTGGCTTCAGCTGCGGCGATGTCGCGGCGGCGCGAGTTCCGGAGCGAGGGCGGCGGCGACCAGACGGCGTTACGGCTCTGCCGGCGACGAAGAGGTAGCTGCTCGGTGCGGCTCGGCGTGGCGAACCAGCTGGAACCCACACGTCGAGCGGCGGCAGCGGCAGCGAACGAGCGAGAAAAGCAGCGGCGCTAGAAAACTACTGGCGAGCTCGGGGCTAAGCGGCGGTGACTCAGCGGCGAAGGCTAGCTTTGGCGGATGCGCTGCGGGATGAGGAACCTCGGTGTGCGGGCTGCGGCTTTATAGCCTCGGCATGCGCGCTAAAGCGGCAACCCTAAATCACGCGCGGCGGCGGCAAGCGGCGGCGGATTCGGAAAACCGAATCGGAGGCGAAGGCGATACCGTCCGATTTACAACAGCGGCGAGATTAGATCCGGTGATACGATCCGATCCGCTCTTTCCAAAATCAGCGGCGAGATCTAAACTTACAAAACAACGCGAAAGCGATCCCGACCGCTCGATCTCAATCCAGCGGCCGAAGGCGCTAGGGTTCGCGAAGGAGGCGACCGTCAGATCTTCATCCAACGGCCCGCGCGGCGGCGTGACGGTGATCGGGCCGCGCGTCGATGGGCAAGACGCCGCGATCTTGGGCTTGGCCCGATCTTATTCACTCGATTTTCAAAAGCTTTTGATTTAAAATAATTCCCGAAATTAGATTAATCTACTTTAAGCAATTAAAATATCGGGAAAAATCGAGAAAATTCTCATAAATACTTTGAGACATTACGAGCACAAATAAAATATCTTTGGTAAAACTTTATATTAACTTTATCTATATATATTTAGTTTTCACAAAGGTTCAATATACTTAATTAAATTCAATTCAATTAATTTACGGAAAAAAAAATCCAATAAATTCAGAAAATCACCAAAAAGCATATGAGCGAAATTATAAGCCAAATTTTTGGGATGTTACACACGCTTCCGGTTGTACAAGGATAAGCCCAACACACACCTCCTGCACCATATAGTGGAGTGCGAGCGAAAGCAGAGCGGCGTCTCGGCAAGTCTCGCCATGCGCCAGCGCAATGAGAGGTGCAGAGGTACCTCCTCTCGAAGAGGAAGGGACAAGGGAAGCGGCCGGCGAGATCCGCACCACGCAACAAATCCTTGACGCGTTACGCAGACCATCCGGGAACCCGGGTGGTATTAACATAGGGGACCAAAAATTACATCTTACACACGAGACACAGGAGCACTGCGGATCCCCATGGAGTTCTTTCATAGTGGGGATTGGCGGTGTCCGAGTACAAATCTCAAAATTTACAGGTCGGGTAATATCGAGAAAATGTGGAACATCATTATGGTTTGTACCTAGATAGGCGGAGCGATCATCATTCCACCATGACAAACAATGCTTCCGTTAGTTAGTTAGTCAAGCAATTTACGTCCATCGTTGTAATGCCCTTGTCATATAATCTAATCTTTTGCTTATTTTATCATCTGAACTTTGATTGCATGTGCCCTTATGTATGTTCAACAAATAGTTTAAGTGCTTCGTACGAACTATTCATAACATGAGTTGTCGTCGACTATAATAATTATGGGTTATTGCATTAGTGGAAATTACATGCAAAGCAAGGTGTAAATTTATACAGATGTAATAACGCGATTTGTTCACATGCAATAACGCAATTTTTTCCACATGCAATAACGCATAAGGCTACGAATTGTTCACATGCAAAAGCGTGATTTTGTCCATATGCAATAACGCGGAAGGCTGCGAATTGTTCACATGCAATAACGCAGAAGGCTGCGAATTGTTCACATGTAATAATGCGATTTCGCTACTTAATTAGTACCGTTATACTAATTATAATTTATTAACACCCTCATAATATGGTAGTGCATATATCAAAGATCAAATGTGGTCCACTGTTCATAAAAATACCGTTTAGACATGATATTTTACGGGCCGTCGAAAAGGCTAAAAAACAAACACTCTACTTGTTACCCTTGAATTTTGAAATTTATAATCTACTGTATTACTAGCACAAACAAGTTGCTTTAATTAGTCTGGGCATTGCTTGCCAATTGAGAGCCTGGCCATATGTTGAGCTTAACTTTCTACAATCACTAGTTGATATATACTTGAGTTCCACACCAACATTTCCTGCTTCAAATCCTACTATATTGTAGTGTACTTGATCTTGTAGATGCTAGTTGATCATTAATGTCCCGTGTTGAATGAATTACTACTGATGTCGTGATTTTTTAGTTGTCACCTCACTACACTACTACAGAATTGTACATCAGAATCGGTTCTTTTTTGTCATTACAGTCGGTTCAAGTGGCGATATGAAGTCTTTGGATAGTGATGAGGTGGAGTTATCACAGTCGGTTTTGCCCCGATTGTGATAAAGCCTCATTAGAATCGGTTCTTAGATCAAATCGATTCTGATGAACACATTATCACAATTGGTTTTTTAATAACCGATTACGATAAAGGGTCATCGAATCGGTTCTTTAAAGGCGATTACGATGACCTCATCATTAGAATCGGTTCTTTTGCGAGCCGATTACGATAACCATGTTATCGAATCGGTTCGCAAAAGAACCGATTCTAATGAAGTCATCGAATCGCTTCCTTTAAACGATTACGATGACCCCTCATTAGAATCGGTTCTTTTATAGAACCGATTACGATAGCGGCGTTATCGAGAATCGGTTCCGAAAAAGAACCGATTCTAATGAGGGGGTCATCAGAATCGCTTCCTTTAAAGAATCGATTCTGATAATGTATCATCACAATCGCTTTATTCCAAGAACCGATTGTAATGGTATGGTTATCACTATCGCTTCCGTAAAAGAACCGATTCTACTAATGTGGTCATCACAATCGCTTTCTTAAAAGAACCAATTCTGATGAGAGGTCATCACAATCAGTTCCTCATAAGAACCGATTCTGATGACCCTCATGGGGGTGTTTCAATTTTGCATATTATCCAAAATAACAAACATATTAACATTGGGCAAATATATATCACATTCACAATACAGAACACAAAATGCACATATCACATTCACAGAACACGAACACTTAAATTACAATACATATAGCCCATTCGTTCACAACATACAAACACAAACATGCTTAATAATCAATTACGTGCATATATATCACATTGACATATGCAATTAATATTGTTTCCATATGGACTAGTAGGACGCTTGGGATCTCTAAACCTACCGTCCTCGATATAACTTCAACAGTACCATTGGCATAAGTGGTCTAAGTAAATTGTTGAGTGCTTTGCTATCTAAGCTCTTACGGGGATATTGATCTTACGCAAAACATAAATGAGTGCATGAATTTAAGTTTCAAAATTTGTAAGTGAAAGGCTATGTATGCATGTACATATACCTTAGGAAAAGGTGTGAGCCGCCGACCACAACCAACATGTGTTGCATGACATAGAAGCCGCACAGGTCATCGCTGCCTGTTGATGACAACTTTGTGAAGAGAAAAAGAAATTAACACACGAAAATTAGATGTCGAAAAAATTAATCGTATATATGCTAGGCACTTGTCAGTGAATTTCTTATACTCCAGTCTTGCCCTTTTTCTTATCGTGTGACCCTCCTTCATCGACATAGTCAGAAACCCCTACATATATTGGAGAGATGCCATTGAGTAAAAAAATATAGTTAAATTGAGAAAGTGTTACGTTACGGTAATGTACTTACTTACGCAAAGGACACTTGATCGCGTAGGCCATCGGTCTCTTCTTGATTGAGTTAAAAATGTAGTGTGTTTTCGCTCGGAATGAGGGCGAGTAGAACCCAATGGTTGCTTATTAAATGGAATGTAGTGCAAGGAAATAAGTTCGCATACGGCTTAAGTGCGTCACGAGTAATTGAAGGGTTTGTACTACTTACTCCTCGTGAGTGCGGTATTACAACGATATCCTTCGTCGACTCGGTATGCAATACCCGCAGCGTAGCCGACAACAAACACGGATGTAGCCTAGCCGTGATCGCAGACACAAGCTGGGTCGACAGACCCAACTTGGTTTTGATTAAATCACGGCTCATTGTCTCATTGCCACGCAACTCGTGTTGATATTAGAAAACATAATGCAAAATCCTATAAAGTCATCGACTCATGATGTATGGTGCGATACTCACAGCGTCCAGGATCGTAAAGTAGAAATATCGATGGCCATTAATTGGTACACACGAAACAGATCCTCAAAGCGGCGGGAATATCCCATTCTCGTCACGGTGGAAATGTACCCTTTTATACATCACATTGAAGTCGACTCGACGCTCTTCCTCATTCACCTTATCCATGTACCATCCATGGAGCATGCGAGTCCACATGCCTAGATCATTTAGTTCGTTGGATGCAAGCAGGGGCTTTCCATGTACGTAGGCCTTAAAATCATAAGGGATGTCAGTGGCTGTGTTGACTTTTCTTTACGGGCGAAGGAGTCTTGAGGTGAGGGTAGTTGGCTTTTCAAGTACAGAAGGGGCTTTGTGGCCTTTATCGGCTTTGCCTTCTTGGCGGAAGGAGTCTCGGAGGCCTCTTGTGGTTACTGTTGGTGTCGTGCTTGTCCTTTTACCGTGAGCTCTGCACTCTGTGTAGGACTCATCACGGTGGTGGGAGCGAAGCAACAGCGAGAGCAAGCACAGTGCGGTAGGAACACGCAAAGCAGCATATTTAACTTATTGCATTACTCTGGAATGGTCGACAAGGCGCGGGGATTTTACCTTGACCGATATGACACCCGTCGTGGGCCACTTGATGAGCGACATGCGTGCTTGCGAGTGATGATATCTTCGTTGGGGAACTCGAGCACATGTGATAAGAAGTGTTCGTGGGCGTAGTCCACTGCACCCTCATGTAGCCCTTTCCCAAAGGTGACCATGCCGATGTCCGTCTCCTTGCATGGAAATGCAACCCAGCGTCGACCTCGATAGAAATCCGTCCTCCGTCGGGGTGGTGGTGGCATAGCGGGGGCACGCAAGATATCGCAACTTGAGGAGAAACATTGTGGGAGTTACACTTTTAGCTTTAAGTTAGGAAAAATTAATTATTACCTTGGTGGGGATCGATCGATCATTTTTGAACCACAATTTGCTAGGTGAGGCACGAGCTTCTCTACAAGAGGTGAGGGCATCGGCTCGACTACGAGAGATCATCGCCATCATCTCGGCCCTCAAGCGCTCCTCACGTGCCATCATCTTCCCCTTATCTCATCTTCACGTGCCATCATCTCCCCCTCATCTCCTCCTTGATCTCCTCCTCGGTTGCTCCCGAGAGTGTCCTTGAGGCGCTCCGCACGTGCCTCCATGATCTTGATCTAGCACTCGAGCGTCATCTTGGAAGTAGGACTTCTTCGTATGCCCGACCCTCGGCAAGCACTCGGCCCTTATGGTGGGCTTCCGATCATGACGACGGGATATCCTTCGACCCTTGGCTCTGGAAGGTCCCCTTCTTTTTTGGCTTACCTCCTCCTACAATAAGCGAGTACGAATTAGATCTGAATTACAACAAGCTAGGCCAAGCGCAATGTACTAAGTCGGATGTCTTACGATGGCGAGACGGCGTGTGCGATGGCGGGGTTTGCGACTACAAGCTGCCGTCGGGGTTTTCTTTGTCTCGCTAATACCCAATTGCGTGCCGTTCCTCACATATGTGGGAGTAAGGCATCGTCGTCCCGGAGTTCGCGCACTCCTCGGCTAGTCGCGCCCACTCTGCCTTCTTCCCCTCGTAGCCGCCTGTACCGAGGTGGTGCGGGTGCGTGTTGTGCCTCTGGATAGCGGTATTCCTCTCCCTTAGCTGCTCTGCCTCGGGCGTACCCTTCGTTGTCGTGAACTCCTCCCAAACATCTGTAGTGTGACGGATACCTCTCGAATGGTGTCACGACCTTTTAATGCGTACTCACTTGTGCATGAGGACCACAGAAGTGCCTCAAGGCCACACCCATCCTCTTCAAGGCGTACCGTCTCGCGTTGCGTTCATCTTCCTCCTCTATAATCTATTTGCCCTTAACCTCATCCCACAGTCGATTCTTCTGCTCGGCGCTGACTTCCTTCCTCCAATCCTTAATCGTTATGGGCAATCTCTCCCTCACCAATTGACCGAGGAATGAACGGTATCGCCCCTTGTACTTGGGAGGGCCTGTGCAGACCCCCGTGGCATTGAAGTGGAGAACCTGCGGTGTTCTTCCTGTGGCCCCTTTGTTCGGTCCTCGGGCCTTCCTCACCTTACTCGGCCTCTCAACATTTGGAACTTGGCTCGGCCCCTCGGGAGCACCTTCTACTCTGTCTGGCGAGGAGCCGATGCTCTCTAATTGTGACATTTTGAGTTTTCTTATCTGATAAGGTCATATATTTGACATGAGAGAAAGCAATTAGTACCTTTTTGTGAACTTGACAATAAATCATGTAAAGCAATAGCTGAATAGATAAGTAATAAGATGTAACTGTTCTAGCATATTTCAGTAGAGTAACAAATGGACGAATGATCTACAAAAAAAAGTCTATCTATTGACCACCTAAATACGTACCAACGATAACCCCTAATCTCTAAATAGGTTTGGTCCTAATCCCATTCGAGGATATGTGGTTCGAGCAAGTTCCTAAGCCGTTGTACAACTCGGAGAAAATTTGGACATCTCATTTGTTCTCCATATGCGCGTCTAGACAACATGTCAAGAGGGTGTGCATATGGAGAACACCAGATTCACGACCGAAATCTACTCGAGTTGTACAACACGGCTCGAGAACTTGCGAACCACATCCTCAGCTAATCAAAAGCGTGGACAATTGAGGCGCTTGCTTATGAATGTGCTGAAATGGCATATTCATAAACAAGTACTCTCGAACGGGAGACGTAGGTTACGCATTGTGAACTCTAACGTAGATCATATTACAGTAACAATAATAACATGCAAGTGATGAAAGCATGCATTGTGAAATTTGAACTCAGAAATATTTTCAAAAGAATCACAAGCAAGTAGATGTAAAGTGAACATGATATTTGAATCATTCTGGAACATATATCCATGTCAAGATCAAAGGAGCATGCTGATGAACTTACACTAGAAAGTCCGAACAAGCGGATGGTGTGCTATCCTTTCGGCTATACTAGATGAGCTTGGTACCTTTCCTTAAAGTAATAATGACCTTGAAGATAAAACACAAAAGCGTAAGTATCGTGATTAATGTTTTACACATACATGCACAATTATGAAAATAGATCGAACAACCTTTTTCTTTACTTGAGAACATTACATTAGTAATAGGTGTTTATAGTTTTACGGTAAGGTTACCTTTATCGATCATCTTATCTACCCTTCCTCATTAAAGTTTAGATGTATCGTTATATCGCAATAGGTGTTTATAGTTTTACGGTAAGGTTCTACTTCTCATGCATGCATTGAATCCTGTAGTAGATTTGGTTGATAAGTGTTTGATATCCATATTCTCTTTTAAATCTTTGATAAGCTTGCGTGTATGTTTGTGGCTGCGATGAATAGCGAACATAATTTGATCGCATTTGTTCATTATATCAATAAATTCATTTCTTGACACCGATAAGCCTTAGGGCATCGCAGTAGTGAAGTTTGGAATACTATCATATGGTTGTTACGCAATATCGCCAAACATGTTAGAAATATAAGCAGGAATGTTGTCCATGAATAAAGAAAAGGAAGTTTCCTCGGTTATGATATCCACCTCTGTTTGGAGGGTTACTAACACAATTATCGAAATAATAAGTAAAGACCCGATGTCAAGAAGTTCATTGCACAAACTTAAAGAGTATAGTACTTTGTTAAGATTACAATCGATCAAACATGTAGAAGCGAAACAATCCAACTTGGTTAGCATTATCAAACATAAGGGTGGACAAAACCTAACAGGATATATCAATGTTCAAAGTGAAGTGCATAAGTATGAAGCTGGTCATCGTCATGCAGATTTTCAAAAGCATTGCTATTGTCGATTATACCAAGAATGATGCGATCTGATCTTCTTTTATTGCGGATCTGGGAAAGAGAGGGTATTACCCACATTCTTTTCGGTGCTACTAAGGTATCCATAAACTTTCAAGAAAGGATGAAACAAAAAAATTGCATGCAACTTGCACGATAATTTGCGAAATTTATGTAGAGCAGAAATAGCCATTTTGTGAAACCTGCATGTTCTATACCAGAACCCACGTGAAATTTGATAGAAGACTGATAGAGCAATATTTTCATCTACAACCATTACTCCATTAGTGGGTCTTGAACTGGACACCTCAAAGATGATAACTGGCCATGTTAAACACCCAAGTGCATGAGGTACTCATGGAACCATAGTAAAAAGGCAAGAGGTGGAAACTCAAAATAGGGGAAAAACAATTAGGCTGGTAATCACCTATTAGTACATTGCCCTGTTCTATAACTAAAGTGAAATTTTTTTTGAGAAGAAATGAAAAAGAACATATTTGGTCAATTTGGGTTTGCAGCTAATGCCAGGCGTTGCCCAAAATTGCAGTCTCATGCTCTCATTAAATCTAAACAGCAGGATACCACCATGAACCCAAATACCCCAATGCGTACACACGGTAAATGGAAGCTACACAAGCAAGCACAAAAGGTACCGATAATTAAATACCCAAAGCAGGCGTCGGGGTGGCGGAGGCGGGCGGAGGGGGGGAGGCGGGCGGGCGTCGCGGTGAGGCGTTAGGGTGGGGCGGCGGGAGGTTGAGTGGCGGGCGGGGTGGGCGCGGAGGCGGGGGGGGGCGGGAGGTTGAGTGGCGGGAGGCGGGCGGGGCGTCGCGATAGGGCGGGCGGAAGAGCGTCGCCGCAGGTGGGGTGGCGGGCGGAGGGCATGCAGGCGGTGAGGCGGGGCGTCGCGGCGAGGTGGGGCGGCGGGCGGAGGGGCGTCTCGGCAGGCGGGCGGAGCGTCGCGGCGAGGGTGGGGCGGCGGAGGTCGGCGGCGGGCGGAAGCAGCGAGGCGGGAGCTAGCTAGGGTTAAGCGGAGGGGCTGCGCGCGAATCGGCCAGGTGCTCGCGGGAATAAAATGGGGACGGAGTATTAGTATCGCTTGTTTTCAGAAAACCGATACTGATAATAGTCATCAGTGTCACTTCAAAACAAAAACCGACACTGATGTTGATTATTAGTATCGCTTCACATCAAAAACCGACACTGATGTTAGTCATTAGTATCGCTTGACATAAAAAAACCGATACTGATGTTGATTATTAGTATCGCTTCAAATAAAAAATCGACACTAATGATAGTCATTAGTATCGCTTCACATAAAAAAACCGACACTGATGCTTCAACTTCTGTATCGCTTTTTCAAAAGAAAACTGATTCTGATAGATCATTATCTCAATCGGTTCAGGAAAAACCGACAACGATGTAGTTCATTGCCTTTGTTTCCTTTCGGACAAACCATGAAGTCTAAATTTTGAATTAGATCAAAGAGTGAAAAACTTTTGCAAATATCGTTGGAATTATTTAAAATTTTCCGGATATATACTTTGAGATACTACAAATCTTTTCAAAAAGAATTTTGCAAAGAGAGTTAGCATTGGAAAAGATGCCAAAATTCACTTTCTAGGCATGAATTTCCCTTAAATAGTTGAAAAGTCAAAACTTTTTCAGATGAAGTCAAGTTTTTAAAATTTCCAAAATGATTTCATATAGTTTAGCCTCATTTGGTGTCTCGGGATTATATAGATTGTACATCGCATCGAGACTACACTATATGTAATTTTTGGACAATAGCTCCATATATGGTCGATACACTTTCCTTATTGTGGCATTGCTTACTAATAATAAACTTTATCACCTATCCGCAAGTTACGAATTTTCATCATTTCATCAGAGAGAGAGAGAAAATGCCATAACTGTTTCGTACATTGTTCAAATTATTAGGAATTTTGCAGAAATTTGTGCGTAAAGCGTAGAAAAGTTAAAACTTTTTCAAATTACTCTGGAATTGCACGATAATTTCCATAAATGATGATTCGACTATTTGCAAACAATTCACCATGGATTTTTACTTCCAGAGCATTGTAAACTATTTCACATACATAATACAACAATGTGATTAACAACAAACATTATAATAGTCCATTTATTTACAATACTGCCCTTCATTATGATCTACTCGCATGTAATTGGCTCCATGTGTGTCGTCATCCCCGCTAAGACAGGCCCCATCTGCAAATAAAGGTATCTCATCGAATTGGTTATACTCTTCTTCGTCTACAACATCTTCAACTCCTACGATCCGTCTCTTGCAATGAAGAACGATGTGCAACCTCGGATTGGCGGATCACGCATACGTAGAAGACTTGAGTTGTTTGCCATGAGGACGAATGGGTCATCTTTGTAGGCGAGTCTGCTGAGATCCACAATAGTAAAGCCTCTCTTGTCGACCTTCACTCCATGTGGAAGTCCTACCCACTTACATCGGAACAATGGAACTTGGTATATTCCGTGTCGAGCTCCCAAATTTCTTGATCAACCCATAGTAGGAGTTCATTGTGGTTGAAGAGACTCTTTTCGAGTGATGATAATAGAGAAAGCATTTATGCACACACCACTGTTTTGGACAGTACTCTTGGCATCTTGAGTCTCAGTGTAAAAGGTGTAACCATTAACATCGTACCCTGCCATATGCGTACATTAAATCTTGGTCCGTCGACCAACCATTTTACATTCTCACTAAAGGAGACCTCCGCTTTTCTTTGAACCATGTGAGAAATCGATCGTTGTGTTCTTGTGCGATGGAGAGGTCATCCATTTGTGGATTCTCTTCCCGTAATATCAACTTATCTTTGCTCGAGGTATGGGCGAACCTGCACTGTTACGCAAGATGTCAAATGCGCTTTGCAATACATATCAAACCTCGGACTCATTAGTTTGGACCCAATGGTTCCTTTTACCGACAAGTCTGCCCTCATGACGAGATCTGGGAACACCGATTGCTTGTCTTTTACCTAGGTAGTCCACGAACTCAATAACCTCTTCACTCCCATAACCTTCAACAATACTACCCTCAGGCTTCGACCGATTCCTCACGTAGGACTTTAATATACCCATGTACCTCTCGAACGGATACATGTAACGTAGGAAAGCGGGCCCACATATCTTAATCTCTGTGACAAGGTGAACAACAAGGTGGACCATTATGTCGAAGAACGACGGTGGGAAATGCATCTCAAGGCGACACACAGTGTGCACCACCTCACTCTGTAGGTTGTCTAGCATATCGGGTCAATAACTTTCTTTGGAGATCGCATTGAAAAAAAAACACAGCTTCGTGATTGCCAACCTGACATCCTCTGGTAGAATATTTCGGATTGCAACTAGGAGCATTTGGGTCATCAATACATGGCAGTCGTGGGACTTCATGCCCAACAACTTCAAATCATCCATGGACACAAGCTTCTTAATGTTTGCGGAGTAGCCAGATGGAACTTTAATACCTTGGAGACATTTGCAGAGATCTTCTTTCTCCTTCTTGGGCGAGGTGTAGCATGCATCGGGGATGTACGGACCTTTTCCATCCTCCTCTATCCTTGCAAGCCTTGGCACGATTCCCATGTAGGCCATGTCACGGCGAGCATTCACACCATCCTTGGTCTTCCTGTATGTTGGAAGGATGCCAGCAAATTATCGCAGACATTCTTTTCAACATGCATGACATCAATACAATGTCGGACATCTAACTCCTTCGATGCGGTAAGTCCCAAAATATTGACCTCTTCTTCCAAATTGTCCTTGGGCGAACAGATTCTGACTCTTTCCGTACTAAACATCGATATCCTCTACGTGAATATACTTGCCTTCCACTCATGGGCTGCGGTGCGAGCGGACTTCCCTCTTCCCATCAAATTTGTCATCCATCTTACGGTATCGATGACTTGGTAGAAACCTCGGTGACCCATATACGATTTTTTTGGAATTTGGCAGCCATAGACTCTCAGTCTCCTCTTCACAAATAGGACACGCTTTGGCTCCTTTCGTACTGTAACCCGCCAAATTACCAAGAGCCGGGAAATCATTTATGGTGCAAAATACCATAGCCGTAGGGTGAAATGCTCTCTTTGTACGCATCCCACACCACGACACCCTCATTCCACAATTGTACCAAGTCCTCGTCGGTGGTGCAAGGTACACATCAATATCATTTCATTTGTTTGGGTCCCGAGATTAGTAATGACATCATGATATACTTTCGCTTCATACACAACCAAGGAGGGAGGTTGTAGATACACATGAAGCGGCAGTCTTTGTGGCGATTGCTCATGTTACCAAATGGATTCATTCCGTCGGTACTCAACCCAAATCTTATGTTCCTCATTTCGGCACCAAACTCCTCATGTTTCCAATCGATGTTTGTCCATTGAGCGAATCGTGAGGTGTCTCAGTTGCCATCTTCTTTTCGAGATTCATAATGCCAGCGCAACAATTTTGCCTCTCTGGGATTTGCAAACAACCGCTCCAGACGGGGAATGATGGGCAAGTACCACAAAACCTTGGCCGGTGCACCTTTAGTGACCTCTTCACCGTCGTTGCCCCGACTCCTACGCTTCTTGTCATTACGCTTCTCCTTTTGTTTGTACCGGGGCACACTGCAAACTGGAAACACGTGCAGCTCCTGATGTGTGTTACGGTACAAGATGCAATCATTCGGACATGCATGTATCCTTTCTATTTCCATTCCCATGGGACATAATAGCTTCTTTGCTTCATAAATGCTTGTTGGCAACTGGTTTCCCTCCGGAAGCAGATCCGATAGAAGAACTAGAAGTGCATTGAAACTTGTATCATCCAGCGGTGTTTTGCCTTGATTCGAACAATGCAAGGACCGAACCCAACTTGGTGTATTCCGCTTTGCAACTTTGTGAACAGCGGTTTGGCATAAATCTTCCATCAAGATTTTAAACTTTTCAAACTCTCTTTCCGTGTAATTACCCTCCACATCCCATAACATTTGCTCCAAATTATCCTCCTCAAACATATCAAGCTGCAACTCGTCATCGGTTCCACTTGTGTCTTCGTTGCATACCGAAAGGTACTACACGCCTCCCGTGATGGATCCAACATGTGTAATTCCTCACGAAGCCACGTCGAATCGGTGATCCTCAATTTGGTGAGTTGCTAAATCTCCTCAGTTGGTGCAATCAATGCAAGGACAA
Organism: Otatea glauca; assembly: GCA_036346275.1. Taxonomy (NCBI): domain Eukaryota; kingdom Viridiplantae; phylum Streptophyta; class Magnoliopsida; order Poales; family Poaceae; genus Otatea; species Otatea glauca. The sequence continues at coordinate 38,483,612 of CM070719.1, forward strand.
TATATGAAGTTTAAACCCCTCCTCACCATATCCTCTTACGCAACTTTTTGAACTCCTTAACACCCCTATGAAATTCGGCACTCACACGGCTTTTACGATACATCCATTCCTCACGGTCCATACGCAATTAAATTTCGCACAATAAATTAAGGAAAAACTAGGCGACAACTAGCTTGCTATTTTAAATATTGAGACATCATTTCAATTAATATTACCTTTGCAAAATAGAGGACGGGTTCCAAGATATATAAATGTACTCCCGATCGATACCTAGCTTCTTCCTGGTTTAGAGCTTCCAATTCCTAGATAGGAGTCATAAATTTTAAAATCAACAATGATATCAAATAATCTAATTATATAGCTAGTGCAGTAGCTTGCAAATCTTTTACTACAACGAAACAAAACAAGGGTACAAGCGATGACACCTAATCTCTAAATAGGTTAGGTCCTAATCCCATTCGAGGATATGTGGTTGGGCAAGTTCCTAAGCCGTTGTATAACTCCAAAGAAAATTTGTGACATCTCCCCTTTGTTCTCCATATACACGTCTCGACAACAGGTCAAGAGGGTGTGCATATGGAGAACACCAGAAGACGCTACGAAATCTACTCTGATTGTACAATAGCTCGGGAACTTGCCCGAACCATATCTTCAACTAATCCAAAAACGTGGACAATTCGAGAATGCTCGCTTATAAATATGCCATTTCATTCGGCATATTTGTAAATAAGCATCCTCGAGCAGGAGGCGTAGGTTCCATAACCTAAACTCTAACATTTATCACATGATAGCAACAATAATTCCATATTAACATGAGAGCACTATAATAATTAAATAGATGTGTGCTTATCAAATAAAAGTGTGAAATCGAAGGCACGTACACAATTCGAGTGCAACCTAAACTTTATTCACGACATATCGAAATTACCTAGTGCAAAATTGAAGGGTTTAAAGAATTGCCCACATTTTGAAGAAAACCGCAAATAAGGGCAAAAGAGGGAATCTCCTCAAGATAGGGTTTCAAATTTGCCTCTTAATACCCACCCATGAGGACTTCAAATTTTCTCACCCAAGTATTGCTTTGAACCACACAATATGAGATGTTTTCTTGGGTGGCGGCGAAGAAATCTCCTTTGGAGCAACAACAGATAAGAGTTCAGCTCGAGTGCTATATATGACCTAGCGAGGCACATCAGAATCGGTTCTTTTCAAAAAGCGATAGTGATGTGAACGCTCATCACTATCGGTTCTTTTTATAGAAGCGATAGTGATGAGCACGTGGACATCAGAATCGGTTCTTTAAGAAGCGATAGTGATGTGCGATTATCACTATTGCTTCTATAAATAGAACCGATAGAGATGATCACGTGCACATCACTATCGCTTCTTTTCTTAGAACCGATAGTGCTGTGTATAGTCATCACTATCGGTTCTTTTCATAGAAGTGATAGTGATGATCACGTGCACATCAGTATCACTTCTTTTCTTAGAACCGATAGTGATGTATATGCACATCACTATCGCTTTTATCAAAGGAACCGATAGTGATGTGGATGTGATCATCACTGTCACTTCGTTTGTTGGAACCGATAGTGATGACCATTCACATCTCTATCGTTTTTTAGTTTAGAACCGATAGTGATATGCCCAATGTTACATGACAATCAGTTATAATCTTAGAACCGATAGTGATTATTACTAACACCTCTCCGAAGTTATTTATCACAATCATTTTTTCCTAAAAACTTAAGAACCGATACGGATAAAGCGATAGTGATGTGCCGTTCTGTAGTAGTGCTAGACCAGTTGTTCATTGATGTTTGACGAGTGTAGTCAGATGCATGTGCAACGATCTAATTCTTTCTATGAAGATATATGCAATCTACAGGTGATCGAATTCCTACGTAGTCCTGAAATTTATAAGCAAGTCATAAGCCAACGACAAAATGTGATAGTTGTGTTGTACCATAAATATTATTTATGTGCGGTGTTATTCATACATCCATGTGTTGTACCATAAGTACTTTCTTGAATCCTAAATCTGTTTATCCAAATATTTTCATCTTTTTTGATGTGTCTCAGAATTTTTTAAAATATTTGAAAATTTTCTTCCATGTTGCCCTTTCATTGGGCGATTTCTGCATGTCGCCCTACCATTGGGCGACATGATCCTATGTCGCCCTACCATGGGGCGAGTTCTACACGTGTTAGCACAATTGCAGCGCGAACAAGTCAGCACAAGTCAAAAAGTCGCCCTATGGTAGGGCGACAATAGCACATTTTTGCAATTTTTTGATTTCGTGATATAGTTTTGCAATTTGAATTAAAAATGTATAATTTTAAAAAAAAATTCTGGGTTTCCAGAGGAGAATTCGAAATGCGGTAGAACGGTACATGCTAGCTGACCGTACCACCCTCTAGGCAGTGGTCACAACCCTTAATTCCGTAAGGAGGCTTCGCAATACCTTAAATACCACATGCTTCGTGATAGGAGCGAAGCAAGACAAGAGGAGATCAGATTGACACAGAGTCACCACCAACCCTAGAGAGGAAGAACACCTCTAGCACCTTCTTGCACCTGTAGATCATCCATTCGACCACATTCCTATAGTTGCCCCTAGTGCTACAGCATCACCGCTCGTTGCACCTGCTAAAGTGCTACCACGCCTCACCTCGTTGTCCCTTGCTGCTAAGTAGGCCGCCATGCTTAACCCCGGTGCCACTGGCGGCCACCATGTGCCACCGGCCAAGCCATCGGTCAAGCCACCACCATCCGCTAAAGTTATCATGAGGTGTTGTGCTAACTACATCCGCTAGCCGCAGTCATGCTGGCCACACTCTATGTTTGCCCTGATGACATCTTCCATCTTCTTTTTACGTTCCCCATCAAAACGTACATCCAAATTGAGATATGTTCACATCACCACGTGCATGAGGTGTCATGGGTCTTGGAGGTCATGATGTGGGAATCTTGGGAAGCGTTAAGGAGTGGGTAACATGCGGAGAACATGGAGGACAGACGTTGTTAATGTTTTCGGCAAGACTTCGGGACGCAGATACAAGCCCTAGATTGTTGTTAGTCATGTTTGTGATATAGTGGAGCAATGTTATAGTCATATTATTAGTAGATGGGGAAGTTGGAGAGCACCAGGATGTTCTTTGGGAGTGATCGGTATTCAATTAATAGTGGTCTCTGTCTTTGGGACTACTTTTACGACTTCTACCATGAGTTTCATGATCTATCCAAGTTGAAAATGTGGATTGTTGTCTAAAGTTTCCTTAGAACACAAGAATTTTAAATTTGGTTAATATGTTATAAAGTTACGACTTGTATAAAGTTGTTATCCAGAAATCGGCCGTTGTTGAGTGTAGTTGTGTTAACTTGCTAATTAGGACTAGATAATGACTAGATTAAATTATATCCATAACTAGAGAAAGCTAAGTAATTTTCCATAGATTCTATGTTTGAAGTTGTATAAAAATAGTTACAAAATTTTGAAAATCTGTTGTTTAGTGAAACAACAGATCGATCTTCGGGGCTAGAACCGAGAGGTTAAATGAATTAATTAGAAAATATGTCTAACTAGAAAATCGTAGGGAATCTTGTGTAGTTTTCAGAACATATATTGTTTGATAATTTTGAGTTCCTGGGCTAGGAGTTATGGTGCTCCAACTTTTGGGACAGCAAAGGGAAGACTATTTGGATAGAGGGAAAGTTAATTCCAGGATCGTGCATCGGAGCGATAATGTTTTGTTTGATGTTATATGTACTATTATGGTATGTTGTTAAGTTGCGATTACCTATTGTAAGAGGTGTGACCTTTTGTTTGGCTTCAACCGTATGCCATTCCATCTCTCGTCGGTAAAAAGGCAAGTGCATGTTAGAATGATAACTTAGTTATTAACTTTTGTTGTTCTTATTGGCAAATTGTTTGTCAAGTTGTTTACATGATCGATTTTATATATTATAGAAATGATGTGATGATGATAAATGCTATATATTGATAAATCATGTCATTTACATATGATGTATTTATAATGAAAGGAGCTGACATGTGTGAGCCTCTATAACTTAGGTGGTGTAGGCATGAAAGACCTACTTCGGTAGGCATCTACACAAGATGGAGGGGATGAGATATATAATACGACATCGACAGGTGTGAAATCAGTCATAACGATATACGCTATGTGATGAGCATATGAGCATGTAACTAGATTTGCATTGCATCGCTAATGATAAAAATTGATTAATGAGATAAATATGATAAATGGTTATGTTATCGTTTTATTATGTACTTGCGGAGTGGTGGACTCGCCCTTGCTTATTTAATTTTTTTGTTGAACAATGAAAGTGATATATATGGGATGGGAGTAGTGCCATCATATCACTTACCACTTCATCTTCCACAATTATCTAGTATTAGTGATCACTCTTCGATTAATAAATTGTCTAGTCGATTTAGTTGAACTTTTGTAACCATAATAATGGTCATATAGTGAATTTATATATTATTTGAGAAATTTACTTGTATATTTAATTGTCATTAAATTCTTCCTCTTCATGGATGCTAAAAGGTAAACCTTACTCCTGGGCGTTCCCGAGTGTGCGGTCTCAGGAGTGCGTTGCCAAGATTATTATTGTTCTTATTTATGTTATTATGCAAATTCTTGTTAATCTTGTTTAGGCCCTATTTAGTATAGGTCCTGCTCCTAGCTTCTCATTGGGATCTAGAGGAGCTGAGCCAAACATCGCTAGCTCCAAAAAAAATGGATTCTTAGAGCAATCAAGATCCAAAGTAGATTTTGTACTAGCAACTCGGATCGACCCAATAGTGGATTCTGGTGGAGAGCTGCACACCTAAAATGAAAATGCCCTTGGAAGTTGGAAATAATTACCCGCACTTTGCCATCGATATACCCCTCCCTCGTTGCACCCATCCCTTCCCCCTTCGTTCATTTCGCTCCTGCAACAAGGGAAGTCAAGCACTGGAGACCGAGTGACTTAAGGGAGGGAGCAAGGTCGGTAACTGTGGGGAACTCCGGTGACGGGGTGAACTCTAGCGACTATGATGACATCAGCGACCTCCCCGTACTTCTCTCCTCCCGTCAAGGTTAGCACCCATCACCGCCCATAACCTATCTCCTCCCCTATCCTAAAACCTAACCACTGTCACCGCTGGGCCATGAAGGTCCGACGCCACTGCCCCTAGCTAGCACCAATACCACTGCCCCAACTTGAGCAACCCCCGCCGCCCCTAGCTCGAGCCACCACTGCTACCCTTAGCCCCAAGCACTAGGAGCCATTGAGCCCAGATTTCCTACCATTGATGATATTTGTTCTAAATGAAAGCATGAATCTAAGTCTTTGTTTGAGAATTCAAGAGGCAAGTTTGACCAGAGTGACAAAATTAGTGATGTTTTGGAAAAGAATTTTGGATTTTCCTGCGTTAAAGGTTTCCAAAAGAAAGCTTTGATTGCTTGGTTCGCACACAAGGATTATCTTGTTCTAGCAGCAACAGGATCAGGTTTGTTTTTTAATATCTTCTCTGAATTCTTCATCTTGTTTTTTCTGAAATGAATGATGGGAGAATGACCTTGTTGGCAAGAAAATCCCTTTGCTTTCAGAACCCAGCTCTTTTGACTACAAAGATTGTAGTGGTGATTTCACCGTTGATTAGTCTAATGCACGATCAATGTCTAAAACTTGCAAAACATGGAATATCAGCATGCTTCCTTGGATTAGGGCAACCTGATAGTCATGTTGAGAGCAAAGCGATGGCTGGCATGTATAAGATTATTTATGTTTACCCTAAAACATTATTAAGGTAATCCTACTGATTTTGGAAAGCTAAACTTGATTTATGTGTTACTGTGCTTATTTTGGGAACTTCTCTACGTGCAGACTGATGGAACCGTGGAAAAAACTTGCAAAAAAGTCGGGGATTGCACTTTTTGCCACTTATGAAGTTCATTGTGTTTCTAAATGGGGTCACGATTTTCGACCTGACTACAGGTCTGCTCTTGTGTTTGCTATCCTGTATTAAGGGGGTAAGTCATTGTTTACCATTATTTTTTTTCATAACATGTACAACAGTGAGATGTATTTTCTTTGGTACTTAATGTTGGAATTACATGGGCTAGGCCCAAATAATTCAGAAATAATTCATGGAAAACCCCAAAGGCCCATTAGGTAGAAGAGAGGTGAAAATGCAATAGTCCCGTATTGCTAGTGGAGGTGGATGAAGAACACCTTATAAGGGAAGCTTCCTCCACCATGCTTGAGCATGAGAAGGAGAAAGTAGAGAACACACGCGCACGCTCGCTCGCCTCGCCATGCCACGCCACGCCAGGCGACACGCGTACGCGACATGCGCGTGAATGGTGTAGCGAAATCGAGTCTGATGGCTTGCACAGGTGCAATTCTCTTTTGCAGTTTTTGCAGCGTGGGATTAAGTGGTCAACACGTTTACGTTGTGCCGAATTACCTGCACACAGAATCCATAATCGACTCAAATCGTGGAACAGATTTGACGCGATATCTGTAACCGACTCATAACATGCTCCACGATCCTCTCTCTGTTATATATACGTAGAATAGAGATCAGATCAATATCTCTTGAACTTTTTTCCTTCCCGAAGTACTGCGCTGCCTCCGTCGTCCCCGTCCCTTCACCGGCGTGCACCGACTGTTGGGAGAGCAGGTCTCCGGAACATCCGCCCTTGAGATCCTGCACTAGGAGAGGGCGAATCACGTTTTTGGGAAGCGTCTTTATGCGACTGCTCGCTGGTTTCTTCACCGACGGTCAACTTCGCCTACATCGCCTTCTGATCTTCATCAGCATCTGCTACCGGGTTTGGCCACGTCTTTGTGTCATCTTGGTAACGCAGACGAACATCATATGTGTTCTGTTTATCTAATAATATGGATGAGATAGACATTGCAATTGGCATGTTGCTTCTGTCTAGTTTGTTTGTTTCATCTGTTCTAGCATCAATTATTGTCATATCTTATTTTCAGAATAGATTCATCATTAATATGACTAATTATCCAACAATCCAAAAATGTGATAGGCTTTTCATGGTGAATATGATTAAAGCAGCTGGTTTTGCTGAGGTAATGAAACTGGATAGATTTACCGGTGTTCACTTTAAGAGATGGCAGACGCGAGCTACTCTATGGCTCACAACTATGAACATCTACTAGGTTGCGGCTGGCAAACCTGAAGGAACCCTTACTGCTGAGTAGGAAAAGGAGTTCAAGGATGCCACCACAATTTTTGTAGGATGCGTTCTTAGCGTTCTATCAGACCGCCTTTGCGACATGTATATGCACATGTTAGATGCAAAGGAGCTGTGGGAGGCACTTGAAAATAAATTCAGTGCCTCCGATGCTGGCAGTGAACTGTATGTTATGGAGCAATATCATGACTACAAAATGGTTGATGGCTGTTCTGTAGTTGAACAGGCTCACGAGATACAGTTCATTGCGAGGGAACTTGATCACCTCAAGTGCACGTTACCCGAAAAGTTTGTGGCCAGTGGCATCATTGCCCAATTACCTCCCTCGTGGAGGAATTTTGCCACATCTCTAAAACATAAGAGGCAAGAAATCTCTATTGAGAGTATGATTGCGTCTCTTGATGTTGAGGAGAAAGCTCGGGCGAAGGATGTGCACCCAAAGGTGGTTGAGGGACAAACCAGCGCTAATTTTGTCTGCGTTACAGTTACAGTAAGTTCAAGTCAAAGGGAAAAGCTGTTCAGACTACCAACTTTAAGAAGAAGAAATAGCAGAATGACAAGCACCTCAGTATGTGGTGAGATTGGACATTGGGCAAAGAAATATCCAAGCCATAAGCGAGAAAAGGATCGTGAGGATAGAACTCCAAATCTGTCAATGTGACTATTGGCAATGCCGAGAAGGAGACACCTAGGTATGGTAATTTACTCACTGTTCTTTCGGCTATTCAATCTACCGATTGGTGGATTGATACTGGGGCTAATATTCATGTATGTGCTGATGTATCAATGTTTTCTTCTTACCAGGTTGCTCGGGGTTCCTCTGTGTTTATGGGGTATGGGTCACATGCTTCTGTTCTTGGTGTTGGAATGGTAGATCTGAAGCTTACTTCGGGAAAGATCGTGTCACTAAAGAACGTGCAGCATGTCCCTTCAATCAACAAGAATCTCGTTAGCGGTTCCCTTCTTTGCAGAGAAGGGTATAAGTTGGTGTTTGAGTTGAATAAAGTAGTCATATCAAAGTATGGACTATTTATTGGTAAAGGCTATGACAGCGGAGGCTTGTTCCGCTTTTCCCGTGAGAACGTCTGTAATAAATTCGTGAATCATCTTTGTGAGAATGTTATTGGTAGTGAGGCAAGTTTTTGGCACTCACGACTATGTCATCTTAATTTTGGTTCTATGTCTCGGCTTTCCAGGATGAAATTAATTCCGAAATTTTCCATTGTCAAAGGTTCTAAGTGCCAAAGTTGTGTGAAGTCTAAGCAACCTCGCAAGCCTCACAAGGCAACCGAGGAAAGAAACTTGGCACCATTAGAACTCATACATTCAGATCTCTGTGAGATGAATGGTGTGTTGACGAAGGGTGGAAAAAGATACTTTATGACTTTAATTGATGATGTGACTAGATTTTGCTATGTGTATCTCTTAAAAACAAAAGATGAGGCTTTAGACTACTTCAAAATCTAAAAGGCAGAAGTTGAGAATCAACGGGAAAGAAAAATCAAAAGATTTAGGTCGGATCATGGTGGAGAGTATTTCTCTAATGATTTCTCCCAATACTGTGCAGAGCATGGTATCATCCATGAGAGGACGCCTCCTTATTCGTCCCAATCCAACGGGGTTACCGAAAGGAAGAACCGCACCCTAACTGACTTGGTTAATACCATATTGGACACTGCAGGATTATCTAAAGCATGGTGGGGGGAGGCCTTGTTGACCTCGAGTCATGTCCTAAATAGAGTTCCCACTAAGAATAGTGAGGTAACTCCATATGAGGGATGGGAAGGAAGAAAACCATCACTATCCTACTGGCGCACTTAGGGGTGCTTGGCGAAAGTCAATGTGCCGATAATAAAGAAGCGCAAACTTGGATCTAAAACTGTTAATTGTGTCTTTCTGGGATATGCTCATTGCAGCATCGCCTATAGGTTTCTAGTAGCTAAATCTGAGGTATCTGACATGCACGTCGGTATGATAATGGAGTCTCGAGATGCAACGTTTTTTGAGAATATATTTCGTATGAAGGATATGCATAGCATTCTGAGTCAGGCTTGTGATACAACTCCTGATCCTGCCATACCAGTTGAGCTTTTTGAATAAACACATGAACAAACTCACGAGGAGGATGCGGTGATGCTCCTAGAAGGAGCAAGAGACAAAGGACCGCAAAATCCTTTGGTGATGATTTCACTGTGTACCTTGTGGATGATGTTTCCAAGACCATTTCAGAACCATATGCATCTTCTGATACAGACTACTGGAAGGATGCAGTCTGTAGTGAAATGGATTCCATTCTCGCTAACGGAACTTGGGAAATCACAGATCGCCCTTATGGTTGTAAACCAGTTGGATGCAAATGGGTGTTGAAAAAGAAGCTTAGACCTGATGGTACTATTGAAAAGTACAAGGCCCAGCTTGTGGCCAAGGGTTACACCCAAAAAGCAGGCGCGGGTTTCTTTGATACTTATTCACCCGTTGCTAGATTGACCACAATACATGTACTACTGTCCTTGGCTGCCTCTAACGATCTTCTCATTCATCAAATGGATGTTAAGACAACTTTCCTTAATGGAGAGTTAGATGAGGAAATTTATATGGAACAACCCGATGGATTTGTAGTAAATGGTCAAGAGAACAAAGTGTGTAAGTTGTTGAAATCTTTGTATGGCCTTAAGCAAGCACCCAAACAATGACATGAGAAGTTCGATAGAACTTTAACATCTGAAGGCTTTGCTATAAATGAAGCTGATAGATGTGTATACTACCGCTATGGTGGGGGTGAGGGAGTTATTCTATGCTTGTATATGGATGATATTCTAATATTTGAAACAAATCTTGATGTCATTAATGAGGTCAAGATGTTTTTGTCCCAAAGCTTTGATATGAAGGATCTGGGAGAAGCTGATGTAATTCCGAACATCAAGTTGATCAAAGGTGAGGATGGGATTACACTTGTGCAATCCCATTATGTGGAAAAGGTCTTAAGCCGTTTTGGCTATATGGACAGTATGCCTTCTCCAACACCTTATGATGCTAGTCTAATACTTCGGAAGAACCGAAGAATTACTAGGGATCAACTGAGATACTCTCAGATTATTGGTTCACTAATGTATCTAGCTAGCACTACAAGGCCTGATATCTCTTTTGCTGTAAGCAAATTGAGCCGGTTTGTGTCCAATCCGGGTGATGATCATTGGCGTGCTCTTGAGAGAGTAATGCGTTATCTGAGAGGTACTATGAGTTATGGAATTCACTATACTGGGTATCCTGGTGTACTTAAGGGATATAGTGATTCTAACTGGATATCTGACGCTGATGATCACAAGGCCAAGAGTGGATATGTATTTACTCTTGGTGGTGCGCTGTCTCATGGAGGTCTTGTAAACAGACCATATTGACGAGGTCAACCATGGAAGTAGAACTCACAGCATTGGATACAGCAACAGTTGAAGTAGAATGGCTTCGTGAGCTCTTGATGTACTTACCGGTAGTTGAAAAACCGATACCGGCTATCCTTATGAACTGTGATAATCAAACAGTTATCGTGAAAGTGAACAGTGCGAAGGATAACATGAAGTCCTCAAGACACGTAAAAAGACAGTAGAAATCTGTCAGGAAATTGAGAAACTCCGGAGTGATAGCATTGGATTACATTCAAACCGCTAAGAATCTGGCAGATCCGTTTACAAAGAGTCTATCACGAAATGTGGTAGATAGTGCATCGAGGGAGATGGGAATGAGACCTACCAAGTAGTTAACCACAGTGGTAACCCAAGCTATGTGATCGGAGATCCCGTGAATTAGTATGTGGGTAATAACAAGCTGTTGGATTAACTGAAGAAGACTGCATTCTATATCCCACTCCGTGAAAAGATGTTGTACTCTTAAGAACTGTGTGGCAGGTTGACTACGGTCTTAATGTGTTCTGTTGGTTTTTACACAAACAAAGATGTTGTCCCATAGAGCATTTTTGAAAGAACACACCTATATGAGTCTGACTATTGGTCGCAGTCCGTGAGACGTGGGTACTCTCTAAGAAACTCATGAAGAGGCCAAGGAGTATGACTTATACGCTCCACCCGAGGGGTAGACTGTCGGCAGCCCAGTATCAGTGAGGGCCTTAAGTGAAACTTGTCTGCACAAAACTTGCAATTCAAGGCATAGTCCATTGTTCAAGTTGTAGACAAATGTAGCTTGAAGTCCAGGTGCAATTCAAGGCATAGTCCATTGTCACCGAAAGCTTCTATAAAAATAGTACTTTGGAACAGGCAAAGACCTATGGGACCTCTAGGATCTGGTGGGGGATTGTTGGAATTACATAGGCTAGGCCCAAATAATTCAAAAATAATTCATGGAAAATCCCAAAGGCCCATTAGGTGGAAGAGAGGTAAAAATGCAATAGTCCCATATTGCTAGTGGAGGTGGATGAAGACCACCTTATAAGGGAAGCTTCCTCCACCATGCTTGAGCATGAGAAGGAGAAAGTAGAGAACACACGCGCGCTCGCTCGCCTCTCCTCGCCACGCCATGCCACGCCACGCCACGCCACACCAAGCCAGGCGGCGCACGTACGCGACATGCGCGTGATTGATGCAGCGAAATCGAGTCCGATGGCTTGCACAGGCGCAGTTCTCTTTTGCAGTTTTTGCAGCGTGGGACTAAGTGGTCAACATGTTTACGTTGTGCAGAATTAACTGCACGCAGAATCCGTAACCGACTCAAATCGTGGAACGGATTTTACGCGGTATCCGTAACCGACTCATAACGTGCTCCACGATCCTCTCTCTGTTATATATACGCAGAACAGAAATCAGATCAATATCTCTCAAACTTTTTGCCTTCCCGAAGTATTGTGCTGCCTCCGTCTTCCCCGTCCCTTCACCAGCGCGCACCGACTGTTGGGAGAACAGTTCTCCGGAACGTTCGCCCTTGAGATCCTACACCGGGAGAGGGCGAATCACATTTTTGGGAAGCGTCTTTACGCGACTGCTCACTGGTTTCTTCACGACGGTCATCTTCGCCTACATCGCCTTCTGATCTTCATCAGCATCTGCTACGGGGTTCGGCCACATCTTCGTGTCATCTCGGTAACGCAGACGAACCTCATCTGTGTTCTGTTTATCTAATAATATGGATGAGATAGACATTGCAATTGGCATGTTGCTTCTATCTAGTTTTTTTGTTTGATCTGTTCTAGCTTCAATTATTGTCGTATCTTATTTTCGGAATAGATTCATCATTAATATGCCTAATTATCCAACACTTAAGATCACTACTATAGAAAGGCCTATATAAGACACCGCATCACAGTCGATTTTTAAAAACCATCTATGTTAAAACTAATCACAGACAATTTTGCTAGCACGACCATCAAAGTTATAGTATATGCTAAGAACTGTCTGTGATAAGCTAATATTATAAACGGTTTGTAGTACAAACCGTTTTTCAAGTATCACAGACAGTTAGTGGTTCAAACCATCTTTGATATTAGATTTTTATAGACGGTTTGTTAATTGAACCGTCTGTGATAATACTTCCGTGTTATAAATATCGTACTAGCGTTTGTGTGGACTGCATTCCTCACCCAAATTAAATCTTACAGACGACGATCGGTCTCCTCCCCCAGCCCATCACCAGCCGCCTCATCCCTGAGCCCATTGCCGATCGCGTCAACCCCGAGCCTGTCGCCTCAACCCCGAGCCCATCGCGCGCCTCCTCATCCCCAAGCCCGTCGTGCACCTCCTCCTCTAGCACATTGCTGCCGCCTCCCCGAGCCTATCACTGCCTCCTCCCCCGAGCCCATCACCGCCTCCTTCCCGAACCCTAAGGTATCTGAAGAGTGCAAATCGAGTGCTCTTATCTACATAGGCTTATATTGTTCTATATCCTCATGCTCATGTTGGACAACAGCCTTGATACATCCCCCTCAGTGACACACATATGGGAGAATGTATTGTCATGTACTTTGTGCGGGTGTCACTGTGCTATTATGGTCTTATGCCATTTAGGACCAACACCCTATGCTATATGGTTGTATTGTTACTCCTATAGATATTTGCTGCCGGTTGTATGCTCAATGATGCTATGGGTCTATTGATGAACTAAAACAACTAAAGTAGTGAATGTGGCATTGAACTATAGAGTTGCTTCCTATTAATGGTAGAAACTATTGCTTTTATTTATTTTGTTGTTAATGGTAGAACTTCTAATCTTTCTATGATCATGTCATATTTTGTTTTATATGATCTATTTCACCATTACCTTGAATTAATAAATATTTTTACCATAGCGTTACAAACTAATGACATTCTTTATCCTTTAAATGTATTTCCTGTTCAAGATGTTTTTTGTATGCTTCTCTAGATGATGACAAGAAAATTTTTTGTATAGGTAATTGAAGTTGCCCATAGTGTTTTCCTTTTTGTATTTGTTACTACACCCATCGACTAGAAGAACACTTAGATACTATTCATAATCTGATTTTTATGATTTAAATAGTGAAATTGACTTTAAATACTTAATGGTGCATAATTTAGGAAAGTAAGAGTTCAAGGCCTTATTTGCTTAGTTAATTGCCTAATTCAACTTTGATTATATGACCCTGGTGTAGTGGAGTTAAGAGATTAGTCTCTAGCAGCCCTACACCTTGTGGCAATGAGACTAAACGTCTAACCTTTAGTAGCCCGACAATTACTCATTAATATGTTAACTAGACATGATTCAATGTCAAGTCAACAAAATAATTATTAATCGCTTTATCCTTTCGATTATGTTGTTTTTGCAAGCTTTGAATTCTGCACATTATATTCCAAAAACATCTAGATATTTAACTTCTGTCATGATTCATCATATATACATTATATGTCCCAATGACTGCAAATTGCACACATATATAAAATAGAGCATACAAACAAGACAGATAACATGGAAAAGCTGTTGGATGCTAAACAAAAACTTGAAGTGAAGATAGAACAATTGAAGGGAAAATCCAAGTTAACAGAAAAGATTTATGAGATAAACAAAAATTGAAAGACATAACTGAAAAATCGCAAGGTATTGATTCTCTTAACAAGCCACTCATCATTAAGGAGCATAGGGTGAATGCAGAGTTAGAAGAAGTCAAAGTTGAGCTTATAGAGGTAATATAAAGATTTATAGTATTTAATTCGATGTGGTTACTGATAATATACCAAGACACCCTTTTCACAATAACATGATCGCTATTGTAGGGATTACGAAATATGACTGGAAGTCAATCAGTTATTGGTGTCAAACAAATGGTCACTATACCGGAGCTATGGAACTTCAGGGATAACCAAAAAGCCTCTATTGTGGAAGCTATGACACATATGATGGCAGACATGAAAAAACCCTAAGATCTTCTTGTCTTGATCTATCAAATAATTAATGTTGTTTCTCAATGTATGCTTGTTGATATTTATGGTATCATAACTTGTCAACGTATTGTCACATAAAATTATTCTTAATATTTGCTCATCTTGAATCTAATGACTGAATAGTGTCTTGCTTGTTGGAACCAAAAGTTTTTCTTCCTCTCTTGGTAGAACTTTCATGAACAGTATCTGTTGTTCGAAATTTTCTTCTCTTTAGATATTTCTGCGACGACATTTACAAGGCACAACACCAGTTATAAATTTTGTAGTTGAATATCTAAACATCCTAGATGCATTGAGGCACAGCTTGTCCGGTCGAGATCATCTTAATGTATGACCATTTGTAGCACTTTCATCTACTTTCTTATTCTAATGTTGATGGATTCCAAGACAAAATCCAATTCCATCCAAAGTTCGTCCTAAAAGTTGTCATGCTCTGATTTATCATTTCCATTTCATCCTCATCCCCGAATGAGAATACCTTAGGCAACCTATTTTCACTCCGGTCTTTTATAGGAACATGATCATTTTGATGGGCTGCCTATGGTATTCTCATTCGGGGATGAGGATGAAGTGCAAGATAAATCAGAGCATGACAACTTTCAGAACGAACTGTGGATGGAATTGCATTTTGCCTTGGAATCCATAACATTAGAATAAGAAAGTAGATGAAACTGCTACAAATGTTCATACTCTAAGATGATCTCGGCCAGACAAGCTGTGCCTCAAAGCATTTCGGATGTTTAGATATTCAATTACAAAATCTATAACTGGTTGTGCCTTGTAAATATCATTGTAGAAATATCTAAGGAGAAGGAAATTTTGAACAATATATACTTCTCATGGATGTTCTCCCAAGAGAAGTAGAAAAAATGTTATCACAGACATATCTAGATAAAACCCGTCTGTGATAGACACATATCACAGACGATTCTTGATAACAACTGGACGGTTCTAGATAAAAACCGTCTGTGATACGTGTTTCAAAGACGGTTCAGAAACCGTCTGTGATGCGCCGTATTTTCACTGACACATGCTTACAGACGGTTCAGAAAACCGTTTGTGATGACATTTTTGAACCGTTTGTGATAGCCTTTTCTGTAGTAGTGGATGGTTCAAATACTTCGATATGGTTGGTAGGTTTTGATTTGGTAATTATAGATTGGTAGACTACATTTGTAAATTGCTTTGTTTACAGCAATATCAAATATGGTTTTCACTTTGTCCAATTCACGGAATGCGCTCTATGCTGCTTTATGATTTATGCAATGACAGTACTTGTTCATGTGAAAATTTTTCGTGTGCCATGACAATAGCTATAATTCTTTGAGCAACTAGACAATATATGAATGAATTCTACTGCTTGCTGACCATCAATCATAGTCCTTGATGTGGATTGTGCTATTGCTTGTGATTACTCGTAGATTGTGTTGACCATCAATGAATGCTGCTAATTGCCATTTGAGTAAGAGTATTTGATTTTTTTTTCTTGCCACCTGACAGTCCAGCTTGGGTTCGAGAGCAACATGCAGTAGGAGCTTTGATCAGGAATAGAGTGATCGAGGTTATGAATGTGAGAGTGGTGCAGCTGCTTGTTGACAGTCTGATATGGACAGAAAGAACTTGTTCAGTTTGATTCCGGTTGAATTAGCAGAGTAATTCTTGTTTTGTTGTTGTTTTCCTTAAGAGGGAGCAATTGAATTTCACATTGGGATATCAGAGCAATTGTATATATTCTACCAAGGTTCTAGGACATGTAAAAGCTCAATTCTTCATATGGATTCTATCTGAATTTAATGTTTGAAATATGTTGACAAATTGATGAATAAAATGTTTATGATTTAAAATTTTTTGTTACCACTCATTTATACTTTCTTCCTAATGATATAACAGTCTTTTAATAGCACTCATTTTTCCCATGATTTGAACACTTCTATATTGTTTTTATTGATATGGTATGGAAAATTTGAATACGTAGTCGATGGGGTCCTTCTTTTCAATGATACGAAGTACTCAAATATCAACACAGCTAACGACAAACAATGTTCATCTCTCTTTCTCTTAATATTGATAGGAGTTAAAGAATAACATGGTACAGGTCATTAATTTCTCGAAAAAGAAAGGCAAATGATACTCATATCATTTATATACATTAATATTGTTTCACTACACTGAAAAAGGTCATCAGTGGCGGTTCAAAACTGCCATCAGTGGCGGTTATTGAATCAGCACAGATATAGTGCCACTGATAATCGAGGATTATCAGTGGCAGTTTTCTAACCGCCACAAATAATAGTTATCTATGGCGGTTCTATCCACCAACCACCACAGATAATAATATTATCTGTGGCGGTCCTATCCTCCAACCGCCACAGATAAATATATTATCTGTGGCGGTTCTATCCACCAACCGCCACAAATAACAATATTATCTGTGGCGGTTCTATCCACCAACCGCCACAGATAATATTGTTATCTGTGGCAGTTCTATCCACCAACCACCACAGATAGTACCTGACCGAAAAATAAAAAAACGCATTTGGGCTAGCCTCAGTGCTGCTAGCCATGCTCTCTGAAACAAATACATCAATCACAGATTTTGCATATACACAATTACAATGTTCAAACAATATACCGATTTGATCAAACAACAACAATATACCAGTGCGGAAGAAATGATGAATTTGTTGCTAACTGCTAAAACAACCTTCTAGCAAGGGTTAGCCCTTGTGGCTTTTCTCCACGTTTGCTCATGTCGAGTAATAGAACTGGACTCATGATTCTTCCATGTGCTCTATACGGGAAAGGTAGAATTTTCGATCCATCCTTTCCTTTCCAATGAGAACATATATGTTTCCGATCTGATTGGGACCACAACATCGATGTGACCATCTCCATTGACATCACTAACCGTAGGTCACTATCATCATATGATAATGACAATCGATTGCATATAAGAAACATAGCCTAGTAACAAAGAAATATCTGACTAAGAAAATGCTTGTGGTGAAAGTGCGTGGTATCTTCATTTTCATTATAACCAAGTTATAATGTTCTCAATCAATCAGTCAAAAAATAGTAATAGCACAAGATGAAGCCCGAATGGTAGAATCTCTAAGTAATGGATCTAAGCAAGATTATGGATGAATGTATTCTCCTTAGCTAAACTAAGAAAGCGACTCAAAGACATGTAGCAATAGCTACGTATAGATTGTCAAGAGACATGTATTACCTTTGCATGTGGATAGACAATCTATTTATATAAGCAATCTGTTAACACCATACAAAACAAATGGATGAAACTTGCCTGTGGAATAAGACTCTTCAGATGCACTTCCTGCATTTCTTCTCCTCCACGATCCATGCCGCTACATTTCCATGGGCATCAAGAAGAACCATCTCGACTTTCCCATCCTCATTGATGTCCGCGAGAATGGTGGTGCATGGATCTCAGCAATCTCAAGTGGGAAGTTGTTCCTAACCTTACCTAAATTGACAAAATCAACATAAGTAGACACATGGATGTTTACACATAAGTAGCGTATCAGTGCGCCAAAGGTACAAGTATAAAGGATGGTGGGAATTCATTGTTTTCTAGTGAGGATTTCAATGAATTACAATCTTATTTTCCAAAACAAAAAATAGCATGGTAAAAACTAATTATTACTTAATTACACCAGCAAATTATATTATTCTAGTCAAGAAACTTTATGCTATGGGAACTAGATATATATACACAATATATGAAACGACAACTCAGCTTAAAGCTGTTTTTGGATTCAATAATTAGTATTATTGTAAAATCCCAAAAATTTGACCTATAATTTCGCTCACGTGCATTTTTGTGATTTTCTGAATTTATTGGATTTTCCAGAAATTATTTGAATTTATTTTAATTAAGTATATTGAACCTTTGGTGAAAACAAATTATATATAGATAAAAAAAATATGAAGTTTTGTCAAAAATATTTTATTTGAGTTCAGAATGTTTCAAAGTATTTATGAGAATTTTTTTGGATTTTTCCTGATATTTTAATTACTTAAAATAGATTAATCTAATTTCGGGAATTATTTTAAATAAAAAAGCTTTTGAAAAATCTTGGAACAAGATCTTGGGCCAAGCCCCAAGATCGTATGTGCTGCCCATCGCGGTCGTGACCGTCGTCACCGCCGGCTGCCGCGTAGCGTGTGACCGTTGGATGAAGATCGGGCAATCCACTTCATCGCAGAACCCTAGTGCCGCGAGCCGTTGGATCGAGATCAAGTGGTCGGACGCCGCGTTGTTTTGGTAAGTTTAGATCTCGCCATTGATTTGGAAGGAGCGGATCGGATCGTATCGCTTCGGATCTAATCGTGGCCGCTCATCTTGGATCGGACGGTCGCTAGTCGTCGTCCCCGATCCGGTTTCCGTTTCGCCGCCGCGCGCCGTCTCCGCCGGGGATTGTCTAGGGTTACCGTTTTAGCGCGCATGCCGAGGCTATAAAAGGCGTGGGCTGCACCCCGAGGTTCCTCATCGCCTTGCGCTTCCAGTCGCTCTAGTCTTCGCCGTCGAGTCGCCGTCGCCCGTGCAGTAGAGCTCGCCGCAGTTTTTCGTAGCGCCGCCGATCGTTTTCTTTAGTTTGCGTCTCCGTCAAGCCGCCGTTCGCCGAATCGGTTCCAGATCCGGGCTCGTCGCGTCAAGCCGCAACGGGGTAGCCACTTCATCCCGCCGGAGTCACGCCGGAACGCCGTTCGGGTGGTCGTCGTCCTCCGCTCGGTGCGGGCCGCGCCGTCGCCATCTTCGTCGGGAAGCTTCATCAGCCGTTGGATCTTCGTCGGACCGCTGCGATTGCGCCACGTCTCGGTAAGAGCAGTATACGGCTCGGGTAAGCGTCGGCCGTTGGATCAGGTTTGTTCGGTTGAGATCGCGCCGCGTGTGCGTTAAAGCGTTAGCCGTTGGATCGTCGCCCGGATGTGCGTCGTGTGTCGAGCATCGGCACGGGTGGCGTTGCAGCCAGTCGATGCGCGCCGCGTGTCGGGCGTGTGGCGCGAGGCACCGTGGGCCACGTCCACGGTGGACCAGAGGCGGTCCCGTGGACCGAGTCCATGGACCAGGCGACGTGTCAGCGCCTGATTGGTCCGAGTCAGGGCTGACGTCAGCGTTGCGCATAAAAGATCTTTTCCGATAGAAAAATAATTCAGAAAAATCGGTTATTCTATTTTCTGTATTTTCAGTATTTATTCAAACTACAAAAGGCTATATCTTTTGCATTTTAACTCGGATTTGAGTGATTCAAATTTCTAAAAATTTGTAAAATCAAGATCTATTTATTGGTGAATTTTATTTTATTTTTGGAGTTTGGTTGCTCTCTGTTTTGGTGTTTATTTGCTATTTTGGCATCGTTTCGCGTAGACGTTGAACTGCTCGGTGATCCGGAGGAAGATTCATCGCTTCAAGACCCAAGCTCAGAGCAAGACCAGCACCTACTCCAAGGCAAGTTGTGCTTTGATCATGTTGCACCTAATTTTCACCAAAATTGCTATTTTATCTCTTAAACTTTATGCATGATATTTTATATGTATAAATGATTTCAATTAATCTGGGAATTAGATAATATGCCTATTTGAGTTAAATCATACCTTGTCAATTTTATGCCATGATCTATTTGTCACCCTAGGATGTGGAATTATAGTTGGTTAATATTGATAATCAACCTGGGCTAGTTAGACCGTCATAGATTGCTTAGCCATGCCACGTCATCACATGTGTCCGAATGTTGATACTTAATCTTGACTAATGGAATATGGAACAATGTTTATGAATTGGTGTGTCATGTGTCGTCACACAGTGATATCAAGTTGTCGTGGCAAGGAGGTCACACATCTAGATTGAAATGTTGATGGCATGTGGTGCTTGGTAATCAACTAGGGTGGTAATGATTTTAGATTGGGGCAAGTAGCAAGGGGCAGTGTGCCAAGGTGGGGCAGGGTTGGCAGCGGTATGTGGAAGTCTTGCCTTAATCACCTTAAGGACTTAACCTTACAAGCCTTTGACCTGAGTCCTTCTTGCAACCACATGTCTGGAATGGGACAGCCTAGCTGAATAATTTGTGAAACCTAGATTTCGGTACTGTCGTGGTGAATAGTGAGTCACGGGTTACGGTTTAACTCACATGGCGCAAGAGGGGGGCCCTATTTGAAGAGGAACGCGGTATGCTACGCTAGCACAAAAAAAATCTACCGCGTAACCAGAAAGCTACTCGCAAGAAGTGGATCATAGATAAGATTACCACTAGACGCGCGATTGCATGAATCCTTCGCCGATGTAGTGGATCGTCCCGCCGCGATCGTTGCGTCGATGTAGTGGATCGTCCTCGCCTTGCCGTGGATCGCCCTCCCACGCCGCGATCCAGCAAAGCGCCACCGCAGTAGTCCACACGTCCAGAGATGGAACGCCGTGCTTCGGTGTGCAAGCACCTGGTCGCTCGGCAGGGACAGCGAGAGGAGTAGGCTAGGGTTTCGAGTGAATCACTCCTAAACCGTGGAAAGCACACCCTGTGCCCTCCCTCCTCCCCTCCTTATATAGCCACGAGATGAAACCCTAAACTAGGGCCCATCAGCGTGCTAAGCCCACGAGGTTCATTAATTACAGATCCAATCCAAATTAATGTGTCCCAGCCCATTAAGTGTGTGACCCTGCAGGTTCACGTACGTTTGGACGTGGATTCGGAAAACTCCTTTTCAATCCAATAGTTGGTATTGGCTTCTTGCAAAGTATGCCAACTCCCAAACATACTATGATCAAATCGCATGTAACCTATCAAAAGTACTCATGTAATAATCCCTTTGCCAAGTATATGAAGATTGATCTCAAGGCGAGAAGCATGTCATCCTTTGATGATTCAATCCATCTCTCGTATCCGTGATATATTAATAAGTTGTGATTGACTCCTCAATCACGGTATGGCCATGCACTTCCTTAATCATATCACACGAGTGGCCTTGTCATATATCTCCGTTTCATTGAGTGGCAAATTCCATCTTGATCGCTCACTTCCCTATGCACGTTTCATAGTAAACATGAAAGCTACCTTTATAACTATCAGGTTAGGAAGTAGTGTTTGATAGCCCCAAGGAAAACTATTACACATGTAGGAATATGACAATCTCAGTCTAAGGATCATACATCTACTAGGTATGAGATACATCGATGACACATAAGAATGAAACATTCTCGCAGTGTCCCATTGCGGTCTATCTAACCCATGTTCTTCAACATGCGTCCACAATGTATAGATGATATCTCCATATCCCATGATCTATGAAGCATGATCATCGATCACTACATGTCTTTGATCTATTCATCGTTGTCCTATACGATGATATCCGATCGAGATATTTATCGAATTACATCATTAAGTAAAGAGCTTCATAAGCAAGTCACATACTTGTTGATCAATACAATGATATACATTCATTGGACCAATAATCATATTATTATTCATAAACATAGTCATGTTACAATCATCTAAATGATTGCCTCAAGGGCATAACACTAACATTTGTGGTGGTTTAACCCTTGATGTTGAAACATTAGCGAGCGATCTCGGGTCTAGGTGTAGCATTGTAAAGGCTTTGTTACGATCACTCGCCTTGGTGGTGCTTGGTTGTATCGTGGGTAAAGTGCATAATCTCCGCAGAGTGTACAATCTATTCGAATAGCCGTGCTCACGGATTGGGCAATGCTCGGAATTACGCTTAAGGGTTAGACTTTTGTTAAACGAAAACCTATTGGGATGGCAAGGTGCCATGGAAGGTGGAAATTGATTTAGGATTAGAACTTGGTGTATTTCGTAAATACTGAATTTATTAATTTCTTGATTTGTTTTATCGCTTTCCAATCTATTTATCAGATCCTTGTTAAATGTCGCTTTATTGCAAAATATCCTTATTAGCCATTCCTTTGGATTAAGCCAAGCATATAGAATATTAGACTTGCATTGTTGTGCACAACTTGTTTAGTGCTTTATGTACTCACCCCAACAACAACAACTTCAGAAGAGGAAGAATCTACGCCCTTCGTGGAGGAGGATTATATGGATGCGAATGCTTAGGGTCTGAGCCTCGTCAGTTGCCTGTGGCGAACTGGAGCGCCACTGCGTTTATTTTATTTCCGCTGCTACTCATTGATACTTTTTAAGCCCCGTGAGGCGTATTCATGTAAGACAACAGATTATTATTAATTATTGAAGTTATGCTATATTTATTGTGTATGACTATGATAGCATCTATGTTGAGCCTGTGTGCACTAGCGTGATCCTGGACTAGTGCGGTATACACAGAGGGTCCGGATTTGCAAATTCGGGTCACGACAGAGATGATATCAGAGCCATACTGACTATAGGTCTTGGCCCTAGGTACTTGGTATCTCTTAGGAGTGTCCAAAATTATTTTCTAAAGAAAAAGGTGAAATTGACTAATAAGAAACTCTTGGCTTATCTCATCCCTCTACTCTCATCCTTGCTAAATTACCTTCTTTTCGTTGTCGTTTCGAGTGGAGATCTTATTCAAAATTTTGTTTTGAATAGATGCCGATCTTCTAGTCTTTCGAGTCGAGGCAGGGTGGCTACGCCATGGAGCTGTGGAGAGTTCTTCAAGTAATTGGAGGCTTTGATCGTGCGCTCTACCGAGGAAGCAACCGAACGTCAGCGGTGTACATCGGGATTCTTCGCAAGTGATCATCTTCGCCGAGAGTGCGACGAGACCACTGGATCGATTCACATCACCGCCGGAGGTTCACTTACGAGGCCGGAGTTCAGAGGTGCTAGACTTGCTCTACGACGGATCGCCACGACCACGCCTACGAGCCGCGACACGCGAGTTCGGCTTCACCCGACAAAGGCGAAAGCGTGCGTCGACGGATCGTGGAGGGGAGGTGCATCGCGGTACACCTTGCCGAAGTTCGCCATCGCCGGGAGGAGCACCCGAGGACACTGCGCAGAGCGGAGACAGCGTGAGGCGCCGAGAGTAGCGGAGCGAGCTTCAAAAGACCGTGAACGCCGCAGCCGAGTCATCGGTGAGTTGGAGGAGGCCTTGCGTGTAGCCGAGGAGATAGCGATCAGTCGCCCAGAGCCGGATGAGGTCGCCAAGAAGAAGAAGAGGAAGAAGAAGACCCTAAGAGCGTGAGTGGGAGCCTGAGGAGCCAGCGAGGGTCACCAGATAGGTTCGCACCCATGCCACCACCCACGGTGTATGCATCGGATCGCCTCGGCCAGGTGGCCGGATGAGTGAGAGTCGGTCTTAGAGTTGTGTTGAGACTCGGTGTTGAGTCGCGTCTTTAAGTTAGCCTTTACCTTTTAGTAGACGTTAAGGTTGCATGTTTAGTTTGGTTCTTAATTGTTTGCTGAGTGTGCAGTATGTGTTGCAAAGCCCTTAGGCATTGTAAGCAACCATACCAAGTATTAATAAAGATTATTTAAGTTGGGTTTAACCTGTTTCCCCGCCTTAGAAATTCTTGCATCTTATCTATGCTACATCTACCTTTCCTAACCCAAGAAGCAATCAAGCGGATGGTGAATACCCGCAAAGAACAACGGAGCTTCAAGAAGTGGTCCGTGCCGTGGAACAATCCCAACGAAGGAGCACCACCGCATCGTGCACCGCCGATGGATATGCGTAACTTGGGAGCTTTTCTCGCTGCGCAGACTCAGTTGATGCAGACAATGATGCACAGATGACCAATATGGCTGCAGTCAACAACCCCGCTACTCAAATTAATAACGGCGGACCTCGTCCTTATTCCAAATTGTCGACTTTATGAGGACCCGACCGCCAACATTCTCGCAACGTCAACCCTTAGAAGCGTATGATTGGTGAGAACCATTGAGAGGAAGTTGTACATCACGCAATGTGAAGGGCATGAGAAGGTTCTTTATACATCCCATCGCCTTGAGGAACAGTTGCGAATGGTGGGAGAACTCATCGTGCTACTCACGAGGCACCCATGGAAATCACGTGGGAAGAATTCACAACGGCCTTCGCCAATACCACGCACGGAAGGAATGATGGACCAAAAAGGAAGAATTGAGGCGCTTAAGCAAGGAGGCCAACCGGTGGCTGATTACTTGAACAAATTCATGCAGTTAGCTCGCTATGCTCCTAAAGATGTGGCGACGGACAAGGCTAGGCAGTCCCGATTCATGAAGGGATTAAACTCAGGACTGCAAGTGGGGCTGATTACCCACACTTTTCCAGATTTCCAAGAATTGGTAAACAAGGCTTTGATTCGAGGATAAGCGCAGGAGCTTGGGGTAAATCGCAAGCGCTTGATGACTAACCTGTGGACGCCTAACCACCTACGAATGAGGATGACCCGCAGCAGTTTGCTAAGTTCCAACGCAAGTCGTTAACAAACCAAGAACACCGCACCGCGACCACCGTGACGGGGTTATCATACGCCGGTTGGTAACAATGCTCAGGAGGAGTGCGTGAATACCGCCGAAGGTGCTCTGATTGCAATGAGTCAGCATTATGCTAATAGATGTCCCCGTAAAGGAGGTATCACGCCAAGACGCTTTCAACCTTGGAACGACACCGCTAAAGCACCGATGACGGAGAGAATCGAGGAGCCGGACAGCGTGAGCAACGCTCAAGCTACTATTCGAGGCGAGTCAACCACATCACCGCCGATGGAGCCTAGGAAGCATCAAACGTCAGATTGGGTAAGTTTTGGTAAACTCGAGACTGCAATGATTATTTGATTCAGGAGCTTCGCATTCATTTGTCTCTCGAGCTTTTGCATCTGAAAATGGTTTGAGCATGAAAAATCTTAAGTGTGTGATGCTAGTCCAAGCCCCAGGATCGGAGTTAAGATCTAACCTTGGATGTTTGGGGGTAAAGCTAAAAATTAATGGGGTAGAGTTCTAGCGAACTTGATTATTCTAGATGCCCAAGTTTTAGATGTTATCCTCGGTATGGATTGGTTAACCAAGCATAAGACAGTATTGGATTGCGGTCAAAGGATTGTATCCATTGAGAGCCCTAGAGGAGAAAAGGTGGAATTCCGAGCGACATCAGTTCGTAAGGGTCAATTAATTGTTAATAGCGTGAAAGCCGTCATAGAGGATGTGCGGTGGTCGTGAATATCCAGATGTATTTCCAGAGGATCTCACCGAATGCCGCGCATCGCGACATCGAGTTTGTCATTGAGTTAGTACCGTACAAGCACCAATAGCAAAAGACCTTATCGGATGCCTACCGATGAGTTGGTGGAAATGAAGAAGTAGATCGACGAGTTATTAGAGAAGGGTTTTATAAGACCAAGTTCGTCGCCATGGGGAGAGCCAGTTTTGTTTGTTAGGAAAAAGATGGAAGCCTTAGAATGTGTATTGATTACGTGCACTTAATGAAGTGATGATTAAGAATAAGTATCCGCTTCAAGGATTGATGATCCGCTCGACCGCTTGAGAGGAGCTGGAGTTTTCTCCAAGATAGACCTTCGTCCGGATATCATCAACTAAAGATTGGGCGGAAGATGTTCCAAAGACCGCATTTTCTTCAAGATACGGACATTATGAGTTCACGGTCATGTCTTTTGATTGACCAATGCGCCAAAGATATTTCATGAACTTGATGAATAAGATTTTCATGGAATACTTGGACAAGTTTGTTGTTGTGTTCATAGATGATATTTTGGTATATTCAAAGACCGAAGCAGAGCACGCAAATCATCCGAGGCTAGTGTTGGAAAAGTCTGCGTGCACAACAAATTGTATGCTAAATTCAAGAATGCGACTTTTGGAAGGAAAAGGTGGAATTTCGGTCATGTTATGATCGCAGAAGGAGTTGCCGTCGACCCAAGCAAAGTGGAGGCAATGTTGCATTGGGAACAACCAAAGTCCATCACTCAAGTCCAAGTTTTCGGGATGGCGAGGATATTATCGCCGATTCATAGAAGGATTTTCGACGATTGCGAGACCTCTTACGCAGCTTGTTGAAAAAGGAAAAGAAATTTTCATGGACGCCTTGATTGTGATAAGGGTTTTGAGGAATTAAAAAGCGTTTGACAACAAGCCCGATGTTGGTTTTGCCTAATGTTGTAATACTTGATATATCTGTGATGCGCCAAGACAGGTCTTGGATGCGATTGATGCAAGAGGGTAAAGTGGTCGATATGCGTCAAGGCAGTTTAGACCGTATGAAGGGAATTATCCTACGCATGGCTTGGAATTGGCTGCCGTGGTGCATGCCTTGAAATTGTGGCGTCATTATCTAATGGGAAATAGATGTGAGATATATAGGGACCACAAGAGTTTGAAATATATCTTCACTCAGTCAGATCTTAACATGAGGCAAAGGAGATGGTTGGAACTAATCAAGGATTATAATATGGGAATCCACTACCATCCAGGAAAGGCTAATGTAGTAGCTGATGCCTTGAGTCGTAAAAACCATGTTGCAAACATGATGGTACAGGAAGATCAATCTGAGTTGCGTAAGGAGCTTGTGGTTAAAATTGGTAATGGTTCCGAATGATTTATAGCTGCTTTGGAAGTAAGGCCGACGCTGAAGATCGATTTGGGAAGGGCAAAGGATGATGAGAAAATCAACCGAATCAATGCTAAAAGGATGAAGGATTAGCGCGCGATTTTACTATGGATGGTCGGGTACCATGTGGTTCAAGGGTCGATTTGTATGCCAAATGCGGACGAGCTTAAGCAGTTGATTTTAGAAGAGGCTCACGATTCCAAGTATTCAATCCATCCAGGAAGCGCCAAGATGTACCAGGACTTAAGGGAAAGGTTTTGGTGGCCGAATATGAAGCGTGAAGTCGCTGAGCATGTTGCCTTATGTGATATATGCCAGAGAGTTAAGGCAATGCACTAGAGACCTGTAGGATTATTACAACCGTTAAAAGTTCCAGAATGGAAATGGGAAGAAATCGGTATGGATTTCATCACCGGGTTGCCAAGAACCCAAAGTGGGTATGATTCTATATGGGTTATCGTGGATCAACTGACCAAAGTTGCTCACTTCATTCCAGTCAAGACAACTTACTCAGGAGACCGGTTAGCGTAACTATACATAGCGTAATTGTGTGTTTGCACGGGTACCAAAGAAAATAGTGTCGATGTGAGGTACCCAGTTCACCTCGAGATTTTGGGATAAATTGCATGAAGCCATGGGAACGCGTTTGAACTTCAGCACGGCATATCACCCGCAGACTGATGGTCAAATAGAAAGAGTAAATCAGATTTTGGAAGATATGTTAAGAGCTTGCGCATTAGCCTATACTACATCATGGGAAAAATGCTTACCGTATGAAGAGTCCAGCTATAACAACAGTTACCAGGCTAGTTTGCAGATGTCGCCATTTGAGGCTTTATATGGTCGTGCCTGTCGTACCCCACTGAATTGGAATGAGACAGGAGATCGTATGATATTTGGCCCTGATATTCTCAAGGAAGCTGAAGAGCAAGTTGCCATGATAAGAGACAGGTTGAAAATCGCGCAGTCAAGACAAAAAAGTTATGCAGATAATCGACGCCGTGATTTGAGTTTCAAACCCGATGAATTCGTGTATCTTAGGGTTACCCCTCTAAAAGGAGTTAAAAGGTTCCACGCTAAAGGAAAGCTTGCCCCAAGATATGTTGGACCGCTCAAAATTTTGAGCCGTCGAGGAGGTTGCTTATCGCTTGGAATTGCCGCGATCACTAGCAAAGCGTGCATGATGTGTTCCATGTGTCTCACCAAGAAGTGTCTTGGTGCGGTGGAGCGAGCGCCTTTGGGAGAGATTGAATTGCGAAAGATCGACCTACAAGGAGCAACCAATCAGAATCCTGGATGTTATGGACCGCAAGACCAGGACCAAGTCAATTCGCTTTTGCAGGGTTCAGTGGAGCAACCATTCCGAGAATGAGGCAACCTGGAAGCGTGAAGAGGATCTGAAGTCAGAATTTCAAAACCTATTCCTAGTCACCTTGAATCTCGGGTCGAGATTACATTAAGGGGAGGTTTGTAACATCCCAAAATTTGACCTATAATTTCGCTCACGTGCATTTTTGTGATTTTCGAATTTATTGGATTTTCCGAAATTATTTGAATTTATTTTAATTAAGTATATTGAACCTTTGGTGAAAACTAATTATATATAGATAAAAGTAATATGAAGTTTTGTCAAAAATATTTTATTTGAGTTCAGAATGTTTCAAAGTATTTATGAGAATTTTTTTGGATTTTTCCTGATATTTTAATTACTTAAAATAGATTAATCTAATTTTGGGAATTATTTTAAATCAAAAAGCTTTTGAAAAATCTAGGAACGATCTTTGGGCTTGGTGCGTCGCGCCCATCGCGGGCAGCCGTCGGCCCGCCGCGCCGCCCGCCGCGTGTGACCGTTGGATGAAGATCGGCATCCGCTTCATCGCAGAACCCTAGTGCTACGAGCCATTGGATCGAGATCAAGTGGTCGGGATCACGGCGTTGTTTTGGTAAGTTTAGATCTCGCCCGCTGGATTTGGAAGGAGCGGATCGGATCGTATCGCCGATCTAATCGTGGCGCTCATCTTGGATCGGACGGCCGCGATCGTCGCCCCCGATCCGGTTCTGTTTCGCCGCCGCCGCCTCTCGCCGGGATTGTCTAGGGTTGCCGCTTTAGCGCGCATGCCGAGGCTATAAAAGGCGTGGGCTGCACCGAGGTTCCTCATCGCCTTGCGCTTCCGGCCGCTCTAGTCTTCGCCGTCGAGTCGCCGTCGCCGTGCATGAGCTCGCGCGATTTTTCGTAGCGCCGCCGTCGTTTTCTTTAGTTTGCGTCTCCGTCAAGCCGCGTTCGCGAATCGGTTCAGATCCGCTCGTCGCGTCAAGCCGCATCGGTAGCCACTTCATCTCGCCGAGTCACGCCGGAACGCCGTTCGGTGGTCGTCGTCCTCCGCTCCGGTGCGCACCGGCGCCTGGTCGCCATCTTCGTCGGGAAGCTTCATCACCGTTGGATCTTCGTCGGACCATCGCGATCGCGCCACGCCTCTGCAGAAGCGATGAAACGCTCGTAAGCGCGGCCGTTGGATCGAGTTTGTTCGGTTGAGATCGCGCGCGTGAGTTAGAGCGTTAGCCGCTGGATCGTTGCCGGATGTGCGCGCGTGTCGAGCATCGGCACGCGGCGTTGCAGCCGGCCGATCGATGCGCCGCGTGTCGCAAGGCGTGGTGGCGCGAGGCGCCGTAGGCCACGTCCACGGTGGACCAGAGGCGGTCCCGTGGACCGAGTCCATGGACCAGGCGACGTGTCAGCGCCTGATTGGTCCGAGTCAGGGCTGACGTTAGCGTTGCGCAATAAAGATCTTTTCCGATAGAAAAATAATTCAGAAAAATCGGTTATTCTATTTTCTGTATTTTCAGTATTTATTCAAACTACAAAAGGCTATATCTTTTGCATTTTAACTCGGATTTGAGTGATTCAAATTTCTAAAAATTTGTAAAATCGAGATCTATTTATTGGTGAATTTTATTTTATTTTTGGAGTTTGGTTGCTCTCTGTTTTGGTGTTTATTTGCTATTTTGGCATCGTTTCGCGTAGACGTTGAAATGCTCGGTGATCCGGAGGAAGATTCATCGCTTCAAGACCCAAGCTCAGAGCAAGACCAGCACCTACTCCAAGGCAAGTTGTGCTTTGATCATGTTGCACCTAATTTTCACCAAAATTGCTATTTTATCTCTTAAACTTTATGCATGATATTTTGTATGTATAAATGATTTCAATTAATCTGGGAATTAGATAATATGCCTATTTGAGTTAAATCATACCTTGTCAATTTTATGCCATGATCTATTTGTCACCCTAGGATGTGGAATTATAGTTGGTTAATATTGATAATCAACCTGGGCTAGTTAGACCGTCATAGATTGCTTAGCCATGCCACGTCATCACATGTGTCCGAATGTTGATACTTAATCTTGACTAATGGAATATGGAACAATGTTTATGAATTGGTGTGTCATGTGTCGTCACACAGTGATATCAAGTTGTCGTGGCAAGGAGGTCACACATCTAGATTGAAATGTTGATGGCATGTGGTGCTTGGTAATCAACTGGGGTGGTAATGATTTTAGATTGGGGCAAGTGGCAAGGGGCAGTGTGCCAAGGTGGGCCAGGGTTGGCAGGGGTATGTGGAAGTCTTGCCTTAATCACCTTAAGGACTTAACCTTGCAAGCCTTTGACCTGAGTCCTTCTTGCAACCACATGTCTCGAATGGGACAGCCTAGTGAATAATTTGTGAAACCTAGATTTGATCATATCGTGGTGAATAGTGAGTCCCGGTTACGTTTAACTCACATGGCGCAAGAGGGGGCCTGTTGTGGTGGTTTAACCCTTGATGTTGAAACCTTAGCGAGCAAAGATCGGGTCTAGGTGTAGCATTGTAAAGGCTTTGTTACGATCACTCGCCTTGGTGGTGTTTGGTTGTATCGTGTGGGTAAAGTGCATAACCTCTGCAGAGTGTACAATCTATTCGAATAGCCGTGCTCACGGTATTGGGCAATGCTCGGGAATTACAGTTAAGGGTTAGACTTTTGTTAAACGAAAACCTATTGGGATGGCAAGGTGCCATGGAAGGTGGAAATTGATTTAGGATTAGGAACTTGGTGTATTTCAGAAATACTGAATTTATTAATTACTGTATTTGTTTTACTGCTTTCCAATCTATTTACTGTATCCTTGCTAAATGCTGCTTTATTGCAAAATATCCTTATTAGCCATTCCTTTGGATTAAGCCAAGCATATAGAATATTAGACTTGCATTGTTGTGCACAACTTGTTGAGTGCTTTATGTACTCACCCCAACAACAACAACTTCGGAAGAGGAAGAATCTACGCCCTTCGTGGAGGAGGATTATATGGATGTGAATGCTTAGGGTTTGAGCCTCGTCAGTTGCCTGTGGCGAACTGGAGCGCCACTGCGTTTATTTTATTTCCGCTGCTACTCATTGATACTTTTTTAAGCCCTGTGAGGCAGTATTCATGTAAGACAACAGTTATTATTAATTATTGAGGTTATGCTATATTTCGCTGTGTATGACTATGATAGCATCTATGTTGAGCCTGTGTGCACTAGCGTGATCCTGGACTAGTGCGGTATACACAGAGGGTCCGGATTTGCAAATTCGGGTCCCGACAATTATGAGGCTAAGAATTTAACGCGATGATCGATAACATAAAACAAGCCATAGGAAGTTTCGACAAGGATGTCCAAATTTCCATCACCATCCAAATCAACCACAGTTGGAGAAGAATATGCATGGGCACGAAAGTTTCCAGTATCAGTACTCAAATGAAGGTCTGCAGTCCATTTAACTTGTCTTGTGTCAAGGTTAAAAACTACTATACTGCTTGCAACATATTTTTCAATGTCAATCCCTCCTAGCTCCTTTATGTGCTCTAGGTTATCTTAATACCTGTAGTAAAAGCCAGCAAGTTACTAGTGCACTAGGTACACCAACACAGTAACACACACAAGAAATCATGAAGTGTTCATATTGTGGTTGCAAGTTTTGCATTAAGAAAAAGTATTTCGATCATAACCAAAAGATAACACAGCAAGATAAGCAAACACCTAGCGTTCGCACCTTTTGATTCATTCTTTGGAACCAAAGATGATAATATAATGAAAATCTCTGCCTGCTAATTTAGCAAAAGAGTTTCTGGATGCAGACCATTGCAAAGTCAGAATCAGTGACTGAGGAATATTATGAAGGATGCAAAAAGTAGTAGTAATAAAATATCTACTTCTTAAAAAGAACATGGATTGCTGGCAGGAATTGTTGGCGCTTACCATAAAAGTTGAGTTTACAGAGTATAGACCTTGCTAAATTCGCATGATGTTTATCTTCATCGATGACCATGACACTAAGCCCATCAGTAGTGTGTCCTTCTATTCTTTGAGCCATGAGTTTCTCAATGCTAGAGTTATTCTGGTTTTTGAGCTTTATTTTTGTGTGTGAAGCACTTGATCCTGATGAGCAATTGTTTCTAAGTAGAAACCAGCATGATGAGCAAGAAAAGCATGATTCACTCAGAAAAACACGCATTTCTTTAGTAAATTTTCACTTGGTTAGTTTATCAAACTATTACAAACACATGAAATAACTTCATATGAAAAAATAACCATGTAAGGCAAACACATGAAATATTTAGAAGTGTCACTCGCATGTGTGTGTGTTCCTGAAGAAGACAAAAGTACATGCTACACTAGCACAACCACTGACAAAAGAAGTGGCATTGATAAAAGAAGGGTTCCCATTTGAAAGCAACAAAGAGTTATTTACACTTTGTAATGAAACAGAATTGAAGTAACAAAAGCTTAAACTAGTGGAGGTAAACTAGAAGCCTACGGGTCTTCGGAGGTTGGAGACACGTGATGTGAGAGCAGAGTATGAATGACTGGATCGTTGTTGTCTTCATCATGAAACTTGCCTTTTTTGTTGATTACTTCCTTCATGATGAAGTAGGCGAGCTGGCCCTGAATGGTTTGGATTTTAGAAGGAAGCAGTCCTAACGTAGACAACTTGAGGTGCTATAAGTATAAAAAACAAAATTAAGAGAGTATATAGAAATTGAGTGGTGCGAATCAATGTGTCATGTCAGCGTGACTGACCTCTATGTCATTGTCTTTTATTGTGCATGATAAGATTTCGCGCATGTAATCGGCACAAGTACCCACATAAATTTGTTCCTTTATGTTGCTTGACACCTTTGCAAAATCAAATGAACTAAGATGTCGTTGAAGGAGCTATTTACTATGAAATACGATATAAGAATATTCTTTGCGTGTGTACCGGAAACTTAGTACGGATTGTAAGGGACTTGTGGTATAGGCAGTATCTCGAGCTCTTCTGACAATATCTTTTGAACGCCTCATTTATTAATTGTGTCATCACTTCAAAGTATTTTTTAGGTTTATCCAGTGGATCCATGATCAACATCTTGCTCTTTTCTGGATGAATTATTACGAGAATCCAGTGGAAGCTACATACACATGCATGATGACATAGTCATTAGTCCTTACATCAGAGTAAATAACGAAATCAACGAGTAATTTAACTAGCTAGTGAGGAACTTACTTAAAATTGTATGGTAAAAGTATAAACTCCTTGTCTTGTAGTTTAATCAAAACATTATATACATACTCCTCGACCTCCTTTGGTGCTCTTTTGATTTCAGATTGGCAAACCGTTCCCGGGTCGAGGAATCCCACTGGCCCCTTGGTTCTTCGTAATTCAATCATCTCGTATCTATATAACGAAATAGTTAGACATGATATTTATCGGTATTACGTGAATGTAGGCCAAGATTGATATATTAGACACTTACAGTGACCAGCATCTCAAAAAAGATATGTCGAGGGCGTTGTGATAGAACAAGTTGTGCAAGTTATCGAATTCTATTAAGAAGTAGCCATGGCCCGCATGGTGAAAATGTTCCTCACGGAAAATTGCAGTGATCACCTTCGGGAGTACGTCTTGGTTGGATCGATCCATGTACCATGCATGTAATCGCTGCATCATGGGTGTTAGACTTTTTAACTTCGAAGCGGTGACTAAGGGCTTCCCTACCTCGAATTTCAATCTTTGTTGATTATATTGGTCATCAGATGTAGGGACCCGAATCCACTGATTCGAACCCACTGTGTTTACTGCACTATTCCCAGGATCAACGCTAGTGCACACAGCTTAACATTGGTACATATCACATCATACACAACGATAATAGAATAATAGTTCATTTATTGATATAGCTAAATGTATGATCTTATGACCAACTTACATTATTAAGCCACGCAGGGCAAGACGGAGAATATAAGCTAATAATTAAGCAGCGGAAAGTAGAAACGTAGATAGCTCATCAGTTCACCACAGGCAACCGACAAGGCTCGGACCCTAATGACTCGTGTCTTCATGAACTTCATCTTCCAACACAGGTGTAGATTCTTCAACTGTTGATTATTGTTGTTTGGCAAGGGTGAGTACTTAAAGCACTCAACAAGTTGTGCACAGAATGCAGTTCTATTTATCTATATGTAAGGCTTATTCCAAAGGATAGGCTATCATGGCTATTTTGCAATAAGCAAAGCATTTATGAACAAATACAATAATAGATTGTAAAGAATGTAAAACGAATAGCAATAATAAATAAATTCGAAGATTGCTCAAGTAAACCAAGTTTCCAATCCTAAATCAAGTTCCAATCTTCCATATGGCAATCCCGCCATCCCAACCAAGTTGTCCAATTTATTAATCTAACCCTTAACTGTAATTCCCGAGCATTGCTCAATACCATGAGCACGGCTATCCGAATAGTTTCACACTCTGCAGAGGTTATGCACTTTACCCACGTGATACAACCAAACACCACAAAGGCGAAAGATTATAACAAAGCCTTTACAATGCTCTATCTTAATCCGATACTACCGCTAAGGTTTCAACATCATGGCGGTCTGTAAACCACATCCAGGCCCCCTCTTGCGCCATGTGAATTACACTCGACAGGGAACTCACACCGACCACGATAGTATCAACATTAAGACTTTGCAAATTACTCGGCTAGGTGGCCCATACGGACATGTGGTTGCATGATTGACTCAGTCAAAGGCTTGCAAGGTTAAGTCCTTAGTGTGATCAAGGCAAGACTTCCACATACCATCGCCCATCGGGCCCACCTTGGCCTCCTCGCCCCTTGCCACTTGCCCCAATCTAAGTTATTATCACCCGGTTGATTACCAAGCACCACGTGCCATCAACAATTCAACATCGTTGCGTGACATGACTCGCCACAACAACTCAATCTCTCGTGTGATCCACATGACACACAAGTTAATAACATTGTTCCATATTCCATTAATCAAGATTAATTATCAATGGTGATGACACATGTGATGGCGTGGCATGGCTAAGCAACTAATCTGAACTAAACCTCCAATGTTGATTATATTCATTAACCAACTAAATTAAACCAATCTAGGGTGACAATGGATCATGGCATACAATGACAAGGTAGGGTATAGATCAATCTGGTATTTTATCTAAGCCCAAACTAATTTGAAACAGTTGTATATTTGAAATATATGCAATAGTGTAAATCAAACATAGCTATTTTATAAACATGGGTTCAACATGATCAAAGCACAACTTGCCTTGGAATAGGTTCTGATCTTGATCTGAAGATTGCTCTTGGGTTGCTTGATCTTCCTCCGAAGCGTCGCACAATTCAACGTCTACGCGTACCGAAAGAGAAAAGCAAATAAATGCCAAAATAGAGAGCAATTGAACTCCAAAAATCAAATAAAATTCACCATTAAATAGATCTCAATTTTACAAATTTTTAGAAACTGGAATCACTCAAATCCGAGTTACGATGCAAAAGATACAGCCTTTTGAAGTTTGAAATAAATACTGAAATCAGAAAATACGAAATTCGAAATTAACAGATTTATTTTTATACTGAAAAATCGATTTATGACGTCAGCGTGACGTCAGCCCTGGCCTGGAGCTCTCCGGTGCTGACACGTGCCCCCCTCGGTCCATGGACTGCGTCCACGACTTCCTCGGGTTCACGGTGCACCCGTTCCACGTGATTTCGGCCACTGACACGCGGGTCCGTCTGGCCGACTCGCGCCGGCCAAAGACGCCTGCTTACTCGACGTGCCACGCCCGCCACGCCGCGCTCGGTCCGATCGGCATCCACGTGGCGACACGCGGCGACGAACCGCAAGCCACGCCGACGGCGAGGCACGGGGCCCTAGGGTCGTCGGCGAGGTCGAGAGTACCTTCGAAGCGTCTCAACGCGGCGAAACCGATGACGCGGTCGGATGCTTCTCGGATCACCGAACGACGGCGGCGAGGACTTCTTCAATGGCGGCGGCCTCACGGGACCTTCTTCTCGGCGTCCTTGGCGGAAGTAAGGCGCGCACGGGCTTCTTCTCGGCGAGGCGGTTCTAAGGGTCTCGGTTGCGAACCTCAAGCTCCACGGACGACGAAATCGCGAAACATGACGGCGGCGCGCCGTATCTAGCCCAAATCCCAATGAACGGTGGCGGTTTTGGTCACGCGGTTAGGGTTTTTGCTCATGACTTCTGGCGAACGCGCGGCGCTCCTTATAAAGCACCACGAGTCCCTCCTTGCCCGATTCTGCGCGGTGTCCGCGACGAACACGGGGCGGCGCTAGAGTCCGACTCGCACGCTCGAGAAGAAGACGCGAACCGTCCGATGCGCAGATCAACGGCCACGATGCGCTCCGCATTGGAAAATCTGGACCGCAACTCTGAATCCAACGGAACTTCCCCCACACGATCTCCACCGCACACTAAAGATCCGACGGCTAGCATGCACTCTTCTAGAACTTGGGCCAAGCGGGCCAGTGGTGCAAAGCTTTGGGCTGCGCAGGGCGGCTTCAGCGCCAAGACAAGACATGGGCTCGGCCGACATCTTGTTGCAATGAATTTCAAAAGGGTTTTTCAATTAAATTAATTCCATAAATTCATTTTATTTATTTTAGGCAATAAAACAATCAGCAAAAATCCAAGAAAAATCTCAAAAATACTTTGAGACATTCTGGACTTAAATAAAATATTTTTGGCAAAACTTTATTTCAACTTTGCACAGATTTAAATAGATTTGCATAAAAGGCAATAAACTTGAAATAAGCATAAATTCCAATAAATCCAGAAAAATCCAAATAAATTCCAGAAAATCACAAATGCACTTTTAAACAATAAAAACTTAATTAAGCCAAATTTTGGGATGTTACAAACCTCCCCCCTTAACAGAATCTCGACCCGAGATTCAGGGCTAACTAGAGAATAGGTTCGGGAATTCCGACTTCAAATCTTCTTCTCGCTCCTGTGTGGCTTCACTCTCGAATGATTGCTCCATTGAACTCGCAAAGCGAATAGACTTGTTTCGGTCTTGCGCCCATAACATCCAAAATTACGATCGGTTGCTCTTTATAAGTCAAATCTTCTTGCACTCTATCGCATCCAACGGGTTTGCTCTGTTGGTACTCGAGACACTTCTTAAGTGCGACACATGGAACACATCATGCACTCTCGCCAAGGATCGAGGCAACTCTAACTGATAAGCCACCTCTCCTCGACGGCTCAAAATCTTGAACGGACCAACATATCTTGGTGCAAGCTTCCCTTTAACATGGAATCTTTTAACGCCCTTGAGAGGGGTAACCCTGAGATACACATGATCTTCTGGTTCAAAACTCAAATCTCGACGACGGTTATCTGCGTAGCTTTTCTGTCTTGACTGTGCTATCTTCAACCTCTCTCTGATCATTGCAACTTGACTTTCTGCCTCTTCGAGGATATCTGGTCCAAACACCAAACGCTCTCCCGTTTCATTCCAATTCAACGGAGTACGACAAGCACGTCCATACAATGCCTCGAATGGTGACATCTGTAGGCTAGCTTGATACCAATTTTATAACTGAATTCCGCATATGGCAAACATTTATCCCAAGAGGTAGCATAAGCTAAAGCACAAGCTCTCAACATATCCTCCAAAATCTGATTTACTCTTTCGGTTTGGCCATGCATGCATGGATGATATGTCAGATGAAATTCAAACGAGTTCCCATTGCTTCGTGTAACTTATTCCAAAATCTCGAGGTAAATTGGGTAACTCTTGTCGACACAATCTTCTTGGGCACTCCATGCAAACATACAATCCTCGACATGTACAATTCTGCTAAACGATCTCCGGAGTAAGTGGTCTTTACTGGGATGAAATGAGCGACCTTGGTTAAACGATCCACAATAACCCAAATGGAATCGTAACCTTTCTGAGTCTTAGGTAGACCGGTGAATAAAATCCATTCGATTTCTTCCCACTTCCATTCCGAATTTTTAATCTACGCAATGCACCAGTGGTCTTTGGTGCATGGCTTTTACTCTTTGACATACGTCGCATAATGCAACATGCTCAGCCACTTCACGCTTCATATTCGGCCACCAGAATCTCTCCTTCAAATCCTGATACATTTTAGCACTTCCTGGGTGAATTGAGTACTTAGAATCATGAGCTTCCTCAAGAATCAATTGTTTCAGCTCCTTTATATCCGGTACGCAAATTCGGCTTTTAAAGAACATGGTTCCTTGCTCATCCAGAGTGAAATCTAAGGCTAGGCCTTCTTCCTTTTTAGCCTTGACTTTTGAAATTTTATCGTCATCTTGTTGACCTTCTCTAATCGATCCTCTAGTGTTGGCTTCACTTAGCGCAGCTATCATTCCTCATGAACGACTTCCAATCTTAGCTTCTGAAATTCCTTGCATAGTTCCGGTTGATCCTCCATTGACACTGTATTTGCGCTATGGCTCTTTCGACTCAGAGCATCTGCCACCACATTGGCTTTTCCAGGGTGATAATGGATTCCCATATTATAATCCTTAATTAGTTCAAGCCATCTTCGCTGTCTCATATTCAGGTCAGCTTGAGTGAATATGTATTTCAGACTTTTATGGTCCGTATATATCTCACATCTATTTCCTATGAGATAATGACGCCATATCTTTAAAGCATGCACTACGGCAGCTAACTCCAAATCATGCGTTGGGTAATTCACTTCATGCGGTCTTAATTGTCTCGACGCATAAGCAACGACTTTGCCTTCTTGCATTAACACGCATCCCAAGCCTTGCTTCGAAGCATCACAGTAAATATCAAATCCATTCTGCACATCTGGCAATACTAATACGGAAATTTTGTTGTTAAACGCTTTAATTCCATGAAACTTTTCTCGCACTCTGGCGCCCATGCGAACTTCTTTTCTTTCTTCAACAAGCTGCGTCAAGGGTTTAGCAATTGTCGAGAATCCTTCTATGAACCGACGGTAATATCCCGCCATTCCCGTAAAACTACGGATCTGGTAGCGGACTTCGTGGTTCCCGAGTGCAACATCAAGGCCCACTTTGTCGGGTCAATCGACTCCTTTGGTAGTCATTACATGACCCAAGAATTCGACTTTCTCCTTCCGAATTCACACTTGCTAAACTTTGCATATAGCCGATGCTCTCGCACTGCCTAAAACCATCCTTAGATGTTCTCGCATGCTCTTCTTGGTCTTTGAGTAAACCAAAATATCGCCTATGAAGACCACAACGAACTTATCCAAGTAATCCATGAAAACCTTATTCATCATGTTCATGAAATCGCTGGGGCATTAGTCAATCCAAATGACATGACCGTGAACTCATAATGTCCATATCGCGTAGAAAACGCGGTCTTAGGTATATCCTCCGCTCGGATCTTCAATCGATGGTATCCACGAACGAAGATCTATCTTGGAGAAAACTCGGCTCCTCTTAAGCGATCAAATAAGTCATCGATCCCGGCAACGGATACTTATTCTTGATCGTTACTTCATTAAGTGCACGATAGTCGATGCACATTCTAAGACTTCCATCCTTCTTGCGAACAAACAAAACCGGGCTCCCCACGGTGATGAACTTGGTCTAATGAAACCTTTTTCTTGCGGTTCCTCAATCGCTTCTTCATTTCCACTAACTCGCGGTAGGCATCCGATATGGTCTCTTTGATATCGGTCTGCACCGGCGCTAACTCGATAACGAACTCGATATCACGGTCGGTGGCAATCCGGCAAATCTTCCGAAACACATCCGGTATTCTCGCTCATCGCACATCTTCCATGCTGATGGCTTTCACGCTGTTGACCATTAACTGCCCATCTCGAACTGCGGTCGCTTGAAACTCCACTTTCTTGCCACTAGGGCCTTCCAAAGTCACGATCCTTCGCCACAATCCAAAAGCGACCTTATGCTTTGACACCAATCCATTCCAAGGATGACGTCTAGGATTGCGCATCTATCAAGATAAGATTCGCTAGAAATTCTATCCCATCCATAAGCAACTTAGCTCCCAAACACCCAAGGCTAGATCTAAGCTCAGATCCTGGGGCTTGGACTAAGAGCACACACTTAAGATTCACCACTTTAAATCCATTCTTGGTTGCAAAACTTTGAGACACAAACGAATGCGAAGCTCCAGAATCAAACAAAACTGTAGCAGGTACTGAGTTGACCAGAAACTTACCCAGTACGACGTCTGTTGCCTCTTGAGCTCCATCCGCGGTGATGTGGTTGATCCTTCCACGCACTGTTGATGCGCGCGATGCTCGCCTTGGCTTGGTGCGCGATTTCCTCGAAAGTGGTACCTTGGCCGGTGTCGTTCCCAAGTTGAAACGAACTGGCGTGATGCCTCCCTTCTGTGGACACCTATTAGAAAAGTGCCCTGGCTCATTGCAGGTATAGCATCTCTTCACTGCGGACTGCTGATTCCCTCCTGGTGCATTGTTGCCTTGTGCTGGAGTTTGAAAATTCTGATTGGCATGGCGAGGTGTAGGAGTTGATGTCTTATTTGCGGTGGTGGTTGGAATCTAGCAAATTCTTTGTGGTGACATCCTCAAACGTAGATGATTTGGACGCCCACCGATTGTTCATCAAGCGCTTACGGTTTTCACCTAGCTCTTTGCGCTTATCCTCTAGGATCAAAGCCTTATTTACCACTCCCAAAACTGGAAATTGTGGGTAATCAGTCCCACCTGTAGTCCTGAGTTCAGTCCCTTCATGAAACGAGACTGTCTGGCTTTATCTGTCGCTACGTCTTCAGGGGCATAGCGAGCTAACTGAGTAAATTTGTTCAAGTATTCGCCACTCGTT
Source organism: Otatea glauca (assembly GCA_036346275.1). Classification (NCBI taxonomy): domain Eukaryota; kingdom Viridiplantae; phylum Streptophyta; class Magnoliopsida; order Poales; family Poaceae; genus Otatea; species Otatea glauca. Next base: position 38,524,947 of record CM070719.1, read on the forward strand.
GGCCTCCTTGCTTCAAAGCTCAACTCCTCCTTCTTAAGATCCATCATTCCTCCAGGACATGATATCATGAAAGCATTAGTAAACTCCTCCCAGGTTATCTCCTGTGGGGCTCCATGAGCGGCACAGTAGTTCTCCCACCACTCTGCGGCGGTCCCTTCCAGTTGATGAGAGGCGTAAAGCACCTTCTCATTTCCTTCACACTGAGTGATGTGCAGCTTCTTCTCAATTGTCCTAAGCCAGTCATCGGCTTCCAAAGGATTCACATTTCCCGAAAAAGTTGGTGGCCTAGTCCTCATAAAATCTGATAGCTTTGACATAGGTCGAGGTCCACCATGATTGTTCGAGTTGCGTGGTTGTTGTGATTTATCTTTGATTGGTCATCTCTTTGATCTGCCGCATCATTGTTCTGATCGATTGAGTCTCATACGCGTAAATGCTCCTAGATTCTCGCATGTCTCATCGCCGGTGGTTGAGGGCTGCCTCCATCATTGGGGTTGTCATTCGACGCATCCACTTCTCAAGCACCGTTGTTTCTCGAGTATTCACCATCCGATGATTGCCTCTTAGGTTAGGAAAGGTAGATGTAGCATAGATAAGAAGTAAGAATTTCTAAAGCGGGAAGATAGGTTATACCCAATGAACAATTCTTTATTTATTCTTGGTATGGTGCTTATTTAAGCCTACAAGCTTTGCAACACATACCGCACACTCGGCAATACAAAGAAGCAAACTAAACACGAACCTTAACGCCAACTAGAAAGGTAAAGACTAACTTAAAGACGCGACTCACACTCGAGTCTCAACACAGCTCAAGGTCGACACTCACTCATCCACCACCTCGCCGAGGTCGATCCGCGCATACACCGGTGGATGAGCGGGCATCGGAGCGAACCTATCCCGATGACCTACTACTGGGTCCTCTCGCAACAACGGGTGCACTCCCCTCCGTTCCCACTCTCGCTCCTCCGATCCTCCTCGGACTCCTCGGTGGCTCCTCGAACTCCCCGAGTCACGCGCCCACTCGTCCTCAATCGCCTGTGGCCTCTCCCGGCCGGTGATCATCCCGATGGTCAAGCACGGTCACCTCGAGCTCTGCTCGCCACTGAGTGCCTCGCATACGCCTCCGGCTCTGGGTAGTATCTCTCATGTGATCCTCCTCGGCAAGGGCGAACTCTGCAAGGTGCGTCGCAGTAGCACACTCGCTCCCCTCAATCCGTCGTCTTCGGCACGCTTGAACGTCTGGGTGCAGTCGGAACACTGAATCGTGAAGCTCGTCGGCGTAGTCGCGGCAGACACGGCGAAGAGCAAGGCGAGCGACCTCCTGGATTGCAACCTCGTACGAGAATCTTCCGCGAGATGTTGATTGGCCTGCTAGCTTCCTCGTTCTCCCGAGCGTAGATGATCAACTTGCAAATGAACCCTCGGTGAACACCATTCACTGTCCAGCTGCCTCCTCGGTAAAGTGGACGATAGAAGCCTCCAAGCGTCTGAAGTACTCTCCATAGCTCCATGGCGTAGCCGCGGTGACTCTCAAAGGTCGGAACGATCGGCATCCGCTCCACAAGAACTTTGAAATAAGTTCTCCACCCAAACGGCAAGTAAGCAGTAAATTTAGCAAAGGCAAGAAGTAGAGAATGAGATGAGTCGAGAGTGTTTTATTAGTCAAGTTTGGATTTTCTTTTAGAAAATAGTTTTGGACTCTCACAAGACAACTCCATACTATCTAGGCCAAGACCTACTGTCAGTATGCTCGATACCACCTCTGTAGGGACCCGAATCCACTGATTCGAACCCACTGTGTTTACCGCACTATTCCCAGGATCAACGCTAGTGCACACAGCTTAACATTGGTACATATCACATCATACACAACGATAATAGAATAATAGTTCATTTATTGATATAGCTAAATGTATGATCTTATGACCAACTTACATTATTAAGCCACGCAGGGCAAGACGGAGAATATAAGCTAATAATTAAGCAGCAGAAAGTAGAAACGTAGATAGCTCATCAGTTCACCACAGGCAACCGACAAGGCTCGGACCCTAATGACTCGTGTCTTCATGAACTTCATCTTCCAACACAGGTGTAGATTCTTCAACTGTTGATTATTGTTGTTTGGCAAGGGTGAGTACTTAAAGCACTCAACAAGTTGTGCACAGAATGCAGTTCTATTTATCTATATGTAAGGCTTATTCCAAAGGATAGGCTATCATGGCTATTTTGCAATAAGCAGCATTTATGAACAAATACAATAATAGATTGTAAAGAATGTAAAACGAATAGCAATAATAAATAAATTCAGTATTGCTCAAGTAAACCAAGTTTCCAATCCTAAATCAAGTTCCAATCTTCCATATGGCAATCCTGCCATCCCAACCAAGTTGTCCAATTTATTAATCTAACCCTTAATCAGTAATTCCGAGCATTGCTCAATACCGCGAGCACGGCTATCCGAATAGTTTCACACTCTGCAGAGGTTATGCACTTTACCCACGTGATACAACCAAACACCACAAAGGCGAAAGATTATAACAAAGCCTTTACAATGCTCTATCTTAATCCGATACTACCCGCTAAGGTTTCAACATCTGGCGGTCTCAGAAACCACATCCGTGGCCCCCTCTACGCCATGTGAATTACACTCGACCCGAACTCACACCGACCACGATAGTATCAACATTAAGACTTTGCAAATTACTCACCTAGGTGGCCCATACGGATATGTGGTTGCATGATTGACTCAGGTCAAAGGCTTGCAAGGTTAAGTCCTTAGTGTGATCAAGGCAAGACTTCCACATACCATCTACCCATCGGGCCCACCTTGGCCTCCTCGCCTTGCCACTTGCCCCAATCTAAGTTATTATCACCGCTTGATTACCAAGCACCACGTGCCATCAACAATTCAACATCGCTATGACATGACTCGCCACAACAACTCAATCTCTCGTGTGATCCCACATGACACACAAGTTAATAACATTGTTCCATATTCCATTAATCAAGATTAATTATCAATGGTGATGACACATGTGATGACGTGGCATGGCTAAGCAACTAATACGAACTAAACCTCCAATGTTGATTATATTCATTAACCAACTAAATTAAACCAATCTAGGGTGACAATGGATCATGGCATACAATGACAAGGTAGGGTATAGATCAATCTGGTATTTTAGCTAAGCCCAAACTAATTTGAAACAGTTGTATATTTGAAATATATGCAATAGTGTAAATCAAACATAGCTATTTTATAAACATGGGTTCAACATGATCAAAGCACAACTTGCCTTGGAATAGGTTCTGATCTTGATCTGAAGATTGCTCTTGGGTTGCTTGATCTTCCTCCGAAGCGTCGCACAATTCAACGCTCACGCTGCATCAAAGAGAAAAGTAAATAAATGCCAAAACAGAGAGCAATTGAACTCCAAAAATCAAATAAAATTCACCATTAAATAGATCTCAATTTTACAAATTTTTAGAAACTGGAATCACTCAAACCGAGTTACGATGCAAAAGATATAGCCTTTTGAAGTTTGAAATAAATATCAAATCGAAAATACGAAATTCGAAATTAACAGATTTATTTTTATATCGAAAAATCGATTTATGACGTCGCGCGACGTCAGCCCTGGCCTCGAGCTCTCGGTCCGACGCGCCCCTCGGTCCATGGATCGCGCCCACGACTTCCTCGGGTTCACGGTGCACCCGCTCCACGTGATTTCGCCATCGACACGCGGGTCCCGTGTCGAAGCCGACTCGGCCAAAGACGCCGCTACTCGACGTGCCACGCCCGGCGCCACGCCGTGTTCGGTCCGATCCGGCATCCACGTGAGCGACACGCGCGACGAACCAGAAGCCACGCCGACGGCGAGGCACAGGCCCTAGGGTCGCTTACGGCGAGGTCGAGAGTACCTTCGGAACGCCTCAACGCGGCGAACCGATGACGCGGTCGGATGCTTCTCGATCACCGTAACGACGGCGGCGAGGACTTCTTCAATGGCGGCGGCGGCCTCCACGGGACCTTCTTCTCCGGCGCCTTGGGCGGAAGTAAGGTGCGCACGGCTTCTTCTCGGCGAGACGGTTCTAAGGGTCTCGGTTGCTATAACCTCAAGCTCCACGGACGACGAAATCGCAGAACACGACGGCGGCGGCGCGGTATCTAGCCCGAAATCCCAATGAACGGTGGCGGTTTTGGTCACGCGCTTAGGTTTTTGCTCATGACTTCGCGCGCGCGCGCGCTCCTTATAAAGCACCACGAGTCCCTCCTTGCCCGATTCTCGCGGTGTCCGCGACGAACACGGGCGGGCGCGCTAGAGTCCGACTGGGCACGCTCGAGAAGAAGACGCGAACCGTCCGATGCGCAGATCAACGGCCACGATGCGCCCGCATTGGAAAACGGACCGCAACTCAATCTAACGGAACTTCCCACACGATCTCCACCGCACACTAAAGATCCGACGGCTAGCATGCACTCTTCTAGAACTTGGGCCAAGCGGGCGGTGGTGCAAAGCTTTGGGCTGCGCAGCAGGACGGCCCCACGCCAAGACAAAGACATGGGCTCGGCCGACATCTTTGGTGCAATGAATTTCAAAAGGGTTTTTCAATTAAATTAATTCCATAAATTCATTTTATTTATTTTAGGCAATAAAACAATCAAGAAAAATCCAAGAAAATCTCAAAATACTTTGAGACATTCTCGACTTAAATAAAATATTTTTGGCAAAACTTTATTTCAACTTTGCACAGATTTAAATAGATTTGCATAAAAGGCAATAAACTTGAAATAAGCATAAATTCCAATAAATCCGAGAAAAATCCAAATAAATTCAGTAAAATCACAAATGCACTTTTAAACAATAAAACTTAATTAAGCCAAATTTTGGGATGTTACATCGACTTCGCCTTGCCCTTACTTTTTGTCGCACGACATCATACTCGACCCGGCTTCACCGATCCGGCCGATACGGCTTGTCTAATGTGCCAATTTTGGGATCGGGGTTCTGTGTTTGTCCTTTGAAGTACCAGTGTTATAGGTTTCGCTTGGAGTACTACCGGTGGCCATCTTTATGGGGTCCTCAATGGATTTCTTTTCTACCTCATCTTGCTTCTTCACCGCTTTCACTCAGTGTGCCGTGACGGATGCGAGGATTGTATCGCAGAGAGGTCGGCATCGCATGGTCCAAGACGATGTCACGCTTGCGCCACTTGATGAATGAGTGGACGGCACTTCCTAGAGTTGTTATCTCATCATTGGCGGGTTTTTCTTGCCCGATCTCAAAGAATCAGTGCAAGTACCTTGTCCACTGACCTTGCATAACTCCGTGCTATCGGGTATTGTGCAGACACCCTTCTTGGCACAGATAAACTACCCTCAGAGCACTGCATAAATATGTTCATCATGCACGTTGAGCCGATAGGGTGTGGGGTCCTGTATGTCGCCCATGGATAATGGTTGTTGTCCGCTTATGCCAATGGCGTGGACGCGCAACTGCTGCGACGACCTGTAGGGCTAGAGAGAACGTTGTGGGCCTGCAACTGGCTCAAGGCTTGTTGTACTTGTCATTCAACTTGTTCTTCAATGGTGCCTCGTATTTCGCAGTAACCCTTTCCTTCATCATTTCCATTTCTGCTCCACCGCTTCTTCTTTATCTCTCTCTCGACTCCTATAAGAGTCTCCGTGCTCAGGGAATCCAATCTTCCATGGAACCTTGACCCCGACGCCTCGTGTTCGACCGGGGTGCTCTTTGTTTCCTAGGGCCGCTGTTAGCTCGTCTTTCTCCCTGTCTGGGTGAAAAGGTCCTTGGGTGGACTGGGCGAAACTCATGAACTCTTTGCGCCATTGCTTCGTCTTTTCTTTGTTGAATGATAAACCCCAGAGATAATATATTCGCCTCGCTAGCACGTAGTGCTTCACTCGTCCGTAGTCCGATCAAGGGACTTGTGCCACACCAATTGACCGCTTCTAATTCTCGCCTCCCATTGAGCAATTTTACCCGCGCATCCACTCGTGCAAGTCCGTGGAGGTGAGTATTCCTTCTTGCGATGCTAACGTGGTCCTCACCGACTTCCTTGCCGCTCGGATTGCTTCATCGCCACAAACTCATCCCAATATGGCTCTAATCTTGGGTACTCCGATGGTCGACCGTTTTGCTTCACATAATTTGTGTTCACCGCTTGAAGTTTCTCCACGCCACATCCATGGTCATCAATGTGTCGCGACGCACGAGATCTTGGCTCCTTCGGGAATTCAAGATTTCTTTGAGCTCATCCACGATCCTCTTTAGTGGCTCGGGCACTTAATGCCAATCCGAATAAATGATTGGCACTTTATCCCTTACGATGTACCCGCATGTTGACCTGTATTTTGTCGATTTTCTGTAACAGGGCCCCAAAGATCTAAGACCTCGAGATGGTGTACCGCCTTCAGCTTCTTATTTTTCCTCGTCCTCTGCCTTGCAACAGAGCATCATCCGCAACAGCGGTGGAGGGTAAGGTACCGCGGGCTCTCCTCCATTATAGGCTCGCTGACTCCATTAGAACTACAGCTCAACCCAAACATAATTTTCACAATTATTACGTAATCATCTCATGGAATTTCAAAGTACAGATGTACTGTCCTGTGTGTAATATTGTGTGGTGCTAAGATGAAGATGATTTTGCGTAAAAAAAACCGCCACTAATACATATATTAACAATTCTCAGAAGTACTCACTGAGGAATAACAGGCCGTCAGAATGTTGAATAAAGTGCGATAATAAGAGCAAGAGTTTACTGACTATTCCATATAACAATATGATTAAAAGTGCATAATCCAATGATTGCCGAAATGACATAAATAGCAAGATCCAGCATAAAAGCAAGATTATGTCATTCATACAATTAATCATGTCTTACACCACCAAAAGAATGAAAATGGTATTTAATTGTATTGCTCTCAGATTAGGGTCTAATTGAAGATCTTAAACCTTCAATTCTTAATCACAAATAGGCTAACAATTTATTCAGTGAATAAGGCCTTGAACCCTTACCACCTTAACATGCACAATAAAGAATTGTTAACGATTTCAACAAATATACCCAGATTAGCAAGAGTTAACTTGTCGATAGAATACATTAGCTATGTTCTGATTAACAGATTAATAACAAGACTACTGAAAGAATCAATACTCTACAGATCAAACTAGTTATCCGTTTCATCAACACAAGAAGGACAAAGATACGCATGTACAAGTAGATTAACAACAAGAATGAATACTGATTATTCTACCAAGCAATGAATAGAACAATACTTTCTAGCATGTGAGTCTACCGGTTGAAGGCCTAGTTCACAAAAATAAATGTTCTTATCATATAAAAACCCATTATCATCACAGAGCAATTAAAAAGGCAGCAGAATCTGAGAACAATTCTCATAAGTATTCACTGAGGCAATCTGGATATATACTCAACAAAACATATCCATGCAATCAATAGCCAACAATCCAACATTAGTGGTTAAAAAAGCAAGGCGGAGTTTCCATGACACAAACATAAAAGGTACAAAATGACACAAACATTAGTGCTTACCGTCCAGACTAGATGTTCCTTCTATTCTTCAATTGGTGTAGGAAAAAAATTCCATGATCATATTACCTAGAATCTACTTTCAGAGTCCTGTTTCCAATAAAACAACGCTCAACAGTAACCCACTAATTGTGTATGAAGGTAATGAGATGGGAACATGCTCCACTAATTGTGTGCATCATGAAAATCAAGTGGGAACCCACCAATTGTGCAGCATGACAATCCAATGGGAATTCACCTAATTGTGCTTAATTGAGATTAATTGAGATGGAAATTCGTGCAACAGAGGCGAGCAACCGCCAATAGTCGGGCGAAATATATGTCTATCGCAGTCGCACAGCAGATTTCACATGAGAAGGAGACTAAAAGGAAGGGAAGGAGCACGCATTTGCGATGGAGTAGTTGTGCTCGGGTGAGCCGAAGAGCAAGTTGTCGGCCTGGCGGACCTTGTCGTGGAAGGCCTCGACGGCGGGTGGGAAGCCGACGTCGCCGTTGGTTTCGAGGTCTGTGTTGAGCAGCGGCAGGTCGGGGATGGCGTCGGGCGCGGTCGGGGGCGCGGGGGCGGGGACGGCGATCGTGGCGACGTTATGGGCGGCGCGCGGCGGGGCGGCGGCGCCGGGGGACGGCGCGTCGGCGAGAGCGGCGTCGGGGCCGCGGGTCGACGGGTGTCGGGGCGGCCGTGGCGGGCGTTGGTTGGGCGGCGCTGGGGCGGGAGTTTAGGCACATCGGCGCGGAGTTTAGGTTTGGGCACTAATTGAGAAGAGCGATCAGATTCATTTTATATATGGAGCATATTATCGATGGCGGTTCTTCACAAGAACCGCCATCGATATAAGATCGCGGCGTTCTTCACAAGAACCGCCATCGATATATCTATGGCGGTTCGTATAAAAAACCGCCACTAATACATATATTATCTGTGGCGGTTCTTTATACGAACCGCCACAGATAAGTGTATCAGTGGCGGTTCTAGTAAAGAACCGCCACAGATAACTGTATCAGTGGCGGTTCTTGTGAAGAACCGCCACTGATATAATTATCCTATTATATTAATTACCATACATAATCCTAATATAGTAATATACCCTACATAATACTAATGCATTAATGACCCTATATAATCCTAATATATTAATGTCCTTATATAATCCTAATAAATATTATATACCCTACATAATCCTACTAAATATTATATACCCTATATAATCCTATTATATTAATTACCATACGTAATCCTAATATAGTAATATACCCTATATAATCCTAATATATTAATGTCCTTATATAATCCTAATAAATATTATATACCCTACATAATCCTACTAAATATTATATACCCTATATAATCCTATTATATTAATTACCATACATAATCCTAATATAGTAATATACCCTATATAATCCTAATATATTAATGTCCTCATATAATCCTAATAAATATTAGATACCCTATATAATCCTACTAAATATTATATACCCTATATAATCCTAATATAGTAATGACCATATATAATCCTAATATAGTAATATACCCTATATAATACTAATATATTAATGACCCACATTTCCATTACTCCACATAAATGCATAACACCACATTTCCATTACTCCATACAGATGCATATTGTTTACATCACATTGCCATTACTCGTGTATAGCTAATTATTTTCTTTCACAATTTGCCCTTCTTCATGATCGTCGCGATGATAGGTAGCTTCCTGAGTGGTTTCTTCCTCGAGCCTGATGTTGCCATCTACGAAAGGAGGCAACTCATCAAACTGGTTGTACTCATCCTCATCCACCACATTCTCAACTCCAACGATCCTTCTTTTTCCCTGAAGAACTACATGGCGCTTCTTATCTGCCTGGTCGATTACATGGAAGACTTGTGCTACTTGCTTCGCAAGTATGAATGGTTCGTCTCTGTATCCGACATGTTCGATGTCCACAGTAGTGAAGTTGTACTTGTCCACCTTGACACCCTTTGGGAGTTGTACCCAATGACACCGAAACATCGGGATCTTAAAAATACAATAGTCGAGCTCCCAAATCTCTTCTATGAACCCATAGAAGCTGCTTCTTCATCGCTCGTGTTGTCATAGGCATCTATGTGGACACCACTATTTTGGTAAGTGCTTTTGCTATCCCGAGATCTCGTAAAAGGTATACCATTTATGTCGTATCCCTGCCATGTCAAGATTGTACCTGATGGCCCTTTTGCCAACCACCTCAACATAACACTCGTTTCTTTCCCAGTCATATGCTCTTTGAACCAATGATTGAACAAACGGTTATACTGTTTTGTTACCCAAGCCTCTGATCGTCCATGATTTTCCTCTCGTAGCTTATCCTTGTGCATGTCCATATACGAGGACAACTCAACTAACTGTTGCAAGACTGTGAAATGAGCTTTTTCGAACAATCCAAGATCGTAAGAATTTGTTGATTTCATTCCAATCGTCCCTTTCCCAGCTAGCCTACCCTCATGGCGAGATACAGGCACTCCTACCGGTTCCACCCCCTCCATGTAATCCACGCAAAACTCGATAACCTCCTCGCTTGCATAACCTTCCACAATGCAGCCTCCCACGAGATCGATTGCGTACATACTTCTTCAGATACCCATGTACCTTTCGAACGGGTACATCTGATGCAGGAATACGGGGCCACATACATTTATCTCATTCACAAGGTGAACAACGAGATGAACCATTATATCGAAAAATGATGGAGGGAAATACATCTCTAGCTAGCATAGTGCCTTGACCACATCATTCTGCAGTTCAGAAAGTCCGATGGGATCGTGTGAAATCGTGTTGAAGAAGAAACACAACCTCATGATTGCCTCTCGGACCTTTTCAGGCAAAATACCTCTAATTGCAATAGGAAGCAATTGTGTCATCATCACATGACAATCATGAGACTTTATGCCAGTTAACTTCAAATCTTTCATCGAGACCAGTTTCTTGATGCTTATGAGTAACAGACGGAACTTTCACACCATGCAAGCATTTGCAGAGGTCATTCTCTCTTTCTTGGATAGAGTGTAGCAAGCTAGGGAAGGTAAAGTCGCCTTTCCTGTCTTGAGGATGTAGCTCACTCGATTTTCATATCTTCCAGTCCCTTCGTGCCTTCACCATCTCTTAGTTTTGCTAGGAATGTTCAAAGAAAAGACCAATCAAGTCGTCACATACATTTTTCTACGTGCATGACGTCTATGCAGTGTCGAACTTCTAAGTCCTTCCAATAGGACAAGTTCCAAAATATCGATCTCTTCTTCCACGTGGTCTTCTCAGTACGAGACCTCGATTTATTATTATTATCTCCCTTTCCAAGTACAACAGTAATATCCTCAACCATATCATGTACCTCTTCCCCACAACGAGGCCTTGGAGCTATACCATCCTCTTTTGTCCCGTCGAATTGTTTCTTCATATTGCGGTAGGGGTGATTCCTGCGAAGGAACTTACGGTGATGCATGTACACAGTTTTTCTCGAGTTATTGAGCCACACACTAGCGGTTTCATCCATGCACTGGGGGCATGCTTTGGCCCCTTTTACAGTACGACCGGATAGGTTACCAAGGGCAGGGAAATCATTGATGGTGCAAAACAACAATGCGCGAGGATGAAGTACTCGCTTGCACTCATCCCATACCTATACACCTTCGCTCCACAAGACCACAAGATCTTCCACCAATGGTTGTAGGTATACATCAATATCATTGCCGTTGTCTCGCCCTTGGATAAGCAAATGACATCATAATGTACTTTCGTTTCATACACAACCAAGGAGGAAGGTTGTAGATACAGAGAGTCACGGGCCAAGTGCTATGAATACTACTCATGTTACCGAAAGGATTCATTCCATCCGTACTCAACCCAAACCTTATACTCCTCAGTTCATTCCCGAAGTCCATCCTAATGAGCCTATTGATGGTTCTCCACTGGGCAGAATCAGCAGGGTCTCTCAGCTTTCCATCCTTTTTACGCTCTTCTGAGTGCCATCGCATCAATTGGGCATGCTTTTTGTTTCCAAATAAATGCTTCAACCGAGGTATTACTGGTAAATACCACACCACTTTAGCGGGAGCCCCTTTTTTCACCACGGTGCCCTCGCTGTGGCCTTTACACTTGTATCGCGATGATTTGCACACCGGACATACATGCATGTCTGTATACTCTTTGCGATAGATTATACAATCGTTTGGACATACATGTATTCTTTCTAATTCCAATCCCAATGGACATACAACCTTCTGAAGGATCGAGATGGCGAACAGAGGGGGGGTGAATGGTCGCAAATAAATTTTCCCTCAAAATACTCCAACAAAAACCTCGACAAGATCACTAAAAGGAAATCGTGAAAAACCCAAAAAACTAGACAACAATGTGTACCCCTAGCTTGCATGGATAAGTACCATAAAATATGTGGGGATTTTTGAGTCACAATCCTGGTTGTCTAGTGTCCAAGATAAAGAGGAATCAATCCAACTCTTGCTTTTAGAAAGGAGATCAATTCAAATCACAAAAGTCACTTTCAAAAAAGCAAAAGCAGAATTTCCAAAAATTGTCCTCAATTTGAACAGGAGGTTGGTGGGTTTATGCAGCTCACAAAATTTTGAGAATTTTTCTCCCTATGATCAGAAGAGTCATGAAGAACTCCACCAAATTTCTCCTCAAAAAGCCTTACAGAAAAAATAGGAAAAATCGAAGAACACAGTCAGTCACGAACTTTGAGCAGAAAGTTTGGGGCTCGGTTTTCACCTCATGGCGCCCAAACGGTGCAACAAGTGAACTCCAAAATTGTTCTTCAGGTTGATATCATAGTTCCGCACCTCCTCCAAGAAGAATCACTTAAAAAGGATTTTTCTATATTTTTATAAAAATCAAATACTAAATGCTGGGCAAAGAACAAGTTCTGAACAAAGTTGGAACTTGAAAGAAAAGATGTTCTCTACTCAATCCAAGAGTGCAAAAGAGATGTAAAACCATATGAACACACTCAAAACATCCAAGATCAACAGCATTTAGAAGGAGGGGAGGCAAATCCAAATTGCGTGATAGTAAATTGCGAGAATGTAATTGCGGGAAAGTAAATGCTTAATTTAAATTGCGTAAAGTAAAGACATAATTTAAATACGCAAAATAAATTCAGAGTTGGATAGATAAAACTTTCATTTCTGGAAGGAGAGGTTACAAAGCCTCACTTTCATGTGGGCAAAGCTCAAAGGAGCATTCAAAAACCTTCAAAGAGAGGAGGCTACCCCTCCACCCCTATTTATACTACTCTTGGGCCACCTACCACCCTTGGATGAGTCCCTCAACCCTAGAGCACTCATCTAAGGGCTAGGATTAACCCACACACACAGCCATGCAAGGGCTAACCCAAAACCCACACATACCGGGTTTTCTTGCACGGTTATCAAAGCATACTACCTAGACCCGCTAACCTATCAACTAGACCTCAATCCGACGGCCCTCATTGATCCACGCGGCATCTAGCTAGCATCATCTCCTTTCCTTGTCTTCTTGACTTGCCCAGACTCCGTCTCCGATCATCTTCCGCGATCTCCCAACCGTCGGACCTCCGACGCCTCGCCTAGTCCGGCCATCCTCCGCCTCACCATGACCTAGCACCGCCGCCTACAACCATCAAAGACAAGGAAAAACCTTTCACATAGCAATGCCCACAAAGATATTCAATGATTATCCCAAAATCATTAATCGATCATAATTGCTCTCAATGGTCCGGTGCTACTACCCCTAGGCCGTTAGCACTAAGAAGAGCAACCAACACTCAAATTGCTTCAAATCCAATTCAATTTAAATCAAACCAAGCTCAAAACTCATCAATGACTCATCACACACAAGGATAGACCTCCACATGGTCTTTCAATCTCCCCCTTGATGAGTATATTGACAAACACATGAAAAGGCATAAGTTTTGAGTTTGAATAAGAGAGAAGAAAGCAATTTGAATGCAAAGCCAAACTTGGTCCAGAATAAGGAAATAAGATCATGACCAAATTGGCAGAAAAGGGATTTTAGAGCTAAACTTTAGAGAGAGCAAGTTTTCAACAAAAGCTCTAAAAGATCCAATAAAACTCACAAGGAACACTCGAATATGCTTATGATCATAAAAATTTGCAATTGTCACAAAGATCATAAGAACCAAAGTGGATTAACATTTTTCCTTTGAAGATGCCTTTTCTACATTTTCTCCCCTTTTGGCAATATAGGCATCAAAAAAAATTCTCCCCCTTTATATATGTATGCATGAAATGCATCCTAAGTGAGCTTTGAGAATTATCCAAGTGATCATAAATGCAAGATATGACACCAAGCTAGTCAATTTAGAAAATGACTGAACTAGGATGTCTCTAATAACAAATTCATTTTTCTCACAAGCTTTGTTTACAAGATTTTATTTTAGCAAGATTTGAACAAGTGCAAAACTTAGCAAAAGTTTCAAAGCTAGAAGCAAACACCACTCATAGGATCAAATGGAAAACCTAGAGTTCAACCTACTCAACACTTTGGGGAATCTTGAAGTGCATATAGAGTCCTTCGAGCTCATTTTTCAATTCATGCAAATTCTTCTTCTTTGATATTTTGAAAGACATAGCGGGGTGCAAATGTTTGACATTATTTGCATTCTTTACCCACTTATGTTTTTGTTATTTGCATTTCTTAATGATTGACTCAAGCCATGTTCGATTACCCCAAGAGTAACTCTTAAGAGAATGATCTTGGTCATACACGATATATTCCAAGTTCATCCCAAGTTCATCCCAAGAGAGTCAAATTTTTCTTAATTTAGCACATATGAGCAATTTTGAAGGACTAAAATATGGATCAACCAAGTTTCACCCAAGTTGCTATAGGGACTCTAGAGAACTCCATAAATTCACAATTCATGGTAAAAACATCTAGAGAAGAAACTTAACAAGAAAAAGCAACATGTTTTTCATTTAAGATTTTCAATTTTCAAATTTTAACAAGCTTAGTATGATAGATGAACTTGGATAGACCTAAGCTAGTGATTTTCTTCAAAGATGTAGCAAGGTGCATTACATGAAGATTGAATCAATTGCATAATAGACAAAGCTCATAAAACAAAAGAAAATGCAGCCTATATGCAATGCATGAACAGATTTTCAAACTCCCCCTCAACATGTGAGTTAATTTTAAGCACAAATTGAGTTATTAGCAGAGTTAGGCATAGAAAAACCAAATGAACTCAATTGAAGCCAAAACTCAAAAAGAGGAGAGAAAGATTGAAAAGCGCAAACCGAATGGCTATAGAGTTTAGAAAAGATAGCAGAGAACACTAGGCCCAAACTCGCCTCATCTTCCCAATGACTGACAAAGGACAGCTAACTCTTGAACTCCAACACAGAGCAAACATGCACTCTGTCTACCCAGAGACCCAACACCGCTAGACGTATAAGTCGTGAGTGAGCTCAACCAAGAAGAAGAAAAGAATAGCATCCTCAAGCATAAGATGAGAGGTCCATGCCAAGCATGCCGAAGTCTAGGTGAAGTGAACTCGTAACTCTAAAGAGAAACCCATAGCACCAGTAACAAAACAAAAGAAAGAAGAACAGGAAGAAAAATAATATAATATATAATATACAAGCCGGCTCCCCTCACGTAGGCCGTAAGGGCACACGACCCCAAGCTCACTCCTCAGGGCAACAAACCAAGAGCTATCCAAAGGCTTGGTGAAGATATCGGCTAACTGAAGGTCACTCTACAAACTGAAGCACGATATCCCCCTTCTCTACTTGGTCTCTAAGGAAGTGATATCTAATATCAATGTGTTTGGTCCGAATGCCATGACTGGGCTTTTAGCAATGCAAATAGTCAAGTGTTGTCACGTAAAAGTGGCACACTCAGATATCTAACCCAAAGTCTCGCAAGGTCGATCTCATCCAGAGAACTCAGCTACAAGAATCGGTCATAAAGAACATACTCGGCCTCGCGGTGGATTGTGCAACCCTGCATCGCTTCCTAGATGACCAAGAGACAAGAGAAGTGCCAATGAATTGGCAAGTGCCAGAAGTGCTCTTCCTATCTATCCTACAACCAGCAAAGTCAGCATCGAAAAAGGCTCTAAGAGATAGACAAGAGGAGGAAGAGTACCAAATACCATAATCAATAGTAGCGCGAAGGTACCGGAAAATGCGCTTCACCGCCTGACAGTGAGAGGCACGAAGAAAAGCCTGAAATCGGGTGCACATACACACGGCAAAGTGTATGTCTGGCCTCGACACAGTGAGATACAAGAGGGAGCCAATCATGCTACGAAACTCCTTTTGATTAGTAGGCTCACCATCCTCATCAGGTTCGAGGACTGCAGTGGTGGCCATAGGAGTTAACACTGGCTTCCCGTCAGACATGTCGAAGCGCCTCAGGAGGTCCCGGGTGTACTTGCCTTAATGCAAGAAAGTGCCCTCTCGAGTCTGCTTGATCTGGAAGCCAAAGAAGTAGCTCAACTCGCCCATCATACTCATCTCAAACTCTGTACTTATCACATCAGAAAACTAAGAGACAAGAGAATGAGAGGAGCCACCAAAAATGATATCGTCCACATAAATCTGGATAAGAAGAAAATGAGACTCATGGTGTCTGATGAATAGAGTTTTGTCTACTATGCTCATTTTAAAGTCATGGCTGAGAAGATAAGACTTGAGCCTCTCATACCATGCTCTGGGGGCCAGCTTGAGTCCATACAGAGCTTTGGAAAGCTTGTATACATGACTCGGAAACTTGGGGTTCTCGAATCCTGAAGGTTGCTTGACATAAACCTCTTCCTCAATATAGCCATTGAGGAATGCACTCTTGACATCCATTTGATAAAGCTTGAAGCCTTCGGATGCAAAAAATGCAAGCAGGATTCGGATAGCCTCTAGCCTAGCTACAGGGGCAAAGGTCTCCTCAAAGTTAAGACCCTCAACCTGAGAAAAGCCATGTGCAACTAGTCTAGCCTTGTTTCTAACTACAACCCCATCCTCACTCTGCTTGTTTTTGAACACCCACTTGGTCCCAATGATGTAAGGACCCGAATCCACTGATTCGAACCCACTGTGTTTACCGCACTAGTCCCAGGATCAACGCTAGTGCACACAGCTCAACATTGGTACATATCACATCATACACAACGATAATAGAATAATAGTTCATTCATTGATATATCTAAAGGTATGATCTTATGACCAACTTACAATATTAAGCCACGCAGGGCAAGACTGGAAATATAAACTAGTAATTAAGCAGCGGAAAGTAGAAAACGTAGATAGCTCATCAGTTCACCACAGGCAACTGACAAGGCTCGGACCCTAATGACTCGTGTCTTCCTGGACTTCCTCTTCCAACACAGGTGTAGATTCTTCAACTGTTGATTATTGTTGTTTGGCAAGGGTGAGTACTTAAGCACTCAACAAGTTGTGCATGTAATGCAATTCTATGTATCTATATGCAAGGCTTATTCTAATGGATAGGCTATCATGGTTATTTTGCAATAAGCAAAGATTTGTGAACAAATACAAGAAATAGATTGTAAAGATCAGAAACAAATATCAATAGTAAATAAATTCAGTATTTCAAGTAAACCAAGTTTCCAATCCTAAGACAAATTCCATCTTCCATATGGCATTCCGCCATCCCAACCAAGTTGTCCAATTAATTACACTAACCCTTAATCAGAATTCCGAGCATTGCTCAATACCGCGAGCATGGCTATCCGAATAGTTTCACACTCTGCAGAGGTTATGCACTTTACCCACGTGATACAACCAAACACCACCAAGGCGAGTGATTATAACAAAGCCTTTACAATGCTCGCTTAACCGGATACTACCCGCTAAGGTTTCAACACCGTGGGTCCGAAAACCATAACCGTGGCCCCCTCTTGCGCCATGTGAATTACACCATAACTCGGGAACTCACACCACCACGATAGTACCAAAATCAAGACATTGCAAATTACTCAGCTAGGCTGGCCCATACTAGACATGTGGTTGCATGATTGACTCAGGTCAAAGGCTTGCAAGGTTAAGTCCTTAGTGTGATCAATGCAACACATCCACATACCCTCTGCCCATCGGGCCCACCTTGGCATACTCGCCTTGTCACTTGCCCCAATCTAAATTATTATCACCCGCTTGATTACCAAGCACCACGTGCCATCAACAATTCAACATCGCTGCGTGACATGACTCGCCACAACAACTCAATCTCATCGTGATCCCACATGACACACAAGTTCATAATATTGTTCCATATTCCATTAATTAAGATTAATTATCAATGATTCTGACACATGTGATGACGTGGCATGGCTAAGCAACTAATACGAACTAATCCTCCAATGTTGATCATAATTATTAACCAACTATGTTTAACCAATCTAGGGTGATAATGGATCATGGCATACAATGACAAGGTAGGGTGTAGATCAATCTGGTATATTAGCTAAACCCAATCTAATTTAAAACATTTGTATATTTGAAATATATGCAATAGGGTAAATCAGACATAGCAATTTTATAAACATGGGTTCAACATGATCAAAGCACAACTTGCCTTGGAATAGGTCCTGATCTGGTTCTGGAACTTGCTCTTGAGTTGCTGGATCTTCCTCCGAAGTGTCGCACAATTCAACGTCTATGCGTACCGAAGAAGAAAAGCAAATAAATGCTAAAACAGAGAGCAATTGAACTCCAAAAATCAAATAAAATTTACCATTAAATAGATCTCAATTTTACAAATTTTTAGAAATTGGAATCACTCAAATCCGAGTTACGATGCAAAAGATATAGCCTTTTGAAGATTGAAATAAATACTGAAATCGCTAAAATCAGAATTAATAGATTTATTTTTAAACCGAAAATAGAATTACTGCGCAAGCGTGACGTCATGCTGACGTCAGCCCTGTCCGAACCAATCGGAGACCGACGCGTGGCCCCGGTGTATAGACCTGGTCCACGGGACCTCCTCTGGTCTACCGCAGACCCGGTCCACAACGCCTCGGCGCCCGTACCACCACGCGGCACGATCCGGTTGGCTGCGGCGACGGCGCAATCTGTTGGGTCCAGATCCGATCGAACGGCCAGCGTCTAGGAGATACGCGGCTACGCCTCAATCGCCCAATCTAAATCCGACGGCTCATACCTCTCGAGTGGCTCACCGACGTGTCACAATCTGGAACGTCCAACGAAGATCCAACGGTTGATGGCGATCGGCTCCCGATGGTGCCGCGGGCGGCGGTCTCTCGCTTCGGCCGAGGACGGCGGTGGCGCAGATGCTCCGGTGACTAAAACGCGACGAAACCACCCCACTTCGACGCGCGCAGCTTGGAGGTCTTGATCCGAGTCGATTCGACCGGCGACGGCGCGGCGAAGGCCAAACCGAGGCGACGTGTCAATCCAACTCCGCGAGCTCCTCCGCAGACGACGATGATTCGAGGCTCGGGCTTGCGCAGATGGGCGCCGCGAGGTAGGGATTTCAGCGCCGCGACGGTTCCTTAAATAGTCGCAGACGGAAGGCGGCGCGCACGAACTCCAAGACGGCTCCGTGGCGGCGACGGACTCGGCGGCGACTTCGGGAAGGCGACGCAGCTTCATCCGGCGACACGCGGCGCCATCCGACGGCCAGTGGCGCCGACCACGCGGACAAATCTCGAGCGCCGATCAAGATCAACGCGCAGATCCATAGCGGCTAGGGTTTACCGAGACGGCCGATTGGGCCGCCTGCGGGCCTCACGCAAGACAAAGATTGGGCTTCGCCCAATATCATTGCAAAGGATTTTAAAACTTTATTATTTTCAATAATTCTAGAAATTCATTTAATTTGTTTTAGGCAAATAAATTATCCGAAAATCCAAGAAAAATCTCAAAATATTTTGAGACGCCCTGACTCAAATAAAATATTTTTGACAAAACTTTATTTTAACTTTGCATAGATTTAAATAGTTTTGAATAAAAGGCAATAAACTTGATTTCAAATTAATTCAAATAATTCTAGAAAAATCCAAATAAATTCCAAAAAATCACAAATGCACATTTAAGCAATAAAAAACTTAATTAAGCCAAATTTTGGGATGTTACAAACCTCCCCTTAATGTAATCTCGACCGAGATTCGTGGCTAGCTAGAGAATAGGTTCGAAATTCGACTTCAAATCTTCTTCTCGCTCCCAAGTGGCTTCACTTTCGAATGATTGCTCCATTGAACTCGCAAAGCGAATAGTCTTGTTCCCGGTCTTGCGCCCATAACATCCAAAATTCGACCGCTGCTCTTTGTAAGTCAAATCTTCTTGCACTCTATTGCATCTAACGGGGTTTGCTCTGTTGGCACTCTGAGACACTTCTTAAGCCGTGACACATGGAATACATCATGCACTCCTGCCAAGGACTGAGGCAACTCTAACTGATACGCTACCTCTCCTCGATTTCGTAATCTTGAACGGACCCACGTATCTTGGTGCAAGCTTCCTTTAACGTGAAATCTTTTAACGCCCTTAAGAGGGGTAACCCTGAGATACACATGATCTTCTGGTTCAAAACTCAAATCTCGGCGAAAGTTATCTGCGTAGCTTTTCTGTCTTGACTGTGCTATCTTCAACCTTTCTCTGATCATTGCGACTTGACTTTCGGCTTCCTCGAGGATATCCGCCCGAAAACCAAACGCTCTCTGTTTCATTCCAATTTAACGAGTACGACAAGCACGCCCATACAACGCTCAAATGGTGACATCTGCGCAGCTAGCTTGATAGCTGTCATTGTAATCAGATTTCAGATATGGCAAACTTTTATCCCAAGATGTAGCATAAGCTAAAGCACAAGCTCTCAACATATCCTCTAAAATCTGATTTACTCTTTCGGTCGACCATCATCTGCGGGTGATATGTCAGACTAAAATTCAGACGAGTCCCCATTGCTTCATGCAACTTGTTCCAAAACCTTGAGGTAAATTGGGTACCTCTGTCCGACACAATCTTCTTGGGCACTCCATGCAAGCATACAATCCTTGACATGTACAACTCCGCTGAACGATCTCCCAAGTAAGTGGTCTTTATTGGGATAAAATGGGCGACCTTGGTTAGACGATCCACAATAACCCAAATGGAATCGTACCCTCTCTGAGTTTTAGGTAAACCGGTGATAAAGTCCATTCCGATTTCCTCCCACTTCCATTCAGGAATTTTCAATGGCTGCAACAAACCAGCGGGTCTTTGATGCATAGCTTTTACCCTCTGACATACGTCGCATAAAGCAACATGCTCAGCTACTTCACGCTTCATGTTAGGCCACCAAAATCTCTCTTTCAAATCTCGTACATCTTGGCACTTCTGGATGAATCGAGTACTTAGAACCGTGAGCTTCCTCAAGAATCAATTGTTTCATCCCTTTTATTTAAGACGCAAATTCGCCTTTGAAAAACATGGTTCCTTGCTCATCCAGAGTGAAATCTACGGCTAGGCCTTCTTCCTTTTAGCCTTGATCTTAGAAATTTTATCGTCATCTTTCTGGCCTTCACTAATCTGATCCTCCAGTGTTGGCTTCATTTCCAGTGCAGCTACCATTCCTTGCGGAACGACTTCCAACCTTAGTTTCTGAAATTCCTTGCATAGTTCGGTTGATCCTCCATTGTTAGCGATTTGCGCTATGGCTCTTTCGACTCGAGCATCCGCTACCACATTGGCTTTCCGGATTATAATGAATTCTACATTATAATCCTTAATTAGCTCTAGCCATCTTCGTTGTCTCATATTCAGATCTGCTTGAGTGAATATGTATTTCAGGCTCTTATGGTCTGTATATATCTCACATCTATTTCCTATGAGATAATGACGCCATATCTTTAAAGCATGCACTACGACTGCTAACTCCAAATCATGCATTGGGTAGTTCACTTCATGCGGTCTTAACTGTCTCGACGCATAAGCAACGACTTTGCCTTCTTGCATTAACACGCATCCCAAGCCTTGCTTTGAAGCATCGCAATAAATATCAAATCCATTCTGCACATCTGGCAACACTAATACGGGGGCTGTCGTTAAACGCTTCTTTAATCCCATAAAGCTTTTCTCGCACTCTAGCGTCCATGCAAACTTCTTTTCCTTCTTCAACAACTGCGTCAGGGGTTTAGCAATTGTCGAGAATCCTTCTATGAACCGACGGTAGTATCCCGCCATTCCCGTAAAACTACGAACTGGGTAATGGACTTCGCTGTTCCAATGCAACATCGCGTCCACTTTGCTTGGGTCGATCGCCACTCCTTTAGTAGTCATTACATGACCAAGAAATTGACTTTTCCTTCCAAAATTCACACTTGCTAAACTTAGCATACGGTGATGCTCGTAGCCTCTCTAGAACCATCCTCGATATTCGCATGCTCTTCCTCTGCCTTCGAGTAAACCAAGATATCGCCTATAAAGACTACAACGAACTTATCCAAATATTCCATGAAAACCTTATTCATCATGTTCATAAAATATGCGGGGCATTCGTCAATCCAAATGACATGATTGTGAACTCATAATGTCCATATCGCGTAAAAACGCAGCCTTAGGCACATCCTCCGCCGGATCTTCAATCGATGGTATCCCGAACGAAGATCTATCTTGAGAAAACTCAGCTCCTCTTAATCGATCAAATAAGTCATCGATCCCGGCAACGGATACTTATTCTTGGTCGTTACTTCATTGATGCACGATAATCGATGCACATTCTAAGACTTCCGTCCTTTTACGAACAAACAAAACCGGGCTCCCATGGTGATGAACTAAGTCTAATGAAACCTTTTTCTTGCGCCTCAATCGCTTCTTCATTTCCACTAACTCGTCGGTAGGCATCCGATATGGTCTCTTTGATATCGGTGCTGTCCCTGGTGCTAATTCAATGACAAACTCGATATCCCGGTCTAGTGGCAATCCGGGTAGATCTTCTGGAAACACATCCGGGTATTCTCTGACTACTGGCACATCTTCCATGCTGATGGCTTTCACGCTGTTGACCACTAACTGCCCATCTCGAACTGCGGTCGCTTGAAATTCTACTTTCTTGCCACTAGGGCCTTCCAAAGTTACGATCCTTCGTCCACAATCCAAAGTAGCCTTATGCTTAGATAGCCAATCCATTCCAAGGATGACGTCTAGGGATTGCGCATCTATCAAGATAAGATTCGCTAGAAATTCTATCCCATCCATAAGCAACTTAGCTCCCAAACACCCAAGGCTAGATCTAAAGCTCAGAACCTGGGGCTTGGACTAAGAGCACACACTTAAGATTCACCACTTTAAATCCATTCTTGGTTGCAAAACTTTGAGAAACAAACGAACGCGAAGCTCCGTAATCAAACAAAGCAGTAGTGTACCGAGTTGACCGAAACTTACCCGAAGACGACGCCCGTAGCCTCCCGAGCTCCATCCACGGTGATGTGGTTGATCCTTCCACGACCGTTGATTGCGGGTTGCTCCGCATTGACTGGCGCACGATTTCCTCCCGAGGTTGGTGCCTTGGCGGTGTTGTTCCCAAGTTGAAACGAATCGGCGTGATGCCTCCTTCGTGGACACCTATTAGAAAAGTGCCTGCTCATTGCATGTGTAGCATCTCTTCACTGCGGATCGACTCCTCTCGTGCATTGTTGCCTGTCTTTGGTGTCTGGAAGTTCGATTGGCGAGGCGAGTGTGAGGGTTGATGTCTTATTCACGGTGGTGGTTGGAATCTAGCAAACTGCCGTGGTGACATCCTCAAACGTAGATGGTTTGGACGTCCACCCCGATTAGTCATTAAGCGCTTACGGTTCTCACCCGACTCTTTGCGCTTATCTTCTAGGATCAAAGCCTTATTGACTAGTTCTGAAAGTCCGAAAATTGTGGGTGATCACCCCACTGCATCCTGAATTCATCCCTTCATGAAACGAGATCGCTTAGCTTTATCTGTCGCTACGCCTTGAGGGCATAGCGAGCTAATCGAGTAAACTTGTTCAGTACTCGCCTTTGGTTGGCCTCCTTGTTTCAAAGCCTCAACTCTTCCTTCTTAAGGTCCATCATTCCCTCGGGACATGATATGGTGGAAAGCATTAGTAAACTCCTCCCGTGTGATCTCTTGTGGGGCTCCATGAGCGCACGATAATTCTCCCACCATTCTGCGGCGGTTCCTTCAAGTTGATGAGAGGCGAGAGCACCTTCTCATTGCCCTCACACTAAGTGATGTGCGCTTCTTCTCAATTGTCCTAAGCCACCATCGGCTTCCAAAGGGTTCACATTCCCGAAAAAGTTGGTGGCCTAGTCCTCATAAAATCGATAGCTTTGAGTAAGGTCGGGTCCACCATGGTTGTTCGAGCTACTGTGGTTGTTGTTGTTGGTGCTGCGTTGGTCATCTGCATCTGCCGCATCATAGTCTGTGATCGCTTGAGTCTCTGTTGCAAGAAATGCTCCCAGATTCTGCATGTCCACTGGCGGTGGTTGAGGGCTACCTTCGTCGTTGGGGTTGTCATTCTGGCGCAGTCCACTTCCTGAAGCACCGTTGTTTCCTCGAGTATTCACCATCTGATGATTTCCTCTTGGGTTAGGGAAGGTAGATGTAGCATAGATAAGAAGTAAGACTTTCTAAAGCGGGGAGATAGGTTATACCCAACTGAAATAATTCTTTATTATTCTTGGTATGGCCGCTTATTTAAGCCTACAGGCTTTGCAACACATACTGCACACTCAGCATTACAAAGAAGCAAACTAAACACGAAACCTTAACGTCAACTAAAAAGGTAAAGACTAACTTAAAGACGCGACTCACACTCGAGTCTCAACACAGCTCCAAGGCTGACACTCACTCATCCGACCACCTGGCCGAGGTCGACTGGCGATACACGGTGGGTGGCCGGCATGGGAGCGAACCTATCCTGATGACCTACTACTGGGTCCTCTGCGACAACGGGGTCTACACTCTCCTCTGGCTCCCACTCTCGCTCCTCTGGATCCTCCTCGGACTCTCCAACTGGCTCCTGAACTCCTCGAGTCACGCGCTCCAACTCGTCCTCGACCGCCTCTAGGGCCTCTCCCAGCTCAGTGATCATCCCGATGGTCAAGCACGGTCACCTCAAGCTCTGCTCTGCTACTCGAGTGCCTCATACACGCCTCTCGGCTCCGAGTAGTATCTCTCATATGATCCTCCAGGCAAGGGTGAACTCCGCAAGGTGTACCGCAGTGGCACACTCGTCCTCCACGATCCGTCGGCGTCGGCATGCTTGAACGTCTGGGTGAAGTCGGAACACTGAGTCGTGAAGCTCGTCGGCATAGTCACGGCAGACATGGCGAAGAGCAAGTCGAGCGACCTCCTGAATGGCAACCTCGTACGAGAATCTTCTGGCGGAGATGTTGATTGGTCTGCTAGCTTCCTCGTTCTCCCGAGCATAGATAATCAATTTGCAAATAAATCCTCGGTGTACACCATTGACTGACCAGCTGCCTCCTTGGTAAAGCGGACGATAGAAGCCTCCCAACGTCTGAAGAACTCTCCACGGCTCCATGGCGTAGCCGCCCGCTGACTCCTCAAAGGTCGGAACGATCGACATCTGCTCCACAAGAACTTTGAAAAAGTTCTCCTCCCGGAACGGCAAGTAAAACGGGTAAATTCAGCAAAGGCGAGAAGTAGAGAATGAGATGAGTCGAGAGTGTTTTATTAGTCAAGTTTAGATTTTCTTTTAGAAAATAATTTTGGACTCACACAGGACACCTCCACACTATCTAGGGCCAAGACCTACATCAAGATGCTCGATACCACCTCTGAAGGACCCGAATCCATCGATTCAACCCTTGTGTTTACCGCACTAGTCCCGTGATCAACGCTAGTGCACACAGCTCAACATTGGTACATATCACATCATACACAACGATAATAGAATAATAGTTCATTCATTGATATATCTAAAGGTATGATTTTATGACCAACTTACATTATTAAGCCACGTAGGGCAAGACTGGAAATATAAACTAGTAATTAAGCAGCGGAAAGTAGAAAACGTAGATAGCTCATCAGTTCACCACAGGCAACTAACAAGGCTCGGACCCTAATGACTCGTGTCTTCCTGGACTTCCTCTTCCAACACAAGTGTAGATTCTTCAACTGTTGATTATTGTTGTTTGGCAAGGGTGAGTACTTAAGCACTCAACAAGTTGAGCACAGAATGCAATTCTATGTATCTATATGCAAGGCTTATTCCAATGGATAGGCTATCATGGTTATTTTGCAATAAGCAGCATTTATGAACAAATACAGTAAATAGATTGTAAAGACTGTAAAACAAATATCAATAATAAATAAATTCAGTATTTCTCAAGTAAACCAAGTTTCCAATCCTAAGTCAAATTCCATCTTCCATATGGCATTCCGCCATCCCAACCAAGTTGTCCAATTAATTACACTAACCCTTAACTGTAATTCCCGAGCATTGCTCAATACCGCGAGCACGGCTATCCGAATAGTTTCACACTCTGCAGAGGTTATGCACTTTACCCACGTGATACAACCAAACACCACCAAGGCGAGTGATTATAACAAAGCCTTTACAATGCTCTGGCTTAACCGGATACTACCCGCTAAGGTTTCAACATTGGTGGGTCTGAAAACCATAACCAGGGCCCCCCTCTTGCGCCATGTGAATTACACCATAACTCGGGAACTCACACCGACCACGATAGTACCAAAATCAAGACATTGCAAATTACTTAGCTAGGCTGGCCCATACCAGACATGTGGTTGCATGATTGACTCAGGTCAAAGGCTTGCAAGGTTAAGTCCTTAGTGTGATCAATGCAACACATCCACATACCCTCTGCCCATCGGGCCCACCTTGGCATACTCGCCCCTTGTCACTTGCCCCAATCTAAATTATTATCACCCAGTTGATTACCAAGCACCACGTGCCATCAACAATTCAACATCGTTGCGTGACATGACTCGCCACAACAACTCAATCTCATCGTGTGATCCCACATGACACACAAGTTCATAATATTGTTCCATATTCCATTAATCAAGATTAATTATCAATGATTCTGACACATGTGATGACGTGGCATGGCTAAGCAACTAATACGAACTAATCCTCCAATGTTGATCATAATTATTAACCAACTATGTTTAACCAATCTAGGGTGACAATGGATCATGGCATACAATGACAAGGTAGGGTGTAGATCAATCTGGTATATTAGCTAAACCCAATCTAATTTAAAACATTTGTATATTTGAAATATATGCAATAGGGTAAATCAGACATAGCAATTTTATAAACATGGGTTCAACATGATCAAAGCACAACTTGCCTTGGAATAGGTCTTGATCTGGTTCTGGAACTTGCTCTTGAGTTGATGGATCTTCCTCCGAAGTGTCGCACAATTCAACGTCTACGCGTACCGAAGAAGAAAAGCAAATAAATGCCAAAACAGAGAGCAATTGAACTCCAAAAATCAAATAAAATCACCATTAAATAGATCTCAATTTTAAAAAATTTAGAAATTGGAATCACTCAAATCCAAGTTACGATGCAAAAGATATAGCCTTTTGAAGTTTGAAATAAATACTGAAATTGCTAAAATCAGAAAATCAGAATTAATAGATTTATTTTTAAACCGAAAATAGAATTACTGGGCAAGCGTGACGTCATCCTGACGTCAACCCTGGTCCGAACCAATCGGAGACCGACGCGTGGCCCCGGTGTATAGACCTGGTCCACGGGACCTCCTCTGGTCTACCGCAGACCCGGTCCACAACGCCTCGGCGCCCGTGCCACCACGCGGCACGATCCGGTTGGCTGCGGCGACGGCGCAATCTGTTGCGTCCAGATTCGATCGAATGGCCAGCATCTAGGAGACACGCGGCTACGCCTCAATCGCCCGATCTAACTCCGACGGCTCATACCTCTCGAGTGGCTCACCGACGTGTCACAATTTGGAATGTCCAACGAAGATCCAACGGTTGATGGCAGTCGAAGCTCCCCGATGGTGCTGCGGCGCGGTCTCGTCGTGGCCCGAGGAGGCGGCGGCGGGCGCGATGCTCGGTGACCAAAACGCGACGAAACCACCCAACCGACGCGCGCAGCTTGGAGGTCTCGGATCCGAAGCCGATTCGACCGGCGGCGCGCGAAGGCAAAACCGAGGCGACGTGTCAATCCAACTCCGCGAGCTCCTCCGCGCAGACAGCGATGACTCGAGGCTCGGGCTTGCAGATGGGCAGCGCGAGGTAGGGATTTCAGCGCCCGCATCGGTTCCTTAAATAGCTGCACGGGAAGGCGTGCGCGGCACGAACTCCGAAGACGGCTCCGTGGCGGCGACTCGGGAAGGCGACGCGGCTTCATCCGGGGCGTATACGCGGCGCTCATCCGACGGCTCAGGGCGCTCGACCACGCGGACAAATCACGAGCGCCCGATCAAGATCAACGGCGTAGATCCATAGCAGCTAGGGTTTACTGAGACGGGCCGATTGGGCCGCCCGAAGCGGGCCTCACGCGCACAGTATTGGGCTTCGGCCCAATACTGTTGCAAAGGATTTTTAAAACTTTATTATTTTAAATAATTCTAGAAATTCATTTAATTGGTTTTAGGCAAATAAATTATCAGGAAAAATCCAAGAAAAATCTCAAAAATATTTTGAGACGTCCTTGACTCAAATAAAATATTTTTGACCAAACTTTATTTTAACTTTGCATAGATTTAAATAGTTTTGAATAAAAGGCAATAAACTTGATTTCAAATTAATTCAAATAATTCCAGAAAAATCCAAATAAATTCCAGAAAATCACAAATGCACATTTAAGCAATAAAAACTTAATTAAGCCAAATTTTGGGATGTTACAAATGACATTATGACCAGATGGGGGCTCGACAAGCTGGCATACCTTGTTCCTCTCAAAGTTCTCAAGTTCCTCATGCATAGCATTAATCCACAACTCATCGGATAATGCATGAGAAACATCCTTCGGCTCAAAGGAGGCAATGAAGGCAGAGTGGAGGCAGAAACTGGACAAACCTGATTTTGAGCGAGTGACCCGCTCAAACAGATCACCAATGATCTGATCAGGTGGATGAGCTTTCTGGATATGTCGGGGAGGACAAGAAGCAGAAGTGGCCTCTACCTCTTGAACAGAAGAGGTAGGAACAGAGCCACTCACTGAAGGAGAGTCGGAAGGCAAGGGCTGGTCTCCCTGAGGTGCAGAAATAGAAACAGGAGGCACCTCAGGTGTACAGGGGACTGGATCCGATGGAACACCATCATCTCCATCATCCTCATCTTCTACAAAGATGGTCTCGGAGGGATAAGAAGAGCCTGAAACATCAGGTCTAGCTCCTGGGCTAGCCTCATCAAAGGTCACATCACAGGTCTCTATGATCCTATGCGCATCAACACTCCAGACGCTATAGCTACGAGAAAAAGTCGAGTAACCTAGAAAGATACCATCAGAAGAGCGAGACTCAAACTTATCTAGGTTACCAGACTTCAAGATGAAACACTTGCAACCGAAAACACGAAAATGAGACACACTGGGCTTTCGCCCATACCTCAACTCATAAGAAGTGCGATGCAAATGTGCTCTCAAAAACACGCAATTAGAAACATGGCAAGCAGTAGCTATAGCCTCAGTCCAAAACTTCCTATGAGTACTGTACTCATCTAGCATCGTCCTAGCCATCTCAACCAGGGTCCTGTTCTTCCTTTCCACTATGCCATTCTGCTGAGGGGCATAGGGAGAAGAGAACTGATGCTCTAAACCAGACTCTACACAAAAACTCTCAAAGTAGGAATTCTTGAACTCCGTGCCATTATCACTACGTATAGCTCGTAATGCACCTGAGAGCTCAATAGACAACCTACTGACCAAACCCCTGAAGTGAGAAAAAGTCTCATCCTTCGAGGCCATGAAGAATACCCAAGAGTATCTAGAAAAATCATCAATAATGACAAGAACATACCACTTCCCTCCTGCTAACCGCACTCTAGCTGGACCAACAGTGTCCATATGTAAAAGTTGTCCTGGTGCATCAGTCATCACTATGGTGACTGGAGGATGAGAAGCAGTAACCATATTGCCATGTCGGCAAGGAGAGCAAACTAAGTCTTTGACCATCTTGAGTTTGGGCAAACCCCGAATGAGATCGTGGCTGCTAACTCGAGTCAAATGATCAAAACCAATGTGACCAAGTCTCCTATGCCAGAAGGAGAGATCACGAGACACAGAAGCAATCAAACATCGAAGAGAGTCTCCAGAAGAAGCAGATAAATCAGCACGAAAGACTCCCAAATCTAGAAATCCCGCAAACTAACCCTTCTGATGAATCAAGGATTCTACAGGCATTAATCTTGAAGCTTACCTCGAAAGAGTAATCAATAAGCTGAGAAACAGAGAGCAGATTGTATTGCAACTTACTTACTAAGGCAACATCTTTAAGAATTAAATTTTGGTTAATGCAGATGGTACCTTTAGCAATGACTCTACCTGAAGAAGCATCCCCGAAAGTGATCAACTCATCACCGGGGGCTCGAACTAGGGAAGAGAACCGTCAAGAATCTCCGGTCATATGACGAGAACAACCGGAGTCAACAATCCAAACATCTCCCTTCCCCATCCGACGAACCTGATCAAGACACAAGAGAGATGGATGACTCAGTACTGGGATAGAGTGAAGACTTGGGAACCCAATACTGAACCACACGACGCCTCAGTACCGACCACGTAAGAAGACGGACTCGAGTGTCTCTCTGCTGTTTAACCTTAACATGATCAGTAGCAACTCTAGTAGAGGATCTAGGAGCTGGAACTGGGTTAGCCCGCCGTGGTGCAAAAACCAGACCATCCCAGTGAGGCTTCCTAAATCTCCTACCAGAAAACACCTCACGCCGCTGATATCTACCTCGATGGGAAAAACGAGGAATATCAAAAGGACGGTGGAAAGACTGACTACGAACATCTCCAAGACTAAAACTCGTAGAACCAAAGATGAAAACCGAGTCTGGGCCTTTGCCCAAAACAAAGCGACTCTCTAACCTGTCTAGAAGTAGTGTGTACCTTAGGAGCACTCAAAGTCTGGGGATGACCCTGAATACCCCTAAGAGAAGCAACACGCTCACGCCGAGTGATCTTGGTGCGCCTGAAGCAGAAATCTACTAGGTGACCATCCTTCTTACAGAAGGTGCATGTGTACTTCGCTTTGCTAGAGACAGAAGTAACAGGAGTAACACCCTTCTGGTCAGAAGTCCTATGGACAACCCCAACAGACGTAAACACGGTGGTGCTCACTCTGGGAGCTACCACAATCTCACCACTCTTGGAGCCGCGCACAATGGTGGGAGGATGCGCCCGAGCGTGCTCCAAGGGATCAAATCCTAGACCTTGATTGAATCTACTAATCTTGGATTGGTCTAGAATAAGATTGAGCTTCTTTTTGCCTCCTACAAACTTCTCGAGAGTGCTCATAAGATACTGGCAATCTCGAAAGAAAGAGGCACAAGAAGAACAGGGGAAAGAAGAAGAAGAACAAGAAAGATGAGCTCTCTCAGCACGTGTATTTTTCTCCCTCGGCACGGCTGCCTCAATCTTGAGGGCCTCACAAGAAACGCAAGACGCATTTCTAATTCTATGGACTTGGTCTTCTAATTTCTTCGTAAGCTCGACATGGATTTTATCCAAGTCCCCCTCAATCATAGAACATCGCAAGCAACTTTCTTGTGACTTATCTAGTAAGTCCTTAGCAAGATTAGCACACTTGACATTTAAGGATTCATTGTCAAGTTTTAGTTGACTACAGCCCTCACATGAGATGACTGGGTCCTTAGAAGCATGCATTTCAAGTTCATCGTTTCTAGAAGAAAGCTTCCTAAGGTGATCGCTCCTGGCATCAATTTCGACAAGCAATTTAGGGCAATTAGCACAAGAGGGAGTAGAGTGAGCATGAAGAAAACTAGCATCTATAGAAGGAGTATCAATAGATTCATTGCTAGCATTCTTCAACCTAAGACTATCTAGTTCAGACAACACACTATCATGCATAGTCCTTAGGTTCTCTAACTCCACAAGCAAAGCATCACACAAAGTACAGTCATCAGTGACTCGGGAGGGAGAAGATCTAAGTGAAGCTAACTCCCGAGTCAAGGTACCTACTTCCTTCTCAAGCTCCGTACACCTAGCTCTAGCTCTAGCATAAAATTTTCCTAATTTGCAGAAAGCTTCATTGAGCTGGTCATAGGAGGGTACCTCGTCCGTGTCGCTGTACAGCTCGGAGTCGTTGATATCATTGACGTCGGCCATGAAGCACATGCCAGAGAAGTCGTCACCACCTTTCTTCTCTTGCAGATCATCCTCGCCCTCGTCACTCCATGTCTCCGTGTCGGAGATGTTGATGTCGTCAAGCGCGGTGAGGACGCGGTGGAAGAGCTTCTTGTTCTTGGAGAAGTTGCGGTACTTCTTCTCGTGCGCCAATTCATGAACTGGAGGCTTCTTGTTGCGGTTCTTGTCGGTGTGTCGTTCTTGCCCGAACCGCCAACGTCGTTCTTGCCCTTCTCCAACTTGGGACAGTTCGCCCGAATGTGGTTGGGGCCACCACACTAGAAACAGGTGGTCATGCCACCTCTCTTCCTCTCTCTCACCCTCTTGTATGCATGAGAGAATTTGCGAGCAAGAAGAGTAAGCTCATTTTCTGGAAATTTTTCCAGTTAGTCATCATTTAGCTCGCAAAGGGTGGAGAGGGAGAGACCGACAGAAGAATCAGAAGAAGATCCATTGGGATCGGTGACCAAAGCCATCGACTGAGATTTCGTCTTCCGAGAGACGACATCGATCTCATGAGTCTTGAGGCGGGAATAAAGCCCATCAAGAGTCTGAGTCGATAAGTCGGTGGTGTCCTTGATGGTGGTCACCTTCATCTCCCAAACCCGAAGGTCGAGTGCGGTCAAGAAATGCCGAGCATTGTCCGAGTTAGGGTATATGCAACCAACTGCTCGGAGGTCGCTCAAGATCTTTTTAAACCGACCAAAACACTCGTCGAGACTCTCACCAGCATGTTGATCAAACTTGTTGTACTCGCGATTGAACTGGTCCTGCCTCACAGTCTTGATTTGAGTAGAGCCCTCATGGTAAGCATCGAGGGTTACCCAAATCTTGTGAGCGGAGCGAAGGTGAGAAATCCTATCATACTCACCGCGGCTAAGACCCTGTATGAGAATGTTCCTTGCCTTAGCATTCGCCTCAACGTCAGTCATATTGATGGCCGTGACATTTTCATCAGCAGGAACCTCATATGAGAGTTTCACCTTCTACCATATCAGGTAGCCCTGGGCAATGATGTATGACTTCATCCGGGACTTCCATTAAAGATGGGAAGCTTGGTGGAATATTTGTCCATCGCCATGGCTCTTGAGACCGGTCAAGATCTAGAAAGAGCAGAACCGACTCTGATATCAATTGAAGGATCGAGATGGCGAACAGAGGGGGGGTGAATGGTCGCAAATAAATTTTCCCCCAAAATACTCCAACAAAAACCTCGACAAGATCCCTCAAAGGAAATCGTGAAAAACCCGAAAAAATAAACAACTATGTGTACCCCTAGCTTGCATGGATAAGTACCATAAAATATGTGGTGATTTTTGAGTCACAATCCTGGTTGTCTAGTGTCCAAGATAAAGAGGAATCAATCCAACTCTTGCTTTTAGAAAGGAGATCAATTCAAATCACAAAAGTCACTTTCAGAAAAGCAAAAACAGAATTTCCAGAAATTGTCCTCAATTTGAACAGGAGGTTGGTGGGATTCTGCAGCTCACAAAATTTTGAGAATTTTTCTCCCTATGAGCAGAAGAGTCATGAAGAACTCCACCAAATTTCTCCTCAAAAATACTTACAGAAAAAATAGGAAAAATCAAAGAACACAGTCAGTCAAGAACTTTGAGCAGAAAGTTTGGGGCTCGGTTTTCACATCATGGCACCCAAACGGTACAACAAGTGAACTCCAAAATTTTTCTGCAGGTGGATACCAGAGTCCCACACCTCCTCCAAGAAGAATCACTTAAAAAGGATTTTTCTATATTTTTATAAAAAAACAAATACTAAATGCTGGGCAAAGAACAAGTTCTGAACAAAGTTGGAACTTGAAAGAAAAGATGTTCTCTACTCAATCCAAGAGTGCAAAAGAGATGTAAAACCATATGAACACACTCAAAACATCCAAGATCAACAGCATTTAGAAGGAGGGGAGGCAAATCCAAATTGCGTGAAAGTAAATTGCGAGAATGTAATTGCGGGAAAGTAAATGCTGAATTTAAATTGCGTAAAGTAAAGACATAATGTAAATACGCAAAATAAATTCAGAGTTGGATGGATAAAACTTTCATTTCTGGAAGGAGATGTTACAAAGCCTCACTTTCATGTGGGCAAAGCTCAAAGGAGCATTCAAAAACCTTCAAGGAGAGGAGGCTACCCCTCCACCTCTATTTATACTACTCTTGGGCCACCTACCACACTTGGATGAGTCCCTCAACCCTAGAGCACTCATATAAGGGCTAGGATTAACCCACACACACAGCCATGCAAGGGCTAACTCAAAACCCACACACATACCGAGTTTTCTTGCACGGTTTTCAAAGCATACTACCTAGACCCGCTAACCTATCAACTAGACCTCAATCCGACGGCCCTCATTGATCCACACGGCATCTAGCTAGCCTCATCTCCTTTCCTTGTCTTCTTGACTTGCCCGGACTCCGTCTCCGATCATCTTCCGGCGATCTCCCAACCGTCTGGACCTCCGACGCTCCTCGTCTAGTCCCGGTCATCCTCCGCCTCACCATGACCTAGCACCGTCGCCCTACAACCATCAAAGACAAGGAAAAACCTTTCACATAGCAATGCCCACAAAGATATTCAATGATTATCCCAAAATCATTAATCGATCATAATTGCTCTCAATGGTCCGGTGCTACTACCCCTAGGCCGGTAGCACTAAGAAGAGCAACCAACACTCAAATTGCTTCAAATCCAATTCAATTTAAATCAAAACAAGCTCAAAACTCGTCAATTACTCATCACAAACAAGGATAGACCTCCACATGGTCTTTCACCTTCTTAGCTAAATAAGTGGTTATCGGCAATACGTTTCCATCTGGAAGCATGTCCGCTAAGAGACGTAATAGCGCCGTGAAACTCTTATCGGACCAACCATTGCTTGCCTTCAATTTTAGAAGTGAAAGAACGGTGTGCAACTTTGTGTATTCCTCCTTGCAACCCGGGAACAAAGGTGTGTCCGAGTCGTCCAACAAACCTTTGAATTGATTAAACTCTCTCTGACTAGTGTACTTCCCTTCTGCATCGCGCAACATCTGAGCAAGATTATTATCGTCATCAATGTCCAACCTATCTTCATCAGATCCATAACCGATGTCAGCTGCCATAATGCCTTCTCCATCATCCAATACG
Organism: Otatea glauca; assembly: GCA_036346275.1. Taxonomy (NCBI): domain Eukaryota; kingdom Viridiplantae; phylum Streptophyta; class Magnoliopsida; order Poales; family Poaceae; genus Otatea; species Otatea glauca. The sequence goes on from CM070719.1 coordinate 38,559,984, forward strand.
TTATCACCTTCATGTATGTTTTCCTCTTCACCGTGACTTATCCAACGTGTATAGCTAAGTACAAAACCCCTTCGAATCAAGTGCAAGTGGATGTGCTCTTTGTCTGAAAACATTTTCTCATTCTTGCGATCAATGCATTGACAATGTATGTACTCTGTCTTCTTGTGCAACTTGTTCTCCTCAGCAGCTCTTACAAAAGCAGATACCCCGTCGATGTAATCTCGGTTGTAATAGTTCGCATTGTACATCCATCTCTAGTCCATCTAAAATTAATTAACATATAAAAATTGATTAAAAACTAATCTTAAATAAATAAATTTAATATATGCAACATGTATATTATATGTGCACACTAATGGAACCAAATTAATAGTAATTAAAAAACTAATCTAATTACTTATCATCTAAAGGAGCTAGATAATAAATTCATCATCTAAAAATGATGAGCACCCACCTACCAAATTAATTAAAATTTCATGTATATTAATATCCAATAATCTTAAATAAATAAATTTAATATATGCAAGATGTATATTATATGTCCACACTAATGGAACCAAACTAATAGTAATTAAAAAACTAATCTAATTACTTATCATCTAAAGGAGCTAGATAATAAATTCATCATCTAAAAATGATGAGCACCCACCTACCAAATTAACTAAAATTTCATGTATATTAATATCCACTAATCTTAATTAAACAAATTTAATATATGCAAGATGTATATTATATGTCCACACTAATGGAACCAAACTAATAGTAATTAAAAAACTAATCTAATTACTTATCATCTAAAGGAGCTAGATAATAAATTCATCATCTAAAAATGATGAGCACCCACCTACCAAATTAACTAAAATTTCATTTATATTAATATCCAATAATCTTAGTTAAATAAATTTAATGTATGCAAGATGTATATGTCCACACTAATGGAACCAAATTAACAGTAATTAAAAAATTAATCTAATTACTTATCATCTAATGAAGCTAGATAATAAATTCATCATCTACCAAATTAACTTAAAATGCAATTTATATTAAATATATGCTTGATCATAATTCATCATCTCTAAAAGGAACACAACATCATCTAATGAACCTAGCTAGGAAATAAATTCATCAACTACAAAATGGTAGGTAAATAAAAATAAAAAAATCTAAACTTTTCATCTCATCTACATATAAACCTTAATTAAACTAGGTTTAAAAATTAAATTGCAACAAGATTAACACAAATCAAGAGAGGAGAAAAAATAACTCACCAAGGAACAACTACAGGAAGTACAAGCACAAGAATTGGAGAAAACGAAATCTGAAAATTAGAACTTTTGATTTGCTCTCGGGAGGAAGAAGACCAGTGCTGCTACTGACCACCTATTTATAGGCAATATTATCAGTGATAGTTGTTAACTAGAACCGCCATTGATAATGAATTATCTGTGGCGGTTCGAGGATAGAACCGCCACGGATAATCCAATAGTATCAGTGGCGGTTGGAGGATAGAACCGCCACTGATAACCACTTATCACTGGCGGTTCTATCCTCAAACCGCCACTAATGATGTATTTGTTATCATTGGCGGTTCTATCCTCGAACCGCCACTGATATTCTACCTGCCATTTTCAGTATAGAACTGCCACTGATAATTATATTTGTGACGGTTCGAAAAAAACCGCCACAAATAGACCGTCACCTATTGCAGGTTTTGGTATAGTGTTTGTAAAAAAAACTCTATAATTTTTTGCACAAATACGAAGGAATAATACACGAATATAATTGAAGTGTTACAACCAAGGGTAGCAATGTATATTTACCTCTAATCCCCAGCTTTATATTCTTGGAGTCAAGGTAGCTCTAGATTCTCAAAGAAGTGGATTCTCAAAGAATTTAGAGCAATAGTTGAAAAAATGAGAATCCGGATCTAAACCAAAGAGGCTCTTAATAGCAATGTTAACTATTTAGGGAAGCCTGCTGAAATTATTATTAAAATCATGGTAAAAGTAATTAAAAAGTAAATTGTGCTCGGGTGTCACGTATAAACAATAAGTTTAAGATATTTACCTTTAGCAATGGGAATTATACACCAGATATGAAATTCTTGTACGTGCTGGAGTTTCTGTTATCAAGCACCATTAATGCTGTGAATATCTACATAATTACGCTAGTTTCTTAGTATACTAGAGACTTTAGGTATATGAATTAACTTCAAGTATACTTCGTTAAGCTAGATAAGTACTCCCTCCGTTGATAAATATAAGGCGTATTTTGACTTGGCACAAGGATTAAAGGTTATGGTGAAATTAAGGAAGACATGAGAGGAAATGACGTACATATCCCTCTTAATTGTCTTGGAAGATGAGAGATAATACTTTGTGTAGGTAGTAATGAATAAATGTATATAGTTGAGAGAGAATAAATAGGGGTATAGGTGGAAAGGTTTATTAAATCTACATGCACGCTTTATATTTTTCAACAAGACCATTTAAACTATAGGCCTTATATTTATCAACGGAGGGAGTACTTTATATTACAAAGTTGAAGCGAGGAGATTGATCTGGATGTTGCAAGCGAACGATCGATATAATCAACCTGTATAAGAAACATGCAAGAAAGAAGCGTATGTCAAAAATCCATTGTGGGTAGTGGTGTTGCATGTTCTCATTCGTATGTGGTTGTTTAACCTCATGCATGTGTACAAATAAAACTGTAAGAAGAGCACCAAACTAACCATGAGCAAATTAATTAAATTGGTCAAGGGAGCAAGTGAAAAATAAGCGATCAAGTGGATTTGATTGCACCATAAAAAGCACAATGCTCATCCTGTGTACACTACCTTCTCAAGTGATTGGTAAAGGTTACTTTAGCATATTACTAGAAACTTATACGCGGCGTGCCACGCCACGGGCGTCGCTCTCTATGCGAGCAAATCAAGAAAACGCGCGATCGACGCTCCACACACAAGTAAATCGAGAAAACGCGCGGAAAGCACCAAAAAAGGATTTTGTGTTTTCCGCAAAAGGGCTTGAACGTAATGCTAGAAAGACGCAACAAGGACCTAAATACGATGTATATTTTTTTTTAAAAAAAAAGGATCTAAACTTTTTTTTTCCGAAAAGGACCTAATCGTAATTCCGGTTTTTGGTAAAAGGATCCGAACGCAAGCCTTAAAAATGCATAAAGGATCTAGACGTAATATATATCCTTTTTTCGAAAAAAGGACCTAACCGTATTTTTTATATATATAATTTTTTTTTCGGAAAAGGACCTAGATGTAATTTTTTTCGGTCTCGAGCCGAGCCGGCTCATCCAACGGCTCAAAGCAAGGAGAGGCAAGGAATCCTTCCAGGATTAGTAGAGGGTATGATATACCACATGTTCTATGATTTATTGAAGCATGGTCGTCTCTGGAGTTAAAATAATAGAGGACCCAGATATCAATCGTCATTTGCACAGTAACAACAGTAAACAAAAGCTCATTGCTGGTGACAGCTGGAAATGCTCAGGACTACCCTATCACAAGATAAGGACTTCTCTATTGCTGAAAATATTTCAGAAGTGGACTTTTCTATTGCTAAAAATACTGAAATAGTATCTACCACTAAATTGTCTCTGCGAAGAAGCACATGATTCTAATGGATATATCTTTTCATATTTCATTTTAATCACGAAAACAATCAGTCAAGGCAGTTACAAGAGTATAGTATGATCTACGCATGGTTAACTGTGGCATTTTGCAAAAAACATCAAATCCTGATTTGCCAATCAGGATAATGGTAGGTTAGGACCAATACCGGAGAACAAATTAGTTCAGGTGGAAAATCAAAGTGAAGGAATCTTACACAGGCACGGCAAGGCAAGACTTCGAATTTACTACACTTACACTTGTTCACATGGAACCTTATTACTTGATTCACATGGAAGCATACCAACCAATGTCACATAGACCCATCCAATCGCATAACCTCTTGCCACTTTACTCAATTTAAATCATTTATCATCACCTGTTGATTATAGAGCAACATGTGCCATCAACATCATATATTGTGTGACAACACATGACACACCCTTTCACATATATATTCCATGAACAATCAGTCATGTTTGAATTTGCAATTTCAAAATGATATTAATAACCTATTGCATGGCTAAGCACACTAATCATGTTATAACCAACCCATGTTGATAATATATTAGTTACCAACTATTAATTATCCATCCTATGGTGACAAATGATCATGGGACAACAAATGATAAGCTATGTATAATTCAAGTAGGTGCATAACTAATTCTCGGAATAATTAAATACTTGATAATTTGAAATAGCATGCAATAATTTGAAACAAAATAGTTTTTGTAAAACTGGGTTCAAAATGATATGATCAAAGCACAATTCACCTTAGAATATGTCCTTGTCGTAATCTTGAATCAACTCTTCTCCTTCGAAAGCTCTCAGCACTTCAACGTCTGAGTGAAACGATAGATGAACAACAAATAAATACAAAACCATTTCCCCCCATAGCAAGGCATGCACCGTCGCAACCAACAACAGTTTATGCCCTAACGCAACTATTTCCCCCATAGCAAGGCATGCACCGTTGTATCGGCAAGTATTATTCCCAACACCTCGGTGAGGGCACCCCTTCGAGCAAACCTACCCAGATTGCTCACACTACTCTAGGCTTTCAATGTGCAAAGCTAGTCATAGACAACTTAATAGGTTAAGGCCACCCTATAATAGCACTTGTAGTTGTATGGATGTCTTGCTTTGAAACAACACATAAGTTCGGTAGAACTCCCCCTACACTATGTGTAAGTCCATGCAATTCACAAATTATATTAATAACTCATCCATGTTGATAGAGTTAACTTCTCAACATGTCAAAATTTTCATTCCCGAACAACTCAACCAATCATTTGTTCTTTCTAATTCTAAAGCATGGCTAAGCATAAGTACATATAACCGATTATACCCAAAGTTGATATTAGTTATTGTCTAACCCTTACCTTATGGTTTTCAATGCTAAATTTTGTGTATTTATCAAGGTAGTTCTATTAAACAAGTAGGATTATCTACAAATACCCACAATATTGGCATTTTAATAAAAGTACAAGCATTCATACATAAATTTGTAAAACAATATAAATTAAGTGAAATAATATTATCAACATGGTCAAAAGAGGTGCTTGCCTTGCTTGTGAACACTTGGTCTTACTCTAGTTAATCAGAGTATCAATTACGTCATTTAGTCCCAGACCTCTCATATAGTCCCACGACTCGCGCGTACACTCCAACGTTAACATGTCATACAAGCAAACAATTCTGAAGTTAGTATTCTTCAGGTATAAACAATACATGTACAAGCATTATACAATAGGCCATACATAGAAGAATGATGCATATGAGAACGATAAATTTGAGGATGATGTGAGAGCTAACTTCTAATTACTAGGGCAACCGGTCAAAATAACATGCACTTTCTATGCAATTCACACCCTTCATTAGATGTGATAATCTACAAGGGATCCATCAATTTAACATGTATGTCTTACTACACAATATTCACTAAGGTTGCTCACTATGCACAGTCTCATGAATTATGGGTAATAGCATCACCGAATTAATTTGTTTCTCATTTTGACCGGACTTAGGTTATTCCACTTATACAATACAACATGTAACTATACAAAACTCACTAAATTAATTGCATGTGACTGTAATCCATTCCAACTATCATAACTTACTAGACTATTTATGCTAGTGCTAACAATTTAGTTGTACCAGCCTCACTTTAGAAATCCATGATCATACATATTAAAATTCCACCGATATAGGTATATGCATCCATGCAACACTTACATGAGGCTTCCAAGTTGATCATGCTCACTCTTTGGATCATCATGCATGTAAACCATACATTTAGCCATATCCATACCACCATGATTGACACATAATCATACAATTGTCAATCCAAAATGACAGTGCAAACCTCCTCCAATGTTGCAATTCTAATATCCTGGTACCTACAATTCATCATCCAATTTATGTGAGACTCCAATCCAATTGCACATGTGTTTCTCAAATAGCGCACAACCACCAATTGAATATGCAGGTACAATTCTACAAAATTAACCTTGTATGCTAAGCATTAACTTAGCCATATACACACTAGTATGATCAATTTGCTATAATTAAATATATCCTAAATTCATAGGTGTCGACTTTTGTGGTCGACAATGAATTTATGGGGTAGGCGCTAGATCTCAAACTCGAAGGTCACACAAGACAAAGGTTTAGACAGGTTCAGGCCCTCGACGGAGGAGGTAATACCCTAGTCCTGTGTGCTGAGATTATTTGGATCTCTTGGATCTAAGATTGCTCATGTCCCTGTTGTTGCCCGCCCTCTCCCTTATATAATGGGGGTGGGGCGGTTTACAGAGTCCCGATCGGTTAAAGGATTCCGATTGGTTGTTTGATTCTAATTGGTTATAGGATGGAATTTACATCTTTATCTTATCCTGCTAACAACTCGGATTACAATCATATCTCTTATATCTAAGTATTTGTTCAACTATCTCTAGGATGCATCCCCTTGCGTACGGCAGCAAGGCTTGGCGCGGAGCTTATCCTCTGGGCCTTCCACCCAGCCCTGTCTCTCTCTTAGGCACTTCTGAGCCGGTTATGAAGACACTTGGGTTCTTATATTCCACAGTCGAGGGCCTGAACCTGTCTAAACCTTTGTCTTGTGTGACCTTCAAGTTTGAGATCTAGCACCTACCCCGAGGTTTAGACAGGTTCAGGCCCTCGACGGAGGAGGTAATACCCTAGAATCCTGTGTGCTGGGATTATTTGGATCTCTTGGATCTAAGATTGCTCATGTCCCTGTTGTTGCCCGCCCTCTCCCTTATATAATGGGGGTGGGGCGGTTTACAGAGTCCCGATCGGTTAAGGGATTCCGATCAGTTATTTGATTCTAATCGGTTACAGGATGGAGTCTACATCTTTATCTTATCCTGCTAACAACTCGGATTACAATCATATCTCTTATATCTAAGTATTTGTTCAACTATCTCTAGGATGCATTCCCTTGCGTACGGCAGCAAGGCTTGGCGCGGAGCTTATCCTCTTGGCCTTCCACCCAGCCCTGTCTCTCCCTTAGGCACTTCTGGGCCGGTTATGAAGACACCTGGGTTCTTTTGGAGGTATTCGGACTTTTTCATCCCAAGCATAGAGATGTCCACCGCCAGATGCCCAAAGTCCTTTACTGCATCAAATCCTCCTCCTGAGGTAAGAAAATTTAGCCCCCGAGTGATTCATGATCCGATTCCTATATCTTTATCTCGGTCTCAACTTTGAATCAACGTTCTCAGCTTCCAGCATAAACCTCTGATTGGTTTCTTCTTTGATTTGAATGCTTCTCCTTGCAGCAAGGGGATTATGAAGGACTCGAATATAACCTCTAGTTTTTTGTTCCAACTGATTATAATCTTCCGTCCGACAGGTTTATTATGGGTAGCTTCGTGCATCTGACCTATATCTCATATGAGCATTAGATATTTCTTCGCGCTCGAGGCGAAACCCTAATATCTTTCCTCTTCAAGGTTCAAAACCGGACAGTCTTCGAAGTTGTTTTGACTTCCTGTGACAATTCATTTCCCGAAAACCTCTTTGGCTTCTGAAACTATCTTAACTCCAAGTCTCCTCGGCTTCTGATGTCATTACATCTTCGCATTTACTTCAACCTTATCGTATCAGCTATAAAAGGCGAACCAGTGCTTTTAGAATTTATTCTCTCACGCTTAGTCCTCCATTTTCCTGCACCAAGCTCCGCCTTCTTCCTAAGGAATTTCATGGACAACCGGGATCCAGAACTTGCCGAAGAGTGGGCGCTATTCAACGCCACCATGGCCGAATGGGCTGAAGAAGAAGCTGTTGCCCTCGACCACGCCGCCGTTGATGTCTTCCTCGAGATTGTCCCCGCCCTTTATAGGGCTAGGGAAGCTCTCGTGAAGGCGCTTGGTCGTGTGCGTCGCGGAGAAGTATAATACTCCTGTAAATGTAAGAGAGTCTTTTCCCAGGCATAATGCCTAGGAAATTTATATAATAAAGAAATACTTTCCGAGTGATATCTATGACTGTCGATAGACATAGCCTAGACCTAACTTGGGGTATATCAAAGCTTTCATGGCTCTTTGGTCGGGTGATATCCATATCCGATTGTCGCAGTATATATCTTAGGTCCAACTTGGGACATATTAAGATTTACGAGGCTCTTGGCCGAGTGATACCTATATCCAACTGCTGTAGGATATAGCTCTGGTCCGACTTGGGACATATCATATTCACGTGGCTCTTGGCCGAGTGATACCCATATCCGATCTTTGTAGGATATAGCTTAGGCTCGACTTGGGCGTATCATATTTACGTGGCTCTTGGCTGAGTGATACCCATATCCGACTGCTGTAGGATATAGCTTAGGCTCGACTTGGAGCGTATCATGATTTTCTTTGCTCATGGCCGAGTGATACCTATATCCGACTGGTGTAGGATATAGCTCTGGTCCGTCTTAGGACATATCAAGGTTTTATCCGAACGGTACCGTACTCATTTATTACGATGCACAGCTTATCGACCCATCTTGGGGCATACCATTGGAACCGTGCCTTATCAGGCTCAACCCGTGATATATGATTCCGCCATGCGACAACCAACTAGCGACCCAACGTGGGGTATATCACAAGAAGATATTTTTAATCCAAACTGGAGGATAACCACGTCCCGCTTAGTTTGATAAGTGGTTAAACATCCCGTCGTGGGGAGCAACGTGCCCAAATATGACTTGGTCAAACCATGACTGCCTCCGTGTGTCAAGACGCCGAGCTAGCGAATCATTACGAAGCATAGAGCAGGGCTAGGTGTTTTGCAATCTTTTTCCCGCCGACTCAGCAAAAACCTGATTTCCCCCCCCCCCCTTTTAAGACTAAGCCGTGCATTGATCGATGGTTCATTTTTTCCACCGCACACTCCTGCCCCTTCTGCTTCCCTGTCTCTCCGATTTCTCCGCTGCTAGGGTTAAATGTTGCTGCGCTCGCATTTTTGCGCTGTCGTTGATCTGTCCTCCGAAAATGTCTTCTCATTCTTCCAAAGACACCTCCTTGCTGCCTTTACCCCAAGATTAGACCACCTCGATAACGACGGAAGAGCGGTTGAAGTCCATGGCTGATGACGAGGTTCTTCCAGCCCTGACTTTAATTTCCACACAATCGGCCGCAGGTGAATCCATCCTTACCCCTCGTTTTGAAGAAATTGTGGTTTTTGAATCTTTCTTCCAGCGCTGGCTGGGCCTTCCTGCCTGCGCTCTTCTTCGCGGTCTTCTCTTTTTCTATGGTATTGAATTAGTGAACTTGAATCCCAATTCTATCCTGCAAATCTCCATCTTCGTTCACCTCTGCGAGGCATTCTTGGGCATTCGCCCTCATTTCAATCTCTTTTGCCACTTTTACCTTTTAAAGCCTTATCCCTCAAAAAGCGACCCTAAGGTAATTGGGGGAGCCGGATTTCAATTGCGGGAAGGATTAAAGAAAATCTATTTTGCCATTCCCTTCAAATCTTCAAATAAAGGCTGGCACCAGGAATGGTTCTATTGTGCCAATCCTGATCCTGCTCTCCCTTCTTTTGTTGGGCGCCGGCCTGAGGTGTCCCTTTCTTGGACATCTGTTCCCAATGCTGGCGACATGGATCAGGTGCAGGATCTCTTGGTGCTGATTGATAAATTAAAGGAAGACGGTCTCACGGGATTTGGTCTGGCCCTCCATTTTGTCACTCACCGGATACAACCTCTAAAGGAGCGAGTCCATCTGGGATATGAATTCGAAGGAAGGGACGATCCGACCCGGGAACTGCCCGAAACAGTGTCGAAGGAGCAAGTATATGCTCGGGTAGGCGACTTTTTCATCCCAAGCGTAGAGATGTCCACCACCAGATGCCCAAAGTCCTTTACTGCATCAAATCCTCCTCCTGAGGTAAGAAAATTTAGCTGATAGACTTCCACATTCATCTCTGAATGACTTTTAACTGTTTTAATACTCCTTTCTAGGATCGATTGGCTTTCTTTAGTGACGCGCCTCTCCCAGAAATGCCTGTACATAAGAGCGCCCACTGGAAGCGACCTACAAGCTCCCAAGTCGGAGACCCGGCCACCAAGAAGGGGAATAAAATGATTATCAAGGACCCTCCGAAGCCCCAACGCCCGACTGGCGGTTCCAAAATCCAAGAACCGCCAGCACAAGCCCCGGTGCCCTCAGTTCCCCTTCCACATAAGCCCGTGGTACAGCCGAGTTCAGCTCCAAGTGACTCGAGCATTCGGGAGGAGCCCAGGGTTCCAGATCATAGCGCCCCGACTGGTCCCCCCGGAAGTGGTTCTGCCACTCGAAAGAAATCCCCGATGAGGATAAAGAAGTCCGACAGGTTGGACGTCCCATTGACTCTTATTCGACGCGTTTTGCCGGCTTATTCACCGATCGTTCTTCTTGTAGGAATCCTTCTTATGATATTCCCGTCGAGACACCATCTAGGGCCCCTGGGGGAACTAAGTCCCAGGGCGTACCTGACCTGGTTGAGGAGGCCCCACAATCTGCCTCGCCTGGAGACACAGGGGCACCCTCCGAACCACAGCCGCCTTCATCGACACCCTATGCTTCGGCATCGGGTCTCGCTGCTCAAGAGCCCATCTCCCGTCCATCCCCCAAGGTAGAAGAGATCCCCCGAGATCTGCCGACTCTTGCTCGCCCTCAACTCATAATGCAAACCGCGTGGGTTAATGAGGAAGATGGCTTGAAGTCCCTCGACGACCCGGCGAAGGAGAAAGAAAGGAATGACTTTTATAGTCACGCCGCCGCTTGTGCTCGCCTGGCCCGAATAATATTTTCACTACTCTTGTCACCTTCTTGCTTGGGCCGATCAGCATGTTGTCACCTTTCCCTACGATGGTTACAGAAATTGGGAGAACGCTCTGCAAAAAAGTCCGAATACCTCCAAAAGATGCTCCCGGAGGTTAGGATGCGCCAGGAATATCTGGCCAACTTGGAGCAGATCAAAGCTAGACATGCAGCCGAGCTGCAAGATCTTCGGTCAGAAGTCCAGGCCTTGCGGAAAGAGAAGAAAATCCTGTGGCAGGAGAAGCTAGACGTTGTTGGCTCCCTTCGAGGTAGATATTTCCTGGACTATCCCGTGCTCTCGTTTAATCGTCTGGTCTATTGATTTCCTTATCTCCGTTTCAGTTCGGGATTCTACTATTGCAAAGCTCCAAGAGCAACTTAAGGCCTCGGAAGCCTCCAACTTGGAATCAGAGAAGGAGTTAGAAGGTACGCTCGGCAACTTGGCCCTCCCTTGCCTTCATTGTCTTCTTGGTATTTCTTAATAATCTGTTTTGCTTGCAGACTACAAGTTCAAGACGCGAGCACAATACGCTGCTTATAACGAGAAAATCGAGGCCCTTGAAACGTCTTGTGCTAAGCTTCGTGAGGCCTCTGAGCCATTGTTGAGGTTGCTTCATCCAAGAGGCGAGAGACCGCTCAGTAGGGACCACGTTATCTCCCAACTGGAGGAAGCCCCCAAGGAGCTTAAGAGACTCTTGAAGGAAACGATGACCAACGGTGCTAGCCAGGCTCTGGCGATCACCAAGTCGCTTTATCCCTGAGTGGATCTTGAAGCCATTAAAGATGGCTATGCCTGCAATGTGGATGAAGACCAGACCGCCGAACTCTGGGAGGAAGTTAAGGATGCTTCTTCGGCTGTCGCAGAAACTTTGGACCTGTGAACAAATATTTGAAAGTGTTTCTTTGACCTTGCGTTTTTTCTTTAAATATGCTGCTATGCTCGATGAGGCTATTCGAGTAGTTTTGACATCTTAAATATCATGTCCAACTAGTTCAGCACCCAGGCTCTGGGCATGGTTCATGACGCATGTCTCAGAGTCTTAAAATTCGTAGGAGCGAAGCACTCAGACGCATAATTTTCGAGAAGATTATACAAGAACAACTTTAAGAGTGAACATTCATTCATAAAGAAGCAATTGAATTACGGAGTTCAAGTGAAAAAACGACGCACCTGTTCTATGTTCCAGGTGTTATTGATAATTGTGTTGTCTTCACGCTTGAGCTTATAAGCTCCAGGACGTATCACCTTATCGATGATGTAAGGGCCCTCCCAGCTTGGGGAGAGCTTATGCTCGCATTTCTGATTCTTTCTAAGGACCAGATCTCCCTTGGAGAATGCGCGGCTCCTTACACCGTGATAGCAACGTAAGCCCTGAAGGTATCTTGCTGACTGAATTGTTGCAACGTCCCTGGCTTCTTCCAGTCAGTCGAGGTCCTCTAGCCGGCTGGCTTTCTTCCGAAGCGACCTCCTCATAGCTCCGAACCCGCGAGGATCCGAATTCTAACTCGGTGGGGAGGACCGCCTCGAGCCATACACGGGAAGAAAGGTGACTACCCGGTTGCTCTCTCGGGGTGGTTCGCAACCCCCAGAGTACCGAAGGCAATTCTTTGACCCACCGAGTGGCGTATGGTTTGAGACGATAAAAAATCCTTGCCTTTAGGCCTTGTAGCACCATGCCGTTGGCTCGTTCGACCTGCCCATTACTTCGAGGGTGTGCTACTGATGCAAAGCAAATTTTTATGCCGAGTTCACCGCACCAGTCTTGAAATATGCCACCTCTGAATTGGGTGCCGTTATCCGTGATGATTCGGTTTGGTACGCCGAATCTAACCACGATTTCATGGGAGAATTCTTTGGCCTTTGCAGCTGTGATTGTGGCGACTGGCTTGGCCTTAATTCATTTGGTGAATTTATCGATGGCCACGAAGAGATAAGTATAACCACCTTGAGCCTTCTTCAAAGGTCCCACCATGTCAAGCCCCAGACCGCAAATGGCCAGGTGATTGGGATGGTCTGTAGTTCCTGTGCTGGTTTGTTCACCTGTCGCGCAAAGAATTGACATCCTTCGTATGTCTGGACGATGTCCTCTGCATAAGTGATAGCAGTCAGCCAGAACAATCCCTAACGATAAGCCTTGCCGACTAGGGTTGTTGACGCCGCGTGATTCCCACAAATTCCCGAGTCGATTTCTTTGAAAAGATCTTTTCCTTCTTGTTCTGATATGCACCGTCGTAGTACACCAGAGGAGCTCTTGCGATAGAGTTCTTCCCTGATTACCACGTAGCTCTTGCGATAGAGTTCTTCCCTGATTACCATGTAGCTCTTGCTTCGGCGCATTATTTGTTCGTCCTGCAAGCGGTCTTTGGGTAGCTCGTCCTTCGTCAAATAGTCCAGATACGGAGCTGTCCAATCGGGGGTAATGATCAGGACTTCTGCCTCTACATTCTTCTCCACTGGGATGTCCGACTTTGGCCGAGTGCTTATTGTGGGCTTATGAATTTCTTCGACGAATACTCCCACGGGCACTGTGGCCCGACCGGATCCCATTTTTGCTAGCTCGTCGGCCGCTTCATTATCTCGACGGAGCACATGAACAAGTTCCAAGCCGTCAAAGTTGCCTTCTAGCTTGCGTACCTCCTGGCAATAGGCAGCCATGTTGTCTTCGATGCAAGACCATTCTTTTTGCACCTGATTGACCACGAGCATTAAATCTCTGCGAACCGTCAAACGTCGGATACCAAGTGATATGGCGATACGGAGCCCATGGATGAGTGCCTCGTACTCGGCGGCGTTGTTCGACGCGGGAAAAAGTATTTGAAAAGCGTACCTCAACCGTTCTCCACTTGGTGATATGAGCACTATACCAGCCTCCACGCCGCTGAGCATGAGGGAACCATCGAAGTACATCGTCCAATACTCGAGTTCCTTGACGACCGCCGGGTTTTGAAGTTCTGTCCACTCGGTAGTAAAGTCCGCGAGCGCTTGAGACTTGATGGTTGTGCGAGGCTTGAATAGGATATCAAAAGCTCCAAGCTCGACCACCCACTTTGCAATTCTCCCAATGGCCTCCTGGTTGTGAAGTATATCTCCTATTGGGAAGGAAGTGACCACCGAAACAGTATTCTCTTGGAAGTAGTGCTTGAGTTTGCGAGATGTAAGAAGTACGGCGTATAATAATTTTTGCACTTGTGGATACCGCACCTTAGAATCACTCAGGACCTCGCTGATGAAATAGACTGGGTGTTGGATCCTCTGCACGTGACCCGGCTCCTCCCTCTCTACGATGATTGCAGCGCTGACTACGCGAGTCGTTGCCGCGATGTAAAGTAACAGAGGTTCCCTTGGCATCGGTGAAACCAAGACCGGGGGTGTCGTTAAGAAGGTCTTCAAATCTTCAAACGCTTGTTGTGCCTCAGGCGTCCATTGGAACTTGTCCTACTTCTTGAGGAGTTTAAAGAAGGGCATACCTCGCATACCCAGTCGGGAAATAAACCTGCTGAGTGCGACCATGCACCCTGTAAGCTTCTGGACGTCCTTTTGGCAAGTCAGCGGTTCCATATATGATATGGCCTTGATCTTTTCTGGGTTGGCCTCAATACCTCGTTGGGATACGATAAACCCGAACAGTTTTCCCGAAGATACTCCGAAAACACACTTCTCGGGATTAAGCTTCATGCTGAAAATCCTTAGAATTTCGAACGTCTCGGTTAGGTTGGCGATAAGGTTCCTCCTCTCCCGAGTCTTTACCACGACATCGTCCACATATGCCTCCACATTGCGTCCGAGTTGGGTGTGAAAACACCGTTGTATTGCGCGTTGATACGTTGCACCAGCATTTTTCAACCCGAACGCCATCGTGGTATAGCAAAAGGCCCCAAAGGGCGTGATGAATGAAGTCTTGATATGATCTTCCGCCTTTAGGCGAATCGAGGAAACTCAGGATCTCGCACCCAGTGGTTGAATCAACCACCTGATCAATTCGAGGTAGCCCGAATGGATCCTTCGGACATGCCTTGTTGAGATCAGTATAGTCAATGCACATGCGCCAAGTTTTATTCTTCTTTTGAACTAGTACAGGGTTCGCCAACCAGTCGGGATGATACACTTCTTTGATAAAACTGTAGCTAATAGCTTGGTGATCTCCTGCTTGATGGCGTTCTGATGATCTGGAGCGAACCGCCGGAGTCTTTGCTTGATTGGCTTTGCCTTTTCATCGACGCATAGAGAATGCTCGATCACCTCCTTAGGAACACCCAGCATGTCGGATGGTTTCTAGGCAAAGATGTCTTTGTTAGCCCGAAGGAAGGTGACGAGCATTCCTTCCTATTTATCCTCGAGCCCTATCCCAATAAGAGTCGTTTTGGATGGATCGGATGAGTCAAGAATAATTCTCTTGGTTCCTTCGCCAGACTTTATCCCTGACGTGGCCTGCTTCTTGGATGGGATGTCGCCTTCTTCCTGCAATGTGGCAGCCTCTGCCTGGATATTTTTTCCCTCAGCGGTTGCCTCCTGCAGCTCAGCAAGTTCATAGTTCTCTCGGTCGCATTCCAAAGATCGCTTGATGTCACTGCGAACCGTGATGACGCTTTTGGGTCCCGGCATCTTCATCACGCCGTGGAACGGCTGCGAGCTCGGCCTTAGCTCGGAGCGAGGGACGTTCATGTCGTCGAAGGTTTTGGCGAACAAGACGTTGAGTCCACTCCCTCCATCAATCAAGACTTTCTTGAGCTTTACATTGCGAATAACAGGGTCAAGCACTAGAGGATACTTACCCGGATGTAGAACTCGGTTGGGGTGATCCGAGCGCTCGAAGGTGATCGGAACTTCGGACCACATTAGATACTGGGGGGTTGCCGGTTCCACCGCATTGATCTCCCGAGCGGAAAGCTTTTGCTTTCGCTTGGCCTCGTATCCGGTGGAGCCCCCGTATATGTAGTTCAGCTCATGCTCGGGTTATTGGTAATCATCCTCGCCGGGAGGGTCTTTCTTCTTGGCAGCCTCATCCTTCGCTGGAGCCGGTTGCTTGTTGCTTTCACGCGAAAAATGCTTCAGGGTAAAGCAGTCTTTGGCGACGTGCTTTCCCTTAGAGTGGAAAGGACAGATCGCATCCATGACAGTACTGTAATCGGGCGCCTCCCTCCGTGTGGCTTGGGGTCGGCTGCGCTCTGCTACCGCAATTAGCTCCTTGCCTTTCCGTTTTTTGTCTTTGTACTTGGAGGACTCGGCCTTGTCGCCTTTATTCTTCTATTACGGGCGATCTTCTTGGCGCTCGGCCAGGGTGTCTGAGGCCATGGCATAGCGGTCGGTCAATGCAAACATCTCCTTTACAGAGGCCGGTGGTTTCCTGGATATTTTCTTGATCAGATCAGGATCGCTGACCCCTTTCTGAAAGGCTGCTACCACCACTGCATCAGATACATCCCTGATGGTGTTTTTCTTCTGTATGAAATGCCGGATGAAATCTCTCAGCGTTTCATCTTTCTTCTGGTGAAGCTGATATAGGTCCCATGGGGTGCCAAGCCTCTCATAGGTTCCTTAAAAGTTCGCGATAAATTGATCGCAGAGATTGCTCCAGGAGTCCACCGAGTTCGCTGGAAGTCCTGTGAGCCATGATTGAGTTGAAGGGGTGAGATTGACTGGCAGATAATTTTCCATCACGTTTTGATTGCCCCTAGCCGCTTTAACCGCCAGGGCATAGATCTGCAGCCAAGCTTCTGGATCTCGATCCCCGTCAAACTTAACGATGCCCTTGGGGTTGAAACATTCGGGCCATACTACTCGGCGTAACCGAGAAGTGAACGCTCGAATTCTGTCGATGGATCTGTCGTCATGATGAGGAGGAGTCCGGCGTGGCGAGCCTCTGGCTCGGCGATTGTCATCAACGCGTCGGGGTGGAGTTCGACGCGGTGAGCCCATGACTCGGCGATCGTCGTTGTCGTTCTGACCCCGGCGATGATGGTCTGTATGGTCATTGCAGTCGTCGTACCGTTGATCACTTCGTCGATAGTGGCCGGTACTGAAACGTTCGTGGTCGTCGTAGCGCCAGCATCGTTCTTCCTCGTCCCGCTCTTGCCGTATGGTGGTGATGTCTTGGCGAAGGTCGCGGTTAAGATTCCGGCGGGCGTCTCCGACCGGTTGTGTGGGGCGTCGACTGCTGGTACTCCGATTGGTAGCAGTCCGGCTGCTAGCAACGCGAGTAGCCGCGTGGGAGCGTGAGTGCGCTTCTCCTACCGGCTTTTCCTGATTTTGCTTAATTGCTGCCGCCGTCACCATGGCCTTGATATGGGCCACGATCGGGGCCGCCTGGCTATTAGATACAATCATCGGGTCCAGCGTGTCGATAAGTGTCTTGGAGGCGACGACGTTCTGCAGCGACGTATGGAAGATAGCTTGGTCTCGCAATTTTGATTGTAGGATGTCCTCGTGGACATTGCGGCTGTGAGATCGAAGCGATCGTGGCTGTGCCTCTTTAGTCTTACGAAGAAGGCGATTTTCCTCCGCGGCTTCTTGAATCTCTTGTTGGCGTAGGAGATCGGTCTTTTGCTCTTCTATTGCGAAGATGCAACGAAGATTGTAGCAATTCCTCGCGATGCCGACTGGTTCGCTGACCGAGTCGGAGTGGCACACCTGTGATGGGTCGGCCTGATCTTTACCAGATTGGATCTGGTTTAGGTCTAGGCAAACAAGTTCTCCGAGTGCATCTGCGACGAAGTCCAAGTTTCCAAAGCGGAAAGCCTGGCCGGAGATGAAGGTGGTGATGATTCCGCTGATTGCTGCCATCGAGTTTGTAGGAAAAGACTATAGTGCTTCCCCTACCTGGAGTGCCAACTGTCGACTTTTGTGATCGGCAATGAATTTATAGGGTAGGCGCTAGATCTCAAACTCGAAGGTTACACAAGACAAAGGTTTAGACAGGTTCAGGCCCTCGACGGAGGAGGTAATACCCTAGTCCTGTGTGCTGGGATTATTTGGATCTCTTGGATCTAAGATTGCTCATGTCCCTGTTGTTGCCCGCCCTCTCCCTTATATAATGGGGGTGGGGCGGTTTACAGAGTCCCGATCGGTTAAGGGATTTCGATCGGTTGTTTGATTCTAATCGGTTACAGGATGGAGTTTACATCTTTATCTTATCCTGCTAACAACTCGGATTACAATCATATCTCTTATATCTAAGTATTTGTTCAACTATCTCTAGGATGCATCCCCTTGCGTACGGCAGCAAGGCTTGGCGCGGAGCTTATCCTCTGGGCCTTCCACCCGGCCCTGTCTCTCCCTTAGGCACTTCTGGGCCGGTTATGAAGACACCTGGGTTCTTATATTCCACAACAGGAAAAGTTCCCCAAGGCAACATAAACATGTAAGCCGGCCACCAATTCATACATCTCACAATCACCAATTCCACTTGAGATGAAACTCCCAACAGTTTAACATATAAGACTTACTATCCAATTTTCGTGTGACTCCAAAAATGCTAGCCTATGACCAAGCAATCTACTAATTAAACAATCGACATTCACCGACTCACAAATAATATTTCACTCCATGGATCTAATTTTCCATGTGAAGTGGAAGCTTTATATATTCACACCATTGGACAATTATGACCTAATGGGTGGCTATACCGGTTGTAAATCCTTAGACTAATTTTTACCTCATGCATGCATGAATATGACATGGTCAAGAATCAAATGCATCATGCACGACCGAAAACCATGTATATGAAAATGTAGTGGACTACGGAATTTTAGCATGAGCACCGAGAATGAGAGGGAAAATCCACTGGAGACCATCTTCATCTACTCGTGAATGGAAATTAGGTTTGTTGTTGGAAATCAGTTCCGCCCCCTTTTTCTCTTTTATTTTCTCTTCGTTCTTTCTTTGTTTGTTTTCCTTTTCTTCTCCCTTTTCTTTTCTTCTCTTCTTTTCTTCCTTTCTTTTTCTTTCTTTTCTATTTCCTCATTCTTCTCTTTTCTCCTTTTCTTTTCCTACTTCCCTTTCTTTTCTTCTTTTCTCTTTCTTCTCCATCCTTCCTTGTCGAACCGCACGCCACTTTCTTTTCCCTCTTTCTTCTTCCCTCTTTCTTCCTTTCCTCCTCCTCCCTCCTCTTCTTCTTCCACCAGCACCGGCTCCTCTCTTCGGGCCACCACACTGATTCCCTTCATGCCAATTCACCACCGCGCTACTCCATAGCAGCCTCGGGCTACTTGCACTGTGCTACTCCGCATATTGCACCACAAAAAGCCTACGCCACCCTAGTGTCGTGTTACCCGGCCACCGCTGGCCCCGCGGTGTGCCACGCCACTACCTTGGCCTCGCCGTACCACCATGGCCCACATCGCCTCACCACCTCGCCGTGCACATCGCCTCCCATGTCGCCAGAATGCTTCAACCGTCACCTTGCTATGCCAGGTGCCCTCACCGTGTTGGGCATTACTGTCCTGCCAGTCATGCTCCACGCCACCATGACAAAGTGATGAGCCTTCGCCCATGCCAAATGGTGCTTCGTTGCCGAGCCACTCTCACTGCCAGGCCATGCATGCAACATTATGTCCTCCTGTTTGCCACGCTGCACGCCTCGCTCTATGCTGCATGCCAACCGGGCTGAGCTGCTAGCCACTATGCTACCCGCACCATGCCTTGGCCGCCCTACACCACCCCCACCCACAGCCTTGTTGCCGTGCGCGCTTTGGCCATTGACCATCTTTACTTCTACTCCCTGTGTCGCGTAGCCGCTGACACCACCTTAACAAGCCGAGCTGCGTAGTTGCTACTTCGCTAGGCTGCACAGCTATCAAGCCTATGCGTCGTATGCCGGGCACCATGTCGTGCCGTTGCATCCTCGGGCGTTGCCTCACCGAGCTACGTCATCTACCGGGTGTTGTGCAGCCTCACTATCATGCCGGGCCACCAGCTTGGTTGCTAGTAGCTGGCTGTGAGGCTGCGTCGCCCTCGGGCTGGCGCGGACTAGCCACCCGTACCACTACTGCTCCCCTAGCTATCGCCTGGCCCGTCGAGTGGACGTCTCACCACCCTGGCCGAGCTGTTCTCTGACATGCATCGACGGTGGTTGCCTCTCCCTCCTCTCTTCTTCTAAATCCCTCAAACGAATGTCCATGCGAAATTTTTTGGCAGGAATGGAATGCTTGAGTGACAAGGATCACGATGGTGTACATGCATACACTACTATAGAATGATACATCACTATCTCTTCATCTGAGTTAGTTCTTAAGTTTTTAGGAAAAATCGATTGTGATAGATGGCTTAGGAGATGGTGTTAAAAATAATCACAATCGGTTCTAAGGTTAGAAGTGATTGTGATGTAGCACTGGACACATCACAATTGGTTCTTACATAGGAACCGATTATGATGTGAGCATGCACATCACAATCGGTTCTAATGTTAGAATCGATTGTGATGTGCCCAATGCTACATCATAATTGCTTCTAACCTTAGAATCGATTGTGATGTGCCTCGCTAGGTTATTTATACCCTCGGGCTGAGCTCTCCACTGTTGTTGTTCCAAAGGCTAAAAAACCGCCGCCACCTGAAAAAAACAGCACATATTCTAGTTGGAAACAATACTTGAGTGGGAAATTTTGAAATCCTCGAGGTTGTGTGTTAAGAGGGTAAAGTTGAAGCCCTAGCTTGAGGAGATTTCCCCTCTTTTTTTCCCTCATTTGTGGTTTTCTTCAAAGTATGAGCATTTCTTCAAACCCCTTCAATTTTGCACTAGGTAATTTCGATATGTCGCAAAAAGAGTTTAGGTAGCAATGGAATTGTGTGTATCCTATTAGATTTCACACCCTTTATTTGACAAGCACACATCCATTTAATTATCTTTGCAGTACTCTCGTGTTAATCTAAAATTATTGTTGCTGTCATATGATGAATGTTAGAGTTTAGGTTGCATAACCTACGTCTCCTGTTCGAGGGTGCTTGTTTATAAATATGCTGAAATGGCATATTTATAAGCAAGCACTCTCGAATTGTCTAGTTTTTTGGACAGTTCGAGAAAATGTGGTTCGGGCAAGTTCTTGAGCTGTTGTACAACTCCAGAGAAGGTTTCGGCAGTATCACCCTAGTGTTATCCAGATACACACCCGTCTCGACCTGTTGTCGAGACGTGTATCTAGAGAACAGCAGGGAGATGCTGCCAAAATTTTCTCTGGAGTTGTACAACAGCTTAGGAACTTGCCCGAACTATATTTCTTCAAATGGGATTAGGACCTAACCTAATTAGAGATTAGGAGTCATCGTTGGTACATACTTAGTTGGTGAACAGATAGATGTTTCTTTGAGATCATTCAATTCGTCAACTTTGTTAATAGTTCCACCCTTATTTTGTATGATTTGCATGCTACTGCATTAATTAGGTAATTTGATATCATTGTTGATGTTTTAAATGTAATAGAAGTTCTTAACTAGGGAAGAAGGTATCGGGAGTAAAATTATATATCTTGGAACCCATCCTCTATTTTGCAAAGGTAATAAAATGACATCTCAATATTCGAAATAGCTAGCTAGCTGTCGCTCCAGTTTTTCCTTAATTTATTGTGCGTGGTTTAATTGCAGATGAACTATGAAGAATGGATGTATCAGAAAAGCCGTGTGAGTGCTAAATTTTAGAGGGTGTAAAGGAGCACAAAAAAATTGCAGAAGAAGACATGGTGAAGACGAGTGTAAACTTCATATATTGTCCTTGCATTGATTGCACCAATCTCAGGAGATTTAACAACTCAACTCAAATTGAAAACCACCTGATTCGACGTGGCTTCATGAGGAATTACACGTGTTGGATCCATCACGGGGAGACAAGTAGTACTCTTCCGATATGCAACGAAGACATGATGGAACCCAATGACGATTTGCAATGTGATATATTTGAGGATGACAATTTAGAGCAAATGTTGCAGGATTTGGAGGAAAATTACACGAAAAGAGAGTTTGAAAAGTTTAAAAGCTAGATGGAAGACGATGCCAAATCATTGTTCTAGGGTTGCAAAGCGGAATACACCAAGTTGGGTTCGGTCCTTGCATTGTTCGAACTAGAGGCAAAATACCATTGGATAGATACAAATTTCAATGCACTTTTAGTTCTTCTATCGGATGTGCTTCTAGAGGGAAATGAGTTGCCAACAAGTATTTATGAAGCGAAGAAGCTACTATGCCCCATGGGAATGGAAATAGATAAGATACATGCATGTCCGAATGATTGTGTCGACGATCGGGACCGTCGACCGCAAAGAAAAGGGGAAGGATCGTACAAGTGGGCGAGGCCCAGAGCCTCGCTCGTGCAGAGAGGGACCTCGGCAGGAGCGCAGCACGGAAAAAAGGGACAACCAAACAAGGGATGCAATATTTATACTGGTTCGAGCCCCCTAGATCGGGTAACAGCTCTACTCCAGTCCTGCCCGTGGGCGAAAAAGAACTAAAGGCTCCTCTGGGGAGGGTTACAAGGGGAGCTCGACCTCGGGATCGTTCGGGAGCGATGATCGAGGAGAGCTCGGTGAATAGGGGGGTGTACAAGTATTACTGCCGGTTCGCGAAGACTTAGCCGAAAAAGGGGAGACCCCTCACAGAAGACCCTGCCCTCCTTTATACAGTCGGAGGGGGCAGGTTACATGGAGAATTGGGAGAGGGAAGAATAGAGAGTGTCCCAGGAACCCCAGTCCTCCGTCTTGATGACTGGTCACCGTCCTATTTCGCCCACGCCGGGTTGGTAGACTCACCGAGCAGAGTAGTCTGCCGTTTTCTTGGGAAACATCGTACCTGCCCTCTGTGGACCTGTCAGATGCTGACGTTGCAATGCGTGGTCCTGGCTCCGCCTCGGGAGAGAGCGTACCCTCATACTGCGTGACTGGATGATGGGACTGGAGTTTTGACTTTGGCAACCTTCGCGCTGCCTAGGGAAGGAGCGACTTGCTCCCGTGTGGTCACTTCAAGTGGTTGTGGTCATAGGGCACGTGGCTAGTGGCCGGTGGAGGGCCCGATACCTGGCCTTTGGTGGGGATCACCTCAGGCTGATCGGAGGTCGGGGGAGTCCGACCCGCGAGGGAGGTCGGACGTCTTACTTGGTCGGGACGAGCTCGGAGCAATCGGTTAGGTCGGGGGATGAGTGTCCTTCATGGCCTCATAGGGCCTTTGGTCGGAGGCTGGCTTGGAGCAGTCCGTTCATTACTCCGGGTCGCCGTTTTACATGGGAGTCCGGGCCAGGGGCGTCGGGGGCTCAGGGCCGAGGAGATCGCCAAGGTCCGCATACAACCCGGGGATAGCCCTACCTGTGCCCAGAAACAGTCCCCCGATGTCAGAGGAAGACCGCTTAAAGCCCCCCCCCCGGGGGGGAGCACAGACACGTGTCAGGATGGCCGATCCTCGACATATTGCATCTTGGACCGTAATGCATATAAGGGACTGCACGTTTGTCCAGTTTATGGTGTACCCCGGTACAAACAAAAGGAGAAGCGTAAGAGCTAGTGCGATGATGGTGAAGAGATCATTAAAGGGGCACCGGCCAAGGTATTGTGGTACTTGCCCATCATTCCCCGTTTGGAGCAGTTGTTTGCAAATCCCAGATAAGCAAAATTGTTGCGTTGGCATTATGAACTCGAAAGGAAAATGGCAAGCTAAGAAACCCGTTGATTCAGCTCAATGGAGTAACATCAATTGGAAACATGAGGAGTTTGATGCCGAGATGAGGAACATAAGATGTAGATTGAGTACCGATGGAATGAATCCGTTTGGTAATATGAGTAGTCGTCACAGCACTTGTTCAGTTCTGTTGTGCATCTACAATCTCCCTCCTTGGATGTGCATGAAGCAGAAGTATATCATGATGTCGCTGCTAATATCGGGACCTAAATAGCCGGGAAATGATATTGATTTGTACTTTGCACCACTGATCGAGGATTTGGTAAAATTGTGGAATGAGGGGGTCGCGGTGTGGGATGCATACAAAAGAGAGCACTTTATCCTACGGACGATGATATTTTGCACCATAAATGATTTCCCGGCCCTTGATAATTTGGCGGGCTACAGTACAAAGGGAGCCAAAGCGTGTCCTATTTGTGAAGATGAGACTAAGAGCTTGTGGCTACTGAATCCAAGAAAATTGTGTACATGGGTCACTATAAGTTTCTACCTCAAAGTCATTGATACCGTAAGATGGATGACAAATTTGATGGGAAGAGGGATGTTCAGTCGGCCCCACAACCTATGAGCGGAAGGCAAGTATATTCATGTGTGGAGGATATCGTTGTTCAGTATGAAAAGAGCCTTAAATCTATTTGTCCGAGGAGCATTTGGAAGAAGAGGTCGATATTTTGGGAATTACCATACTGAAAGGAGTTAGATTTACGGCATTGTATTGATGTCATGCACGTTGAGAAGAATGTTTTTGACAATTTGGTTAGCATCCTGCTGAACATACCTGGGTTGACCAAGGATAGTGTGAATGCTCGGTGTGACATAGCCTACATGGGAATTAGGACCAAGCTTGAAGTGATAGAGGAGGATGGAAAAGATCTGTACATCCCCACTGCATGCTACACCTTATACAAGAAGGAGAAAGAAAACCTTTGCAAGTGTCTCTAAGGTATTAAAGTTCCGTCGAGCTACTCCGCAAATATTAAGAAGCTTGTGTCCATGGATGATTTGAAGCTGCTTGGTATGAAGTCCCATGACTGTCATGTCTTGATGACCCAAATGGTCCCTGTTGCAATCAGAAATATTCTATCAAAGGATGCCAGGTTGGCAATCACGAAGCTATATTATTTCTTCAATGTGATTACTTCTAAGGTTATTGATCTCGATATACTAGACAACTTGAAGAGTGAGGTGGTGCAGACTCTATGTCATCTTGAGATGCATTTCCCCCCATCGTTCTTCAACATCATGGTCCACCTTGTTGTAGACCTTGTTAGAGAGATTAAGATATGTGGACCTGCATTCCTACGTTACATGTATCCGTTCGAGATGTACATGGGTATATTAAAGTCCTACAGGACGAATCAGTCAAAGCCTGAGTGTAGTATTGTTGAAGGTTATGGGACTGAAGCGGTTATTGAGTTCTACGTTGACTATCTAGGTAAAAGACAAGCAATTTGTGTTCCTGTATCTCGTCATGAGGGAAAACTTACTAGCAAAGGAACCATTGGGTCCAAACTAACAAGTCCACGGTTTGGTATGTATTGCAAAGCGCATTTAACAGTCTTGCAGCACAGCGCAGAAGTTCATCCATACATCGAGCAGCACAAGTTGATATTACAGGAAGAGAATCAACATATGGATGAGCTTTGCATCATGCGAGAACACAATGATCGATTTCTCACACTACTACAGAAAGGCTTATATCAAATGCCTCAACAAAGACGGTTGAGAAAAACCATCTATGATATAGAACATCACTAACGGTTCTATGGTGAAACTATCAGTGAGGCAATCAAAGACGGTTCTCTTCATGAACCGTCAGTGATATCACATACGATTTTAAATACAAACCGTCTGTGATAATTTCATATCACAGACGGTTCTAACTAGAAACCTTCTGTGATATGAGCTAAGACCCCTATATAACCATACCGATAGACGGTTCGTAGCGCAGACCCATGCGTTGAAGGGAAACGCGGTATGCTACGCTAGCACAAAAAAAAACTACCGCGCAACCAGAAAGCTACTCGCAAGAAGGGGATCATAGATAAGATTACCACTAGACGCGCAGTTGCGGAATCCTTCGCGCGTCGATGTAGTGGTTCGTCCTCGCGCGATCGTTGCGTCGATGTAGTGGATCGTCCTCCCACGCCGCGATCGCAGCAGCGTCACCGCGATAGTCTACGTCCGAGATGGAACGCCGTGCGCGTGTGCAAGCACCTAGTCGCTCGGCAGAGGCGCGAGAGGAGGAGGCTAGGGTTTCAAGTGAATCAAACCTAAACCGTGGAAAGCACACCTGCGCCTCCTCCTCCCTCCTTATGTAGCCACGAGATGAAACCCTAAACCGGGGCCCACCGGCATGCTAAGCCCACGAGGTTCATTAATTACGGATCAATCCAAATTAATGCGTCCCGGCCATTAAGTGTGTGACCTGCAGGTTCACATACGTTTGGACATGGATTGGAAAACTCCTTTTCAATCCAATAGTTGGTAGCGGCTTCTTGCAAAGTATGCCAACTCCCAAACATCTGTGATCAAATCGAACAGAACCTATCAAAAGAACTCATGTAATAATCCCTTTGCCAAGTATATGAAGATTGATCTCAAGGCGAGAAGCATGTCATCCTTTGATGATTCAATCCATCTCTCGTATCCGTGATATATTAATAAGTTGTGATTGACTCCTCAATCACGGCATGGCCATGCACTTTCTTAATCATATCACACGAGTGGCCTTGTCATATATCTCCGTTTCATTGGAGTGGCAAATTCCATCTTATTGCTCACTTCCCTCTGCACGTTTCATAGTAAACATGAAAGCTACCTTTATAACTATCCGGTTAGGAAGTAGTGTTTGACACCCCAAGGAAAACTATTACACATGTAGGGAATATGACAATCTCAGGTCTAAGGATCATACATCTTCTAGGTATGAGATACACGATGACACATAAGAATGAAACATTCTCGCGTTGTCCCATAGCGGGTCTATCTAACCCATGTTCTTCAACATGGTCCACAATGTAGAGATGATATCTCCATATCCCATGATCTATGAAGCATGATCATCGATCACTACATGTGCTGATCTATTCATCGTAGTCCTATACGATGATATCCGATCAGAGATATTTATCGAATTACATCATTAAGTAAAGAGCTTCATAATCAAGTCACATACTTGTTGATCAATACAATGATATACATTCATTGGACCAATAATCATATTATTATTCATAAACATAGTCATGTTACAATCATCTAAATGATTGCCTCAAGGGCATAACACTAACATGCGTTTCGTCTCCTGCAAACCCTAGCACCCCGACAATCCTCCTCCCCGACGAACTCCTCATCGGTGACCTCCTCCTCGATTGGCTACCTCCGCGAGAACCTTCTCCTCGATAGGCTACCTCCACGAGCACCTTCTCCTCCCCGTCGGCTACCTCCTCCTCCGCGAGCACCTTCCCCGTTAGCAACATCCTCCTCCCTATCGGTGAGTTGTGTATGAACCCCTGTAAATTTGAATGAAGGGAGTAATACGTTGCGTGCATGATGCTTAGTTAATTCCGTGGAAAAATATGGGCAAAAACTGCCAAAAGGAGGTCTCTCCTATCTTAATCATGCCATGTATCTGCATACAATGTCTGCAACTCCTTTGCTGCTTGATCTTGACTCCTAAGGCGGCAGTGATTATGAGCAAGATCACAATGATGGTGAATTAAGACTAAAGAACAATATACTGCACTACGTAGTGTAGACGTGCACTTGCATTGTCCACTAAGCTAGGCTTTTCTAAACAATGTGGCACCTACATAGTGCTGTTTAGAATAATGATAGTTTGTATGAAGCACATTTGTAATTTATAAATGATTTATATGTTGTCATTCAGCCTAAAATCAGCATTAAGTTTTTAGTAGCCCAGCCCAAAGAACATGAAAATCTGCTTCTCTGAACTGAAATATATCCAATTTGACATCAGTTAGAATATAATAGATGGCATAACTAATGACCATACTTTTGAAGTGTAAAGGAAGTTAGGGACAAATGAAGTTATAAACCGTTTGGAGTTTTCTGCAAGTGAGAATGCATAACATTTTTAGTAGTACCTATGTAGTTGCACAAATTTATAAGATGAAACTTTTTGTACTACATGTGTGTACAAATTCTGAATTGTAAAGCCATGTACATACTCTTTTTCAGTTCAAAAGCAGAAAATCATTTGTATGCAACTTTGCATCGTCCTTGTTTAAGAAAGAAAAAAAGGGACATGTGCTTCTATGCATCTCCCTTTAAAAGTTGCATAAATATTAAAGCATGAACGATGGGTAGATAGTGATGACCTACATCTACAGTAAAAAAAGGGGTCCTTGTTGATTGTTTGGTTTGTTATCCTTCATTTTACTGTTATGCGTGTTTTTTAGCTATGTGTCCACAGTGTGGTCTGAACTCCCTGTTTTAGAGTGTTGTATTCATAGTGATATTCTTCCATGTCTTTTTTTTTGTTGAGCAAAGTACATGTGAGCTCGAACTTTTGGTTATTACCGGTCTTGGTAGTATATGTTGGTCATGCACTAAAGAAAAGCCTACCATGGTCGAGGTTACTACCACTTATACTGATTAGAGGTTAGAGGTTACAAAATTATGGTTTCTGATGAATTAGTCTGGTTAGAGGTTAGATAAGGAGTAAGAATGCTTTTGACTAATATTGTTAATATCATGGCTGAATTTCTCAAGTCATCTTACTGAGATTTATAACATTTTATCCTTATTGTCCTTTCTTGCACGTGCTTAGTAAAAGAAGTATCAACATTAATTGCAAATTCGGTATTGCATTGATTTCATTGAAGCTAAACACCTAATTCATTATAAGATATTGTTAAAAGGCTGCCTTTTCCATGTGATAAAAATTGATCGAGGATATGGAAAAGCTGTTAGAAGCTAAACAAAAACTTGATGTCGAGATCGAACAACTGAAGGGGAAATCTGATATAACAGAAAAGATTTATGAGATGAAACAAGAACTGAAAGAGATAGATGATTTCTTGCAAGATATCGAATCCCTTAACACGTCACTCATCAGTAAGGACCGCATGGCGAATGCAGAGCTAGAAGAAGCCAAAGCTGAGCTTATAGAGGTAATATATATGTTTCTAGTACTGAATTTGATGTGTTTACTGATAATATACCAACACACCCTTTTTACAATAATATGATCGCTTTTAATTTGTAGGGATTAAGAGATATGACTGAAGATCAATCGATTATTGATGTCAAACAAATCGACACTGTACTGGAGTTGTGAAACTTCAGAGAGAACCGAGAAGCCTCTATTGCGAAAGCTATGACACATATGATGGAAGATATGAAAAACCCCTAATGTTTTCTTGTTTTGAACTATGAAATAATGTGGTTTCTCAATGTACAATTGTTGATATTTGTGGTATATATCATATTTTGTTAATGTATTGTCATATGAACTATGAAATATTTCGTTATCATATTTGTGGTATCATATTTGTGGTAAGGTCTTCTTGTCTTGAACTATAAAATAATGTTTTTTCCCTACCTCTCTTGGCAGAACTTCCATGATTAGTATATGTTATTCGAAATTTTCTTCTCTTTAGATATTTCTACAACAACATTTACAAGACACAACTAGTTATAGATTTTGCAATTGAATATCAAAATATCCTAGATAGGCAACAGCTTGTCTGATGAGGAGGGTCTTAAAATATGAACATTCGTAGCACTTTCATCACATTTCTTATTCTAATATTGATGGATTCCAACGCAAAATCAAATTCCATGAACAGTTCGTCATGAAAGTTCGTTTTCTGATTTATTTTTCATTTCATCCTCATCTCCGAATGAGAATAACATACGATGCCTCAAACGATTTTATTAATATTTCTCTGATACAAATAAAGCTCTCTCTTCCCAGAGAAAAAAAGAATTACGGAGGTGGGTGAAAATTATGTTACTGCCCTTCAATCATTTCACATTGGAAAAGATGCATCATTTATTCATAGGAGTGACAACATTCATTTGGCAAGGGCATGAGAGGGAAAAAAGATGAACAAGTGCCTAAAAATTGCAGAACAGTTCATATTGAAAATAATTTAGAAGACTAAAACGACTCGTATTTGTATAGGGGGAGTAGTTTAGATGTGATGATTTCAAGAGGGATATCGAATAGTTCATTTTAACCTAGCTCGGACAAGAATTACACCAAAAGCAGGAATTAGAAAAAAAATTCTTACGTTCAAACAAAGGCTTAAACAACTTTAATGTTAAATCCACCATAAGGCTCTTGCGAAGAAATTTACTCCATCAGTTCACGGAGATTGTTCAAAATAGTGACGTGAATCAAGAACATACAAGTGAATAGTAAAACATATGTTGTGCTACCCACCTTCAGGGTGCTATAATGTTACGCTCATGAGAATATGACATAATTAAACAAAAAAATCCCTAAAAATTTTAGTTAGATAGGTCATGACACGAGGAGTGCTACAAAAATTCAACGGAAAACATAACTAACATTAGGATAAACAAACAAAGACAAATTTGAGCAAACAGTAAGTTTTCTTTTTTTATATTTTTTTATTTTCTTTTGAGGTGAATGTGTAGATTGAATTTAGATTTGAAGTTTGGTACTATGATAGATTGATTTTGTGTCAATGCTACTATTTTAAAAAATAATTATCATCATTTGGACCTATTTTAAAGGAGATGACATTCTAGCACAGGGAAGATAGATAGCACAGGATGCTTCACCTTCACGAAGTCAACAGCTACCGGTCAGATCATCCTACTCCAAGTGAATGTTAGCTGCTAGTTTGAGTCATGTGTGCCCTCGATCGCGGCTCCATGCTCTCCATTCATCTCAACAAACTAGCCCTGCAAAGGTTAGCGGGGTGGGGACTATCAAATCTTAAGCAGCAGCATCCATCCAAGGAAAGAAACTTGCCTGTACCTTGAAGAAAAGAATATTCTGATTCTCGCACTAGCACGTGCGGAGAGTTTGTTATCGTTTGGCCAAAGTTCAGAGAGGATCAACGCGAGAGGGTGCTTATAAATATTGTATTAAAATTTGAATGGTTATATTTATAGATAAGATCATTTAAAAAATACGTTTTATAAATTTCAACAGAGGAAGTACTGGTTTCTCCTGTACTCAACCATCGATAGTTGATGTACCCAGCTATGTAGATTGAAAATCGAAATAGCGTTCGCTGTAGTTCTTCTTTGAAGTCTCGTTTCTCTATGCTCTTATGCGTTACTGTTACTGTGGAGGAGGAGATGCAATACCTTCTCTCTCCTGAAATTATTCCGTCGAGCTACCATGGATTGGAGATGCTCCATCTACAATTTGTTTGGATAATAGTCCATTTTTTTCCTGGAATTGGAACCCTCTCTCCTTTTTATATGAAATAGTCCATTTTTGCTGGAATTGACAAAAGAAAAAAAACATGTTTTGCAAAAAGGTGGTTAGGTGGAACAAGGTTTTCCCCTGTTCCCACAGGATTGAATTATTTTCTGAAAAGTTCTGTAAAATTCGTATGAGGTCATTTTCTCCTATTATTGCGAGAATAAAATTGTTTTGCATGAAATTTCTACTTACGTGGTCTCAGTGCCTTTCCTTTTTGAGGCAACTAGTGTCTAGTCGTCAAATCACGATTCGGCCCAATAATCATTGAACCAGCTTGAGGCTTGAACCTAGACTAACTCCGCCCCTGAACACCGATATACCATATGTGCAACAAGATGCACAAATGATAAATACAAACAACGAGAGAATTTGGGAAAATACCATCTTCTCCGAATGTACATGAAAACATTAGTATGGAAGTTAGCTGCATTTTAAGTCTAGTTCAAATTTCCCAATCAAACAAATTACGATATTACAACATTGCATCATTAGAAAATAACAGTGGCAACATTTAAAAATAATTATTGCAACATTTTCTGAACAAAGATGCAGCAACCGAGATAAATCTACAACAATTGAAGTAGGAGCTGCAGAAAAACCGAGAAAGATCATGCAACAACGGAGAAATGAGCTACAAGAAAATCGAGAAATGTATGCAACAACATACTGGATGTTGGATGCTACTTGCGAAGGAGAGGCGAGGAAATGAGCTTGGGGGTGGAGGGGAGACTGACTCCGATGTCCTTGTGAGTTCAGATCTAACGGGGTGTGGCTCGCCCGATGCTCATCCGGCGAGGTGCCTGCGATGGAGCTCGAGTGGCGGTCGGAGACTGCTGGACTCGCGGTGCATGCATGACTGTTGGAGCGGCGGACGTTAGCCATCTGGCTCGGACGCAAAACGGTAGCATTACCCCTTCTTTTATCGCTGAGTAGAGGCGTATGTTATCTATATATTCCTTTGTATTATCTAAAGATAAAACTAACAATAACTTCTATTATCTCAATAAGATATCACAATCTTTTAAATATGATATGAAAAAACATTTATTATAGATAATAACTCATACAATAGTATGTTGTGTTGTCTGTATAGTCTTCTCTTCATTAAAAGACAATTATACTCTTTCTCCTGTTTCTCTAAAATCTTTCGTGAAAAAACTCATAAATAGTTGATATCAAACCATTATACATGCTCTAGTAGCATTGATTAGCTGACCTCACCTGAGTAGGGTAGGACTAAGCATTAAAATCTCGTCGAAATTTCGCGAGATTTCGCTTATCAGATGTGAACGAGTTTTGAAATACTGGTCGGAGTAAAAAAAATTAAATTACTATAGTAATCTCAGAAACCTCAGCGAGATCTCGGGTTTTTTTTACCGGTTTTTGACCGGATTTGGTCCAATAACCCTTAAGAAAGTCATTTCCTGTGAAAATTTGTTGAAAAACTGATTTTTTGAGATATTTTTTTAAAACTACAGAAACACTGTCAGATTTTTATGAAATTGTACATGCTTTATCATGATGTAAAAAATTTACAATACCATACTAAGAAGTGTAGGATCATGCAGAAAATTTTTCAAAATAATTGAACTTCATTTGTAATCTTTAAAAAATAAAAAACAGAATGAATATAATTGGGACAGTAATTTTGTCAGAATGTTATAAATTTTCTCGAGTGTGATCATGATCCCAAATTTTTATGAGAACTTAATAATTACCTCAGTACCATTATATAAAATTTTCAAAAATTTTAAAACTTTTTTGTTTGCTTAATTAAATCTATGTATGCATTGAACTTCATTTGTTATATTTCAAAAATAAAAAAAAGAAAGAACATAAATGGTACACTGTACTTGTAAGAATTGTATAAATTCACTAGAGTGTGATCATGATTCAAAAGTTTTATAAGATTTTAATAATTTCCTTAGAACCCTTCTGCAAAATTTTCAAAATTTCTAAACTATTTTTTATTATTAAAGCAAATCTATGTATTGATCGTTAGGATTTTATCAGGACGTAGCACTATCGGAATTTGTGAAACTTCTTCAAGCTTGATCATCATTTGAAAATTTTATAGAAACATTAATGATACATCCAGAACATCCACAAAATTTTTCAAAATTTTATAACATGGTTTGTACTATTTTTTATTTGGTTGAAGTTTGCTAGTATGGCTTTTATTAGGACAGTAACACTATCCGAATTTTTAAAAATTCATGAAGCTTGATTATCATCTGAAAATTTTATGCGAACATTAATGATGCATCATAACCATGCAATACAAATTTCAAAATTCAAACGTGATTTGTTTTATTTTTCATTCGATTCAAACTTGCTAGTGAGCGTTTTATCAGTACTGTAGCAATGTTTGAATTTTTACAAATTCTTTAGATTTGATAATCCTCTGAAATTTTTATGAAACATCACTGATCTGTCAGGAACCTACATAAAAATTTCAGAATTGTTCGACATCGTTTGAGCCATTTTTCGCTCGGTGCAATTTTGTCGAGATCTCGACAAAACCGGTCGAAATTTTGGTTTTCTTAGTAGAAAAAATATCCGTATTTGAATTTTTATTTTTGTATTCAATCCAGAATTTATACTAAATTTCTAAATCTCGTCGAAATTTTGTTCCGTAGCCCCGAATAAGATTTAGAGCGAAAACGAGATTTCAATCCTCGGGTAGGACCCGATGTTTTTAAACCGGCGTATCTCCTGCAGCTGCCAAATGCCCCGGATTCAACAACCTCCTTTCCTTTCCAAACATCCCCAAAAACCAAACCACCAATCCACCATGCTTACTCACCTCCTCCTCCTACTCCCACTCCTCGCCGGCGCCGCCGGCGCCGGCTCCACGAAGCCGACGGCGTACGAGGTGCTTGCGACCTTCGACTTCCCCCCGGGCATCCTTCCCAAGGGGGTCGTCTCCTACACCCTGGACAACTCCACCGGCGACTTCACGGCGACCCTCAACACCTCCTCCACCTGCGAGTTCTCCATCCGGGGCTCCTACTCGCTCCGCTACCAGCCCACTATCACCGGCCGCATCGCCGTCGACCGCCTCTCCAACCTCGAGGGCGTCGCCGTCAAGGTCCTCTTCTTCTGGATCAACATCATCGAGGTCACCCGCCACGGCGACCAGCTCGGCTTCTCCGTTGGCATCGCCTCCGCGGACTTCGGCCTGGACAACTTCCTCGAGTGCCCCACCTGCGGATGCGGCTTCGACTGCGACGACAGCCTCCTGCTGCCGCAGCAAGAGCCCGCGGAGTCGAGCCTGCGCCTGCGAGGTGCGTTCTAGAAATCCCATCCACTTCTTGGAGACACTCGATTAAAAATTCAAGTACTTATTGGATGGACAACCTTGCTCTTGTTGCTGCTGTAAGAGTTCAGGGGGGTTGGTACTTAGTAGTGCTGTTCTAGATGTCTCAATAAAGGTAAAGGTCCCAGCTTTTAGATGGGGCAGCAAGTTCAGGACTCGATTTCGTATGGGTTGGTGAGTGGTGTACTGTTTCATACAGTTTAGAGAGGAACAATTAGGATCGTCAATAAAGGTTTCTAATTTATAAACCCCTTTGATTTCTTCTTATTCTGTGCCTTGTCATTTCCGACGCATGTTGATGAATCAGGCAGGTTAATTAGTTTGTTCAATGACCAAAGTTGTTTATTGAATCCTGTGTATGAATTGTGTGCTAACAACCTGGTCTGGTACTCAAGATATGTCTTACAAATAGTTGGGCACAGCATCTTGTGATGAGAGTCAGGAGTAAGAGAGTTAACAACTAAACATGAGTTCTGTTTAATAGATAAGAGCAATAGTAAAGGTCATAGCAGAGGAATTTTTAAGAAAGGTTAAATTTCTGCTCAAAACTGCAGTTAATGTTAATTTTTGCAGAGGTTTTGTTTTGTTTGTATTTGGAGTATAGTCGTGAGAAAGGGAATTATGATCAAAATTGATTTCAGAAATCACGGCCAGGCACAACATGCGCTAGCAGTTGATTGGGATTTCCAATGAGATCCATTTTAACCCCCAAGAATCACTATTAATATTGAATAACTAAGTGAGATGTATGCTCAAGATGATCCTTGTAGACAAGGTTTTAATGCCTCTTTAAATTATGTAAATACAAGGCCTGTTTGGATAGGGGGAATGTGGAATTGCATTCTTAGTGCCAAACAAATCCCCCTCCTCCAAACACCCCTTTAGTCATTTTGTTTTTCCTACCCCAAGCATTTATTATAAGCATAAAACATTCTGCAAATGTGTCTTTGGCATAATAAATTTTCCTCATTCCTCAAGCTAGTTGACTATGTTAATTAGTTAGCATTTCTAGGTCCTAAATTGTTCCAGTCTAAAACATAAAAGAGGGATTGCGTGACTTAGATCGATGCTGAACTTTTTTATTGTTACTTTGTTAGGTATGGACCTTGAGGTTTTGAAACTTTGAATATCTTTTCGTATGGTACTTTTTGATTGGCATGATCTTGTATTTGATTTACTTGTGTTTTTACATAAAAAATAAGAGTAAAATGGATGGCATTGTAAGGGGATTATGAAGCCATTTCTCTTTTCCATTATCATGATAAAAAAATATTGTGTAATCTAACCTTCACTTCTAGTTGACCCCTACGCAGAATCTTCTTGCCAGACAAGTCATACAGTATATCTGAATATCAGGTTTGCCGGTTCATTCTTCAAGTTATATAAAAACAAGCCCTAAGATTGTTGTTTGAAAGCTCATCTTTGGGGTTCTGTCCTGTTTTTATGGCACCATTTTCTTAATTTGATCATAAGAAGCTCGTGTTTTGTATTTGGAAACAAACAGTGCATTATTTGGATCAATAGACATTGAGTTCCAAGGCAGTTGAGGTTGCTCAGAAAGAAGATTCTGTTACAGATAATTAAGATGTTAAAATTAATCAGAATTATCTCAGTAACATTCAGAAAAATTCATACTGTTACATATAATAATCATTCAAGTACTTTGACCCCACAATCGATCTGAATTATCTCAGGAAAAAGAAGTTAAATCAGAAAATTGAGAATCCAACTTATTGGAGAGAGAAGTACAGTAACCTTTGAATAGAATCTAGAACAGAGTACTTGATCAGTTGAAGTTCCATAAAAATTGAAGTACAGAAAAGCTTGTCACACATAAAGAAGATCATCTTGGTCAAGATTGAAATTTTCATCTTTCTCGCTCAATTTTGATTCATGCTATTCGCTAGATTTCCACTAGACCATGCTTTCCTTTGGTCACCACCAAAAGGTGGTCCTGAACTCAAGTGGGACTTGTTCTCCTGCGAGGCATCGACGGTTTTAAATAAAAAAATATGTAAAACAAAGTGGAAATTCATAAGAAAGGTTATGCAAATGATGTCAGTAGAACATAGCATCTGTCTATGAACATCTAATTTCGAACAGATCTAGTCAATCTATATAGTGAGATATCATCAGCATTCAGTCTGACTGTTGATGGAACTAAGATGATTGATCCGCTTGTTTCTATAGCAGTTTCATACGTGAAATATGCTTATTAGACGCTAAAATATGAAGAGAGTTTTTCGTTCATAATTATTGTAAACGAATCACTGTTTTCTCATGTTTTTTCTGTTTATTGTGCTGTTAAAGATGATATAAACTAGGATTTGCACCAAAATTGCGAACTTGCGCTTTCAACGCTTCTATCATTGAGATCGGTTCAAGTCTCTGCCATTTCAGCTTGTGATATGTTCTGTAAGACGAAATACTATTGACTACCAGAGTTGACAGATCAGAAAGCAACATATCTAGCTTACGGCTTCCCTGCAATTGGTTCACAGATAATAGTCAGATTCACCATCCAGGGTTAAGAGTCAGATTGTGCAAAGCTGGACAGTGAAGGATAGAGGGGGATGAATGGTCCCAAACTAAATTTTATCCCCTAAAGGAGATCACAAATGCAAATTTTTCTCCTAAAGAAACCAAACCAAAATACATAGGTATCAAATGGAGGCGGAAGAATCGGTATTCACAAATTTCAGCCTGAGGCCGGTACTACCGCCCATGTAGGGGTGGTACTACTGGAGGTACTATAGTTACAGTAAAAATAGGCATATAAACAGTGATTTCAGCATCAGTTTGAAAAGAAAAATCAAGGAATCTTTTGATCCACTGATCCAAACTCAATGAAACTTTCTGAACACCTTCCTATGGATGTTAGGAACCTATTCTAACCGGCGATTGCAAAAATCGATGTCAAAGTTTTTACCTTTTTAAAATTTACCGTAGGGTGCACAAAAACGGTTTTAAGAACAAAAAATTGGCCCTTAGCTAGCTCGTGGGTTCTTGATGATCAAGATGATCCTATATGGCTTCTCACATGTCATAGCAAGCTAGAACATCAGAACACCGAAAATCCAATCTTCCAAGAATCATCCTTTCAAAACAAAAAGTTGGTTTCTTGCAAAAAAAAGAACACAAGATTTGCCTAGATGATTGGGATATGGTCTGAAGAAGACTCATCCATCAATCATACATCCTCAGCACAAGATCCACGAGCATTTAGAAGGGGGAGAGGCAAATCCAAATGTGCAAGAAGTAAATTGCAAGAATGTAAATTGCGGAATTTAAAGACTGAATTTAAATCATAATGTAAATTCAGAATTGAGAGGAATGGATTAATCTTTTATTTCTAGAAGAGAGATTTACAAAGCCTTACAACAAAGTGGGCAAAGCTCAAAGGAGGACAATAACCTCAAACCTTCAAGAGGGGGAAGGCTACCCTTACCCCTTTATTTATACTACTCTTGAGTCGTCATCCACCCTTGAATGAGTTCCTTCTACCCTAAGGATCACCATCAAGGGCTATGATTGACTCACTCATACATAGGCTAACCCAAAACCCTCTAACATAACGGGTTTTTACATGTTTCTCAAAGCATACTAACTAAACTCGCGACTATATCACCTAGACCGCGATTTAACGGCCCTCCTTGATCCGAACAGCTCCTAGCTAGCATCTCAACCATTCCTTGTTTTCTCGGTTCGCAGCGACTCTGTCTCGATCATCTTCCGGCGATCCACCCGTCTGGACCTCTAGCGCACTTCGCCTAATCCCGATCATCTTCTGCCTCACCATGACCTAGCATCGTCGTCCTGCAATCATCAAAAACAAGGAAACACATCACATATCACTGCCCAAAATGATATGCAATTTATCACACACAATTCCACAAATCAAACTCAAAATTCACTCAATAGGCCGGTACTACCGCCTCTTGGGGCCGGTAGTGCCGCTTTGGCCAGCACTACCGCTCCCATATGGCCGGTAGTGCTGCTCCCCTGAAGAACCATCGAACAACTCTTTCTGGAATATAACTACCGCTCCTCTCGGCCGGTACTACCGCTCGGCTGGCACTACCGCTCCAACATGGCCGGTAGTGCCGCCCCTCGGCAGACACAACTCAAATTGCTTTATTTTAAAAATCTAATTCAAATCAGAGCAAACCAAGCTCAAATTTAGTCAAATACTCATCACCAACATGAGTAGACATCCACATGGTATTTCAGATAGATTGTAATTTACAAAAATATTGGCCGCTCCATATTTTGTATGAACATAGAACGCAATTTTTTTAGGAGAGAAACTGCAGTCGTCGTCCAAACACTGTCCAAACACTTACTATTGTGGAAAGCTCATTTGCCCTCCCTGTAACCAAACAGGATAGTTGAGTATTGCCTTCGGTGTTCTTTTGCTTCTTTTTTTCATTGGTGGTTGTTGGTGGTGGCATGCATGTGCCCATCAGATAACTAGCATCAGATGACAAACATCAATAACAGGAAGACGTGTACGGCTGTTCCTTGCAAATTGTTGGTCTGTAGCTTGAGTGTACATAAACTAACCTGCGGTTCGCATATCTAAGCTCTAAGGCGCAGGAGAATCCAACCGGGGGAACCCCGACATCTGGTTTGTAGTCACGTGCTCTAATTCTCTGAGCTACAGGTCATCCCGTCTCCACTAGATCTCTTCCAAGGTACCAAAAGGAATTTTTCTTTCCTCAGCCGTTTCATTTCGGGTTAAGATTTCGCATGCTGGAATTAAGGTTTCACTACAGGATAACAATCATGTTGGTTTGCATGAGATGCTCGTTACTATCAGTCTATCACAGGACCCTTTAACAATCAGAAGTTTGCGATATACATGATAAGTTGATATTAAGCAGGTTATATAAAGATGTTAACTACCCACCTAATTTGAGTTCCCCATTTCCATATGCAGGTAAATCCTAGCAATTTTCAGTACTTGTTGATGCTATCACGTGGTATTTTGCCTCGTTTCTCTGCTAGTTATCGATAAATTTGGATTGCACAAGACAATTACGAGTGTGCTCGGTATGTATGTCTCATGTTAACTGAGTCCTCCATCCATTTTTCTGCTTCGCCATGGGCACGGTTGGTAACACAAGATGCTAAATTCGTGCAATTGAGTTGCTGAAATCGTGTAATGTGTTAAATAGCAACAAAAACCAAAGCACAATGGGGCCTGTTTAAAACACTGCAACTTTGGAGTAGAAGTTTTCTGGTAGGAAACAGTTTGATTCCTATACAGATCCTTCGTTCCCAATGGGACAAATGGTGCCTAAATTAGTGGTTAGTAAGCCCAAAAATCGGGCTGCCGTTGTTTGACTTACCTACTTCAACTGTGTACAATCTTCACGGATGAACCGTGGCTACTCCGAAGAGGCGCCGTGGGATGCACTCATGCACAGCCATGAAATCTGGAGGCACAGCGTGTAGTATCTATCACTCCTGCAACATCCTCTGCTTCAGCATCTCGGCGCGCAGGTCGGTAGCATCCACCTCCTCGGTGCCGGTCACCGGCCGGTAGTACCCTGTCTCGGGATCCGGCTCCCAGAACGCCGTCTTCTCCTCGGTCGTAGTTGCCATCGAGGTGACGACGTCCTTCGCCACCGCTCCGAGCTCCATCGCCTTCTCCTCAACCTTCTTGGCGGACCCTTCCGCCACGGTTATCGCCGCGGAGAATCCCCTCCCGCATCATGCCTCCCACATATGTGAAGTTCAAATTCAAAACGAATGGGAGGAGGAAATATTTGTGTTTGCATTACATGGAGCATTAGAGCAAATACAATAACAAAGCCTCCTACTTACTTCATCTCTCATCCATATCATCTAAAGTAAGCATTAAAACCAATTTGTACAATAGTTATCTCTAAAAATTGGCTCTAGATGCTGTGCAATAACTATCTTTCTCTCTTGTACATAACTAATCTACATATGCTCTGTTGTAATACTTACCACTAAATAAGAGCTAAATCTTTTCTCTCTTCTTTTTTCTCACTCTTTCATATAAGACAAATCTTATGTGGACATGCTAAGAATAAGCTAAGGTGGCTTTATTGTACATACCCTTATAGAGGGGAGACCTTTGTGTCAGGAGGGCATCACAGCTGAACGCAACTCGCGATATCCGATCGAGATTGGACGTCAGGTTCAACTCTATTCTTCCCCTTCTCTCTTTCTCCTCTTCCTTACGTTGCTACCTTTTTTGGCTTCCTGCAGAGAGACAAGCATCTAAGCTACTCCCTCCTATCACAAATAGTTGTTGTTTTGGACATTTGTCTTCAAAACACAGCTTTGATCACTAATTTTTATTATAATATATTTATAAAACACAGTAAAATTACAAGAAATAAGTCCATATTGCACCCCTAAACTATTAGAAAAGTCCAAATAATCCCATAATCTAAAAAACCGGTTATTTAACACCATCAACTTCCAATACCGACATAAAGAACAATCTCACCTTGGTTTTGCTGGTGGTTACCAAGCTGGCTGCCAATTCATCTTCTTCTTCCTCTCTATTATCTCTCTCCTCTATTTCTCCAAGCCCCTTTTCTCGTCGTCGGCCAAATCCAACGCCAGCTCACCTCCACCTTGGCCGAGGGTGCGCTGCCGAGGTCCCCCATATGGATGTCACTCCCCTTGGTGTCCATCATGACAACGACGGTGAAGCCCTTCTCCTCATTGAGCCTCCACATGTCACAGATGACGCCTGGTGCCACTCGCGGTCGCCGTGGCACATGTTGACCTGCTCGACGTTCATCCTGCCGACGGCCAACACCTCGAGCTTCGTGGTGCCGTAGGTGGCGTGGCCGCAGTGCAGATGAGCTTGATGCAATGCATGCTCCGGAAGCCTTTCTCCCGCAGCTCATCCTTCATGGCGATGTCGACATCGATGGGTGTGGGTTCGGTGATGAGGAGGCCGTTGGGGTTGGGGAAGGCAGTGAGGTCGGCATGGCTGAGGGTGCAGGAGGCCATGAGGTGGTAGGGCCGGCGGGTTGGGCAGCGGCAGCGAGAGGCGAGATGCGGTGAGCTGAGACGGCGATGGGTTTGGGGCCTACAAGGAGGAGGGTGTGCGCGGCAGCCATGGCAATGCGGTGGCAAAGATGCGTGTGCGAGAGAGATAGAGATATTTATGGGTTAACACCCCCAATCTATAAATCCACCAGCAAAGGGCTCGGAGAAACAGAGGAGAGAGATAATAGAGAGGAAGAAGAAGATGACTTGGCAGCCAGCTTGGCAAAACCACCAGCAAAACTAGGGTGAGATTGTTATTTATGCCGGTATTGGAAGTTGATGGTGTTAAATAACTGGTTTTATAGATTAGAGGATTATTTGGACTTTTATAATAGTTTGGGGGTGTAATATGGACTTATTACAAATTATAATATTATGAAAGTACTTTTGGAGACAAATTTACATACATGATTTTCATGTATCTAATTTAAATATTTTAAAAAATATTAGTAGCTAAAGTTTTAAAATTTTGATTACACCTATATCCAAAACGACGAGGGAGGATTATGTAGAGAAGGCAAATAAGGAAAGATCCAGATAATGAGAATGGAAGGTGGTTAGAACATGTCGGAGGCTAAGGCGCAGACGGTCTCTATGTCAAGGTTCAAAAAACCGCCGAAATCTCAGGAATCTCGACCGAGATTTCGGATTCTGGTCGAGACGAGATCCAAAATCCCAGCGGGGTAAAACAATTTGACAAAAATCAAATTGCTACAACTATCTCAAAAATTTCGCCAAATCTCATCGAAATCTCAGGTTTTTGACTTTTTATGACCATATTTGGTCCAATAACCCTTAAGAAAGTGATCTTCCATGAAAATTTGTTGAAAAACCGAATTTTGAGATGTTTTAATATTTCGGCAGAAACATTGTTAGATGTTTTTAAAATTGTAGAAGATTGATCATGATCTGAAAAATTTATGGTACTATCTTTAGTAGTGTAGGATCATACAGAACAATTTTGAAAATAATTTAACTTTATTTGTTATCTTTTAAAAATAAAAAATAGAATGAACATAATTGGGACAATAACGTTGTCATAATTTTATAAATTTTCTCGAGTGTGGTCATGATCCAAAATTTTTATGAGAGATTAATAATTGCCTCAGTACCATTATATAAAATTGTAAAAAAATTTAATTTTTTTTGTTGGCTCTATCAAATCTATGTAATCATTGAACTTCATTTGTTATATTTCAAAAATCAAAAACAGAAAGAACATAAATGGTAAAGTGCCCATGTAAGAATTTTATAAATTTATTAGAGAGTGATCGTGATTCAAATTTTTTTGAGATCTTAAGCATTTCCTTAGAACTCTTATGTAAAATTTTCAAAAATTCTAAACCTATTTTGATTGCTAAAGAAAATCTATGTATTGATCATCACGCTTTTATCAGGACGTAGCACTATCGGAATTTTTGAAAATTCTTGAAGCTTAATCATCATATTAAAATTTTATATAAACATTAATGATATATCAGGACTATTAACAAAAAGGTTCAAAATTTTATAATGTGGTTCGAACTATTTTTAATTTGATTGAAGTTTGCGGGTAAGGCTTTTATCAGGACAGTAGCACTGTCTGAATTTTTAAACATTAATGAAGCTTGATTATCATCTAAAACTTTTATGGGAACATTAGTGATGCATCGTAACCATGCACAAAAATTCAAAATTTTCTGACATGGTTTGTTCCATTTTTAATTCGGTTCAAACTTGCCGGTTAGCGTTTTATCAGGACAATAGGAATTTTCGAATTTTTAAAAATTCCTCACACTTGATAATCATCTGAAAGTTTAATGAGAACATCACTAATGTGCCACGAACCTCAAAAAAACTTTTAAAAATTTTTGACGTCGTTTGAGTCATTTTTCGTTTAGTGCAAATTCATCAAAATCTCGACAAATCTCGCCGAGATTTTGGGAATTCCGACACGAATTTCGATGTTCTCGGTAAAAAAACCGAATTTGAATTTTTTTTTCTATTTTATCCGGAATTTATCCAAAATTCTGAGATCTCGGTGAACCTCCGAGGTGTTATGCGAAAATAAGTTTTCAAATCTGGTTCTAAATCCGCCCCGCCATGTGCCAGACGTCACGTTCTTGGCATGCATTAATACATGTGTACCAGTTTTTCTTTTTGGGAGGAGGGCCTACCAAGAATAGCACGCCAAATTTGCTTCCCAGAGTCGCGGTTAAAAATTCCCGCCAAATTTGCTTCCCAGAGTCGCGGTTAAAAATTCCTGCCAAATTTGCTTTCCAGAGTCCGCGGTTAAAAATTCCCGCCAAATTTGCTTCCCAGAGTCGCGGTTAAAAATTCCCCATGGGGATAATAAATTGCCTTCAGGATTCGTGCTGCAAGAGACTCAAGGTTTGGTAAAAGCCGTCGTCTTTGCCTTGCCAACAAAGAGAGGTTGATATCCTAGAATAAAGGGCCTGTTTGGGGAGCTGTGGCTGGACTAAAAAGCTATTTTTGGTTTGCTGGACTGTAAAGTAGCTGTGGCTTTTCTTGTTATACTGTTTGGCAAACTGGCTGCTGCAACTGTAGCTTTTGAGGGCTAACCGAAATGGAAGGTAGCAACATAGCGAAGTACAGTAGCGTTCGAGTGGGGAGGTGACGTGGAGGCAGCGAGGCGGGTTGGCAAAAGTCGGGAAGGCGGAGCGAGCGAGTTAGGAAGTGTTCAAGCGAAGCCACAGTTGAAAAGCTCCTCCTCAGCAGCTGTAGTTTTTGGAGGTGCTTCTACTGTGACTTAACTTCCCAGCTGCTTTGCAGCCATGCTGTTTGGGGGAGCTTTTAGCCCAAAACTAAAGCAAAATTGACGCACAACTCCCCAAACAGCCCCAAAGACCTCCCATGAACTTCGGAAGAGCCATCATTTCCCAAGATACCCAGCACGGTTTTCTCTTCCCACGCTTATTTCCCCACCAGAATTGTTTGATCAGAGACTCTAGTCCTATTTAGCATGAGTTTTTCTGATAAGTAGCTTTTGGCTAGGCTACACGGTTAAACGACTGAGCTAAAGATGTTTGATATTTGACAGTGGTTTTTAGATGTGAGAGGTGCAGGTTGGAAATAGATGTGAGAAGTGTGGTTTGGAATTTTGTACTTGGTAGGAGGAGGTAATTTTTTTTGACTCTAGAGGCAAGTCAGAATCCCAACCAATGAAGCTGTGTGAAGCTACCTTCGATTATATTTTGATTTTCAGCTTCTGTTAGTACAAATAGACTATTGTTTTTTGGCTTCCGACTGCGGAGAAACTAGCCATTTGTAACAGTTTTCAACTTCTAGAGGGGAGAAGCTGAAGCTCAAGTCATTCCAAACAGAGCCACCGTATGATTGCAGAGTTCTTTCCATAACCTGAAGCAGCACATTTAAGTCCTCTCCCTAACCTGAAGCAGCACATTTAGTAAGTTGGAATGGCTTGCGTGACAGATTTTATAAGAACTAGGATTCAGTTATGTCGACATGAACAGTAAAACAACGACAATTTTGTTTTAGTGATCGAAAATTTCTGGAGGGGGATTTCACTTTAACATTGATCAAAAGTTA
Source organism: Otatea glauca (assembly GCA_036346275.1). Classification (NCBI taxonomy): domain Eukaryota; kingdom Viridiplantae; phylum Streptophyta; class Magnoliopsida; order Poales; family Poaceae; genus Otatea; species Otatea glauca. The sequence goes on from CM070719.1 coordinate 38,604,913, forward strand.
AGATGCACATGCTATCTTAGAGACTATGAGCTAGACCAAAGTTTTCGGTTTACATGACAGGCACAATCACGGTTAGCTTTAAGGTTTCTATACCAATATTCATGCTTTAACTCATCAAATTAAAGAAAGTACAGCCATACTTTTTTGTTAAAAAGAATATGATCCCGCCCTTAATTATGTTTGCAGCATGACGCCGTACGTTCCCTGAACTACAGATGCTCTACAAATCAGACGACTGTTTTCACTTTCGCTGGTTTATGCATCAAACTGATTGCTGCTCGTGTCAAAAGCTTCCAGCGTCGACAGGAACGGGGGCACGTCAAAAGCCTAATACATCATGGGAGGCGAATTAATTTTTTTGAAGCTAATTAAGAACGTATTATTTTTTAATACGTAGCCGAGAGATGGTTTGAAGCAATGAGAATCATCACGGGACACTGTTGGTTGGCAATATCACAACTCTAGCTTTAATCCGTGCGTCAGCATCAGCTGGAGAGAGAGTTGAGGCAATAATGATCTGATACTAGATGTGAGGAGCACCCGCGCATTGCTACGGGCGAAAAGAATCGTTGTGACAGGTAGAGATTTCAACAAAGAGATACAATTTTTTTACGGGATCACCTCGGGAAAACTGAAACAAAAAGCGTTGTTCTCTGTAAAAAAATATCTCCTCGAATTTTTTTAAATATTCATGTAAAAGTTTTTAAAAATACATTCATCTAATTTTTTCTACAGCAGCTAAGGCATGCTCCTAGGACCCTCCATCAAAAATTACAAAAATTTACAAATCTAGTAACTCAACTAAATCAGCGAAGTTACTTTAAACGCATTAGTAGCACTGTCAGATTTTTTAAAATCACATAAGTTTGATCATGACCTAAATTTTTTACAGCAGCGTAGGCATGCTCTCAGAGCCCTTCTCAAAATTTTTGAATAATTTACAAATTCAATAGCTTAATTAAATCAGCGAAGTTGCTCTAAATGCATTAGCAGCACTATCAGTCTTTTTAAAAATTGCATAAGTTTTATCATGACCTAAATTTTTTACGGTAGTGCACTCATGCTATGAGGGCCCTTCTGAAATTTTTTCAAGAATTTGTAAATTTTGTAGCTTACTTAAAGTAGTGAAGGTGCTTTAACCATATCAGTAGCATCGTCAGATTTTTTTAAAAATCGCAGAAGCTTGTTTATGAGCTAAACTGTTTATGGTAGGTTAGGCATGCTCTGAAGATCCTCCTATAAAAAATTAAAAAGTTTACAACATGATCTAATAGCTAAACTAAATTAGTGAAGTTGACGCATAAAAAATCCAGATTAAATCATCTAGGTGACTATTTAAACGGCCAATAACCTGGCCTTATAGGTAGCCGATGTTCAACAAGTTATCGGCTTAATCCAGTCATCTCATGATATTTCCAAGCAAAATAATCTTTATAATTTCTTAAAATAGTGACCAACTTTTCCTTATAATCTGAAACTAATTTTGAACTAATAAAAGTTAGTCTTTTTCTATCACTATTACATGTATGTCTTCTAATAGATCAGTCGATGTGAAACCTTGGCCGAACTTCTCAATTTCTTAGAAATCTTCAATGGCCTCATAACTATCCGTTATTTGCCGATAGCTTTGCATTTTGTCTTATAAAGCCTTCACTGTTGATTTGGACCCCATCGGCGCAAGATTTCGTCAGTCCAATTGAGTGTACTTGGCTTTACATTGATCGAAATAAGTCTTGTTTTATTGATGCAGATGAAGTCGCAATCGTCTAGAGCTTTGCCCGATATACACTTGGCCTCTTCATGTTGCCAATTTGCGTTCGAACTCGTCATGGCAATATGAGCCGACGTAGGTTACCCTTGGCGACTTCAACATTGTCCCCGTTCCATTGGACGAGCATTTGGTGCATAGTCGACGGTACGCAATAGTTAGCGTGGATCTAATCTCGTCCAAGCAGGACACTATAGTTACCCTTGGCGTCGACTACAAAGAAGGCAGTCGGCAATGTCTTACTACCGACTGTTAACTCTGTCACTATGACCCCCCTTGCCTCTGTGGGACCGCGTATAAAATCATTTAAAATCATATTAGTTTTAATAAGATCTTCATCGAACTTACGCAACTTCTTGCAGGTGGTGTATGGCATTAATTAGACAGTTACTCCACCATCGACAAGCATTCTTGATATCGGCTTGCTGTTGATGTGCCCTTTTAAGTATAGTGGCTTCAAATGCCAACGAACATCTTGAGGTTTCTCAAAGACTGCATCTTGAGCTCTTAAGCACAATTGAGCGAACGTCTCTTTGGCCTACCCAGTCCTTATCTTGAACTCGGCCAGCAATCTGAACACCATGTTGATGTCCATTGGTGACGTGTCATCCCGAATCATAAGTGAATCTAAGTCGTCGGCTGAATCAAATTCTTCTTCAATCGGCTCATTTTTCCTCCACTCATTTGTAACAATTTTAATCGGTCGAAGCTCATTGAAAACTTGACCTCTCTGTTTTTCTTGCTTGGCTTCTCTCATCTCTTGGGTTAGCCGCTGAAGTCGTCTGCTTTGTGATCGGCTAAGACCCGGGGAACACCACCTCGGCTTTGGTTTAATCGGCTTTCTTATTTTCTCGCCAGATCAACCTGAGCCGCGGAGCTTGATCCTTCTTTCGCTTTTACTTGGGCTTGATTTTGGTGTGGAAATCCTTTCATGGATCAGCCTTTTGTGATTTTTATTAGAATAATCTTGCATTGGCTTAAATATTCTGTCTTTAGCCGATCACCTTGGCCAGTCACCTTGAGGGTAGTGCTCCATCGGGCATGTATATGGTGACGGCAAAGCTGATCCCCTCTCCCAATAAAATTGCTAGAATGGGCATCGCTGGTGAGCTCTCTCCAAATTATCAGGCCAATATAAGTTGTCTGGCAGACGCGTAGGATAACGCGGCCTATTGTTTCTCCTTTCTTATTTTTCAAGCAATTGGGAAAAAGTCGGCTTAGGCTTCTGAATCGGCTGTTGTGGGGGCGATGACCTCTCTGGCTTATAGCACTTGCCGATTTGCATGTCACCTTTAGATTTAACGGTCCTTGAGCTTTTTCCTTCACGGTTGGTCTCTATCTGCAGTGAACTGACCATAGTTTTTAGGGTCTCCTTGCCGCTAGAAGTCAATTGAAAATCAACATGTCGAGCAACCTTTGACCCTGCATCTCGCATTGTCTCTTTCCCTTTTTCAGAGCATTGAACCATGTTTATCAAAAAAGGATTGGCGTCGACTTGCATTGTCTCTTTTCCTTTTTCAGAACATTGAACCATGTTTATCAGAAAAGGATTGGCGTCGACTTGCATCGTTGGCTCCTCCGCAAACTTGAGTCGACCGTCTCCTATAACCGATTGTATTTGTTATCGAAAAATATTACAATCGTTAGTATTATGAGAAAAAGAATTATGCCGCTTGCAATACCTTTGCTTTTTAATCTCATCAGCCGATCGAATAACATGCCCCTCAGGTAACCATATATTATTTTCTTGTAGTAGTAGGTCAAAAATACTGTCACACTTGGAGACATCAAATGTGTACTTTATTTCCATCTTATTCTTATAGTCGGCTTCAGCCAAGAACAGACTAAGGACTTCTTAGATCTCTTAAACCATTCGGCTATATTTATTTCGGCCTCATCATCTTCAGAGGATTCACTTGAACAATACCCGACAAGGTTAACCTTAGCCTTTTCATTATCTCTATTATTATTATTAGCCTTGAACTTATCCCTAAAGGCTCTATTATTTGTAAAACGGCCTTTTTCTTAACCCGATACCCTATGCAGCAGATGACTTAAATCGGTGAACTCTTGCCGCCAAATTTTTTCGTCAATTGATGAATTAACCCCTGGAAGGCCAAATCGGCTAGTTGGTTGTCAGGTAAGGTGACGCTGAAACACCGATTCCTCAGCTCCCTAAATCTTTTAATATAATCCGTTATTGATTCCCCAAACTTCTGGCGAACCGAGCTCAAGTCAGAAATCGTAAGCTCCAAACTGCCAGAGAAAAAGTACTCATGGAATCAGCTTTCCAAATCGGTCCAAAAGTGAACCGAATTTAGGGGTAAACTGGTAAACCAGGTAAAAGTGGCTCCTCATAAAGACAGCGTTAACAACCTAATTTTTTAGCCTATTGGACTGAGCAGCCTCACAACACTGAGCAATAAAACGTCTGACATGCTCCAACGTGGTAACGAAGTCGTCCCCAGAAAACTTGGCGAAATCAGAAACCTTGAAATTGTTAGGGTACAACATACGGTCGATGTAATCAGGATATGGTTTTCTATAGCCGATAACCTTCCCTTTGGGCTCAATGCCAAATTGATCTCTCAATACGGCTGATATCTGATCAGCCCAATTAACTGTATTAGCCGACACGTGAAGGGATACGGGTAGGCTACACTAGCGCACAATAAAATTTTCTACCTCGTAAACCAGAAAGCCACGCAAGTAGATAATCATGGATCGTTACCACTAAACGTGCAGTGCAGCGGAAGGAAGTTGATGCAGCCCGAATCAACGAAGTGCGCGTCCAGTTGCAGTGGTCGATCTTCCTCGTTGCGGTGGTCGATCATCCCGAACAGTATTGCAGTAGCAGCAACACCTCTACCGGTGTCCACACGTTCGGGGAAAAGAACGCCGTGCATCGTTGTGCTAGCACCAGAGCGCAAGGGAAGACCCAAGTGGTGATGGCTAGGGTTTCGATGGCTGCGCCCTCTTATGTGATCTATTGCAATCACGAACCCCTTTATATAGCTGCCCCCTCCCTCATGGTGGAACCCTACATTAGGGCCCAACTGAAGGACAAAGCCCACTTGGCCCATTAGTGACGGATCCAATCTATACCACTATATTCTAACCCCTTAAGTATGTGACCCTGTAGGTTCATGCATATTTAGACACGACTCGGAAACACCTTTCCGATCGATAATCGATAGCGGTACCTAGCAGTATATATCGATTCCCAAATATCCATAAAGCATTGGATGAACCTACTATAATGAGATAATGTAATGTTCCCTTTGCTTCACGATATCAGATCGAGCTCAAGGAAAGAGTCATGTCATCCTATGACAGCTCGATCTCTTCACTCATACTGTAGTGGAATAATTTATCTGGATTGACTCTCAATCACATTTGGCATGGCCATGCACTTCCTTAATCCATATACCTTGAGGGACCCAGAGATATCTCTCCATTATATAGGAGGACCAAATCTCATTTTGATCATTCGTGTTCCTCAACATGTTTCACGGTAAACCCGAAAGCTTCTTTTATAACTACCTGGTTAAACAGTAACGTTTGGGAGCTCCTAAGTGAACCATTACACATCTAGGGAACCAATGACAATCTCAGGTCTAAGGATCATACATACACTATGCATGAGATCAACTGATGATACATAAGAACAATTCTCGCAGTATCTCATATGGGTCTATCCAACGCATGTTCTCTAACATGTGTCCACATTATTGATTAGATATCTCCATATCTCTATGACCCATGAAACTTGGTCATCAATCAATACATGTGCTGATCTATGAAGCATAATTGTCCTATATTATGATAACCGATCAAGGATAACTTGAATAACATCGATACATGAAAAAAGTTGCACGAACAAGTCACTTACTTGTTGATTAATCCAATCAATATTTATTCAAAGGACAAACAATTATACTGTTCCATAAACATAAGGCGTGATACAATCATCTTTATGATTGTCTCAAGGGCCTATCACCAACAACGCGGTGTTAGGTGCTGGCCAATTATGCTCATAATTGGCATTCTGGCCCTCAAGTGTAAGCTTGGGCGGATGAGTTGGTTGAGCCGATGCATATTGAGGAATTTATTTATATCCATTATTCCTCCTAGCAGTCGGCTCTGTATCAGAACAAAGGGTTCCAAATACGTTACAACTTTGTACGGAGCCAGATTCCTGTGTGGCATCGGCTCGGCGTATTGCAGATGCTTGTTAGGTTCAATCGGTTGTGGAACCGATTAGGGAAAGCCTAGAATGGAGCTGATGGTGGTTAGTTTGTTGGTGCATCCAACTTAGTAGCATCGGTGTATGCTTGATAATGCACAACCCCAGTTGCACGAGAATCTCACGGCAGAATAACAGTAGGCTGGGTTGGCATCATAGTGAGGGATGAAGCTGTAGCCGATGGTTTAGGTTCCGCTACTATGCTCAGAGTGTTTTGTGCTACCGAATAAACATGATAATTTGGCAGAGCTTGTATTGGGTCAAGCAGGCTTTCAACCGATGCCAACTCTTGAGCTATGGTTTTCACGCTATTAGCTATCATCAGCTTAAGAGTTGTAATTAAAGCCGATGATTGATAAATCAAGGCATGGTGCACAGATTCATTAATCATAGCCGATAATTTGGCTTGTGCGGGCATGTATTGGCTTACCAAGGTTTCAGTGATCCCTGTGTCGCTGAGGGCATTAACTGTTGGCAATGCAGCCTTTTGAGTGACGCCACATCGGGTTTTCTGATAACGGCCCAGCATCATCTCTTCCAGTGTAGCTCTCCGATCTTCAATCTCTTTGCGTTGTTCTGGTGTTAAATCGTCCAGTGTAGGGACGATTATAGTGTCAGAGTTGAGATTGGACGGTGGAATTGATTTCTCTGACGAAGACATCGTGTCCCACCAGGCGTGCCAAAGGTTTGTTGGCACCAAAAAATGTGAAGAGGGGTCTATTGGCTACAACACACGTGACGAACACCGGGTTCTGTGGTTCGAGGCGTGCCAACCAATTTTATTCTGCAATTGGTAAGATGAATAGAAGATATGCTTAAAGCCGATATGAAATTACAATCGACAAAAGATCTAAACAGTCGAGAGGCCAATAAGATCTAAGGTAACGATAAGTCTAATTAGCCGATTAGGGCTAATGTAACACCCCAATTTTTGCTTTAAGTGTTATTTTATTGTCATTTATGCAATTTGAGATTTATTGGAATTTATTTTGAGAATTAAGTAATTAGCCTCTTTGAGAAAACCAATTAAATATCTGCATAGTCAAAATAAAGTTTTACCAAAAATATTTTATTTGAACTCAAAATGTCTCAAAGTATTTATGAGAATTTTCTTGGATTTTTCCTGATATTTTAATTGCCTTAAGTGAATTAATTTAATTTCGGGAATTATTTTAAATCAAAAAAGCTTTTGAAAATCGTGAAACGATCTTGGGCGAAGCTCAAAGATCCTTTGTCTGTGGGCCTATTGTTGTCGCTGCCCGTCAGCCGTTTCGCCGTCGCCGCGCGTGTGGACCGTTGGATCCAGATCGAACGGCCGTTTCTTTCGCGAAACCCTAATGCGATCGGCCGTTGGATCTAGATCATGCGGTTGAGATCGTGCGACGTTGTTTTGGAAAGAATTGATTGCATCCGTTGATTTTGGAAAGTGCGAATTGGATCGTATTAGCCGAGATCTAATCGTGACCGCTCGTTGCAGATCGGACGGCTCACGATCGTCGTCTCCGATTCGGTTTCCAAACCCGCCGCCGCACGCCGTCTCCGCCGCGGAGTGCTAGGGTTGCCATTTGTGCGCGCATGCCGAGGCTATAAAAGCCGCAGCCCACACTTTGATGTTCCTCATCCCCTTGCGCAGCCAGTAGCACTAGCCTCTTCGTCTGTTTCGCTGTCGTCGTCGTCCAGGAGCTCGCCGTAGTTCTTTGTAGCGTCGCCGTGAGTTTTTGCGCCGTTCTGCCGTCGTCGAGCCTCCTTCCGCCGAATCAGTTCCAGATCCGGGGTCGCCGTTCCAAGAAGCGTCGAGGCCGCCACTTCATCTAGCCGGAGTCGCACCGAAACGCCGTTCAGGTGGTCGTCTTCCTCCGCTCCGGTGCAAGCCCGCAGCTGTGCTTCGGAGCTTCGCGCAGCCGTTAGATCTTCTCGGACTGTCCAGATCGAGCCACGTCTCCACATTCAACAGTGTTCCGCTCAGGTAAGCCTTGTCCGTTAGATGTGCGATGAGCTTTCGAGATTGAGCCGCGTAAGTATAGAATGGTAGCCGTCGGATTCCCTCGCGGATGTCGCTGCGTGTCAGCGTGTGGCGCAAGGCGCCGTGGGCCGCGTCCACGGTGGACCAAAGGCGGTTCCGTGGACCAAGTCCATGGACCAGGGCTGACGTGTCGCCACCCGATTGGTCTGGTCCAGGGCTGACGTCAGCGTTGCGCAATAAAGATCTTTTCTAGTAGAAAAATAATTCGGGAAAATCGGAAATTATATTTTCTGTATTTTTAGTATTTATTCAAACTTCAAAAGGCTATATCTTTTGTATTTTAACTCGGATTTGAGTGATTCAAATTTCAAAAAAAAATTAAAATCAAGATATATTTATTGGTGAATTTTATTTTATTTTTGGAGTTTGGTTGTTCTCTGTTTTGGTGTTTATTTGCTATTTTGGCATCGTTTCGCGTAGACGTTGAACTGCTTGGTGATCCGGAGGAAGATTCGTCGCTTCAAGACCCAAGCTCAGAGCAAGACCAGCACCTACTCCAAGGCAAGTTGTGCATTGACCATGTTGCTCCTGATTTCACAAAATTGCTATTTTGTCTCTTAAACTTTATGCATGATACTTTATGTGTATAAATGATTTCAATTAATCTGGGAATTAGATAATATGTCTATTTGAATTAAATCATACCTTGTCAATTATATGACATGATCTAATTGTCACCCTAAGATGGTTAATTAATAGTTGGTTAATATTGATAATCAACATGGGCTAGTTAGACCATCATAGATTGCTTAGCCATACCACGTCACATGTGTCCGAATGTTGATACTTAATCTTGACTAATGGAATATGGAACAATGTTTAAGAATTGGTGTGTCATGTGTTGTCACACAGTGATATCAAGTTGTCGTGGCGAGGAGGTCACACAACTAGATTGAAATGTTGGTGTACGTGGTGCTTGGTAATCAACTGGGGTGGTAATGATTTAGATTGGGGCAAGTGGCAAGGGGCAGTGTGCCAAGGTGGTCCAGGATTGGCAGGGGTATGTGGAAGTCTTGCCTTAATCACTTTAAGGACTTAACCTTGCAAGCCTTTGACCTGAGTCTTTCTTGCAACCATATGTTTGAAATGGGACAGCCTAGCTGAATAATTTGTGAAGCCTAGATTTCGGTACTGTCGTTGTGAATAGTGAGTCCCGGGTTTACGGTTAAACTCACATGACGCAAGAGGGGGGCCCTGTTGTAGTGGTTTAACCCTTCAGTGTTGAAACCTTAGCGAGCAGTACTGGGTCTAGGTGTAGCATTGTAAAGGCTTTGTTGTGATCACTTGCCTTGGTGGTGTTTGGTTGTATCGTGTGGGTAAAGTGCATAACCTCTGCAGAGTATACAATCTATTCGAGTAGCCGTGCTCATGGTATTGGGCAATGCTCGGGAATTACAGTTAAGGGTTAGACTTTTGTTAAACAAAAACTTATTGGGATGGCAGGGTGCCATGGAGAATGGAAATTGATTTAGGATTGGAAACTTGGTTTACTTCAGAATTGCTGAATCTATTAATTACTATTATTTGTTTTACCGTTTTCAATCTATTTACTGTATTCTTGTTAAATGCCGCTCTACTACAAAATAGCCATATTAGCCATTTGTTTGGATTAAGCCAAGCATATAGAATATTAGACTTGCATTGTTGTGCACAACTTGTTGAGTGATTTATGTACTCACCCCAACAACAACAACTTCAGAAGAGGAAGAATCTACGCCTTCGTGGAGGTTGATTATATGGATGCGAATGCTTAGGGTTCGAGCCTCGTTAGTTGCCTGCGGTGAACTGGGGAGCTGCTATGCTTATTTATTTTTCGCTGCTATTATTTGCTATTTCTTTTATAAGCCCGGTGTGGCAATAATCATGTAAGACAACAGTTATTGTTAATTATTAAAGTTATATTATATTCCGCTATGTATGACTATGATAGCATCTATGTTGAGCCTGTGTGCAGTAGCGTGATCCTGGACTAGTGCGGTATACACAGAGAGTCCGAATTTGCAAATTCGGGTCCCGACAGCTAATCAGATGATAAGAGGTAGATCTTCCCGAAAAGGTGATGCGCAACAAGATCGGAGAAAACCAAACCTGATTGGCGTAATCGATAAAGATCAATAATCGGCAAGCGCAACTTTATTAATCGAAATCAGATTACAAAAGGATCTAAGTTACAAGGCTACTCCTAATTGACAGAAAAATAAAAGTAATGCGAGTTGATTGATTTGATTGTGTTATTGTCCTCTTACGCCCTTGATCATCTTTTATAGCAGATCAACCAATCATGTCCATATCCGACACATTGTTCACCATGACCCGTATCGGCCTCAATTCGGACATATTCCATGTTTAGATCAATATCGACCATAATACTTAGTTTTAACTTTTCTTTCCTTATCCGATATCAGCCAAAATACCCTATTATCCTTAGCCAGATAATTTGACCATGCCTTGCCAAATTTTGGTGCAAACACTTACCCTAACAATTTCAAGGATCTTGATTTCGCTAAGTTTTCTGGGGATGACTCCGTTACCACATTGAAGCATGTCGGACGTTTTTTTGTGCAGTGTGGTGAGGCTGCTCAGTCCGACGGGCTAAAAATTAGGTTATTCTCGCTGTCTTTATTAGGAGCTTCTTTTACCTGGTTTACCAGCTTACCTCCAAATTTGGCTCACTTTTGGACCGATTTGAAAAGCTGATTCAATGAGTATTTTTTCTCTGAAAGTCTGGAACTTAGGATTTCTGACTTGAGCTCTATTCGCCAGAAGTTTGGGGAATCCGTAACATATTATATCAAAAGATTTAGTGAGGTGAGTAATCGGTGTTTCAACGTCACCTTACCCGACAACAAACTAGTCGATTTGGCCTTTTAGGGGTTAATTCTCCAGTTGAGGGAAAAATTTGGCAGACAAGAGTTCACCGATTTAAGTCATCTGTTGCATAGGTATCAGCTCAAGAAGGTCGTTTTACCAACAATAGAGCTTTTAGGGACAAATTCAAGGCTAATAACAACAATAGAGATAAGAAAAAAGCTAAGGTCAATCTCGTCAAGTACTGCTCAAGTGAATCTTCTGAAGATGATGAGGCTGAAATAAATATAGTTGAATGGGTTAAGGGATCTAAGAAGTTCTTAGTCTGTTCTTGGCTTAAGCTGACTAAAAATAAGTCAGAAATAAAATAAGCTTTTGATGTCTCTAAGTGCGATCGTATTGTTGACTTATTATTAAAAGAGAAAATTATATGGTTACCTGATGGGCATGTTATACCATCGACTGATGAAATCAAAAGCGAAGGTATTGTAAGTGGCATCATTCTTTTCTCATAATACTAACGATTGTAATGTTTTCTGACAGCAAATACAATCGGTTATAGAGGATGGCCGACTCAAGTTCGCAGATGAGCCAACGATGCAAGTCGACGCTAATCCCTTTCTGATAAATATGGTTCAATGTTCTGGAAAAGGAAAAGAGCCAATGCAGGATACAGGATCAAAGATTGCTTGACATGTTGACGTTCAATCGACTTCTAGCGGTAAGGAGACCCTAAAAATTATAGTTGGTTCACTACAGATAGAGACCAACCGTGAAGGGAGAAGCTCAAGAACCATTAAGCCTAGAGGAGACTTGCAGATCGGAAAATGGTATAAGGCGGGGAGATCATTGCCACCGCGTCATCCGATTCACAAGCCTAAGCCAACTTTCTCCCAGTTACTTGAAAAATATGAAAGGAGAAACAATAGGTTGCGTTATCCTACACGTTGGCCAGATAACTTATATTGGCCCGATAATTTGGAAAAGGCTCACCAATGATGCCCCTTCTAGCAGTTTTGTTGGGAGAGAGGGTCGGCTTTGCCGTCACCATACACGTGCCCGATGGAGCACTACCCATGTCAAGGAGACTGGCCAAGGCGATCGGCTAAAGATAGAATATCTGAGCTGATACAGGACTATTCTGATGAAAATCGTAAAGGATCGGTACATCAGAGAATTTCTATAGCAAACCAAGCCCAAGAGCAAGCAGAAGGGGGGTCATGTTTTGTGGCACAAGTTGACCTAGCTGGAGAAATACGAAAGCCGATTGAACCTAAGCCGAGGTGGTGTCCTTCAGGTCTTAGCCGATCCCAATGTAGATGACTTCAAAGGCTAAGGACCCAAGAGATGCGAGAGGCCAAGCAAGAAAAATAGAGAGATCAAGCTTTCAATGAGCTTCGGTCGATTAAAACTATTAAAAAGGGGTGGAGGAAAAGGAGTCGGTTGAAGAAGAGTTTGATTCAACCGATGACCTAGTTTCACCTGTAGTTCGAGATGACACTCCACCGATGGAAATCAATATGGTGTTCACATTACCGACTGAGTTCAAAATAAGAATTGTATCGGCCAAGGAGACGTTTGCTCAATTGTGCCTGAGGGCTCAAGATGCTGTCTTTAAGAAGCCTTAAGATGATCATCGGCATTTGAAGCCATTATACCTAAAAGGGCACATCAATGGCAAGCTGATATCAAGAATGCTTGTCGTGGCGAAGCGACTGTCAACTTAATGCCATACACCTCCTACAAGAGTTGGGTAAGCCTGATGAAGACCTTACTACAACTAATATGGTTTTAAATGATTTCACAGGCGATCCCACCGAGCCAAGGGGGGTCATGGTAATGGAGTTAACAGTCAACAGCAAGACATTGACGACCGCCTTCTTCATAGTGTTTTGCTCAGGCGAGATTGGATTCATGCCAATTGCTATGTACCGTCAACTATGCACCAGATGCTCGTCCAAAAGAACGGGGATGAGGTTGAAATAATCCCAGCCGATACATCGTCCCATATTTCTAGTTCAGATGCGAATTGGCAATATGAGGAAGATGAATGTATATCGGGTAAGGCCCTAGATGACTGTGAATTCATGTGCATCAACAAGACAAGGCTTATTCCAATCAACATGAAGCCAAGCATGCTCGATCAGATTGACGAAATCTTGCGTCGATGGAGTCCAGGTCGACAGTGAAGTTTTTACAAGATAAGATGCAAAGCTATCGGCAAATAAAGAATAGCTATGAGGCCATTGAAGATTTCCAAGAAATCGAGAAATTAGGCTAAGGTTTCACATCGACTGATTTATTAGAAGTTAATATAAGTGATGGTGTATAAAAAGGCCAACTTTTATTTGTTCAAAATTAGCTTCAGATTATAAGGAAAAGTTGGTCAATATTTTAAGAATTTATAAAGATTGTTTTGCTTGGGAATATCATGAGATGCCTGGTTTAAGCTGATAACTTGTTGAACATCAGCTACCTATAAAGCCAGGTTATCGACCGTTTAAATAGTCTCCTAGACAATTTAATCCAGCTTTGTATAATGTTATAAAAGAGGAAATTGAACGATTACTAGAGGCCAAGTTTATTAGGCCTTGCCGATACACTAAGTGGGTTTTCAATATCATTCTTGTTATAAAGAAAAATGGTAAACTTAGGGTGTGTATTGATTTTAGGGATTTGAATAAGGCCACACCAAAGGTTGAATATCCGATGCCAATAGCCGATATGCTTATCGTTGCTGCATCAAAGAATTAGATCATTAGTTTTCTTGATAGTAATGATGGATATAAACAGATATTTATGGCAGAAGCCGATATACCTAAGACTGCTTTTAGCTGCCCTAGTGCCTTAGGTTTATTTGAGTGGGCAGTTATGACTTTCGGCTTGGAAAATGCTGGTGCAACATATCAGCCTGCTATAAATTTGCTTTTTCATGACCTAATCGGCCATATTGTGGAGATTTACACTGATGATGTTGTCGTGAAATCTAAAGAAGACTTGCAGCATCTAGCCGATTTGGAAACAATATTTAAAAATACAAGAGCAAATGGCTTAAAGATGAATCCATACAAGTGTGCTTTTGGCGTATCGGCTGGAAATTTTTTGGTTTAATGGTTCATGAAAGAGGGATTGAGGTTAACCAAGAGAGAGTTAAGCCATAGCCAAAACTAAGCCGCCGACATGTAAAAAGGATTTACAGAAGTTAATCGGTAAGATCAACTATTTGCGGTGATTTATTTCAAACCTATCTTGCCGAATTAGTTCATTTACCCCACTATTAAAGTTGAAAGACAATCAAGAATTCATATGGGGAGCCGATCAACAAAAAGCCTTTGAAAATATTAAGTAATATTTGACCAATCCACCAATTTTAGCCGGTATACCATTCAAGTTATACATATCGGCCGAAGAGGTGACTATTGGAGCTGTTTTGGCGCAAGAAGTTGATGGAAAAAAGAGAGTTTTTTTCTACTTAAGCCAACGGTTAATTGACGCGGAGACCAGGTATCCTTTTGCAGAAAAACGTTGCTTATCATTTTATTTTGCTTGCACAAAGTTAAGACATTATATTTTAGCATCGGTTTGTAAGGTTATTTGTAAAACCGATGTTATAAAATAAATGTTATCAGCCTGAATTCTGCGAGGTCGACTTGTTAAATGGGCCTATACACTCATTGAGTTAGACCTAACTTATGAATGGGCTAAAGCTGTTAAAGGTCAAGTAATTGCCGATTTCCTAACAGGACATGAGACTACTGCTGATCTAATATCTGTCACTGAAGAGGAACGCGGTATGCTACACTAGCACAAAAAACCCTACCGCATAACCAAAAAGCTACTCGCAAGAAGGGGATCACAGATTAGATTACCACTAGACGCGCAGTTGCGGAATCCTTCGCGCGTCGATGTAGTGGATCGTCCTCACCGCAGTCATTGCATCGATGAAGTGGATCGTCCTCCCACGCCGCAGTCGCAGCAGCGTCACCGCAGTAGTCCACACGTTCAGGGATGGAACGCCGTGTGTTGGTGTGCAAGCACCTGGTCGCTCGGCAGGGGTAGCGAGAGGAGGAGGCTAGGGTTTCGGGTGAATCACTTCTAAATCGTGGAAAGCACCCCCTGTGCCCACCCTCCTCCCCTCCTTATATAGCCACGAGATGAAACCCTAAACTAGGGCCTATCAGCGTGCTAAGCCAACGAGGTCCATTAATTATGGATCCAATCCAAATTAATGCGTCCCAGCCCATTAAGTGTGTGACCCTGCAGGTTCACGTACATTTGGACATGGATTCAGAAAACTCCTTTTCAATCCAATAGTTGGTAGCGGCTCCTTGCAAAGTATGCCAACTCCCAAACATACTATGATCAAATCGGACAGAACCTATCAAAAGTACTCATGTAATAATCCCTTCGCCAAGTATATGAAGATTGAACTCAAGGCGAGAAGCATGTCATCCTTTGATGATTCAATCCATCTCTTGTATCCGTAATATATTAATAAGTTTTGATTGACTCCTCAATCACGGCATGGCCATGCACTTCCTTAATCATATCACACGAGTGGCGTTGTCATATATCTCCATTTCATTGGAGTGGCAAATTTCATCTTGACTGCTTACTTCCCTCTGCACGTTTCATAGTAAACATGAAATCTACCTTTATAACTATCCGGTTAGGAAGTAGTGCTTGATAGACCCAAGGAAAACTATTACACATGTAGGGAATATGACAATCTCAGGTCTAAGGATCATACATCTACTATGTATGAGATACACTGATGACACATAAGAATGAAACATTCTCGCAGTGTCCCATGGCGGGTCTATCTAACCCATGTTCTTCAACATGCATCCACAATGTATAGATGATATCTCCATATCCCATGATCTATGAAGCATGATCATCGATCACTACATGTGCTGATCTATTCATCGTTGTCCTATACGATGATATTCGATCAGAGATATTTATCGAATTATATCAATAAGTAAAGAGCTTCATAAGCAAGTCACATACTTGTTGATCAATACAATGATATACATTCATTGGACCAATAATCATATTATTATTCATAAACATAGTCTTGTTATAATCATCTAAATGATTGCCTCAAGGGCATAACACTAACAATCTCCCACTTGCACTTGAGTCAACCAATTAAGTATCTAATACCAATAGACCTCGTGTGCGCCTCATGCTTAGGCTGTGGCTGTGGCTTTGTCAACGGATCAGCCACATTGGCTTCCGTATGTACTTTGCATATTCTTACATCACCTCTATCCACAATCTCGCAAATAAGGTGAAAGCGTCGGAGTATGTATTTAGACTTCTGATGAGATCTAGGCTCTTTAGCATGTGCAATGGCACCACTATTATCACAATAGATGTTCATTGGACTAGAGGCACTAGCGACCACACCAAGCTCTGTGATAAACTTCTTAATCCACACAGCTTCTTTTGTGGCCTCCGAAGCCGCAATGTACTCCGCTTCTGTCGTAGAGTCGGCCACAGTGTTTTGCTTGGAACTCTTCCAGCTTATTGCTCCTCCATTTAGTTTAAACACAAACCCGAATTGCGATCGAAAATCATCTTTGTCAGTTTGGAAGCTTGCATCGGTGTAACCCTCTGCAACCAGATCTTCCTCACCTCCAAAAACAAGGAACATACCCTTAGTTCTTCTCAAGTACTTCAGGATATTTTTTACGGCTATCCAATAACCATCACCAGGATCCGCTTGGTATCTGCTCGTGACACTTAGAGCATATGAGACATCTGGGCGTGTACATATCATGGCATACATAATAGACCCAATAGCTGAATCATGTGGAATCTTGCTCATCCTGTCTCGCTCATCAGATGTCGAAGGATACTGATTCTTGCAGAGACTGATGCCATGTGACATTGGCATGGAGCCTCTCTTGGATTCATGCATATTGAACCTTTTCAATATCTTATCAATGTATGTTTCCTGACTTAATCCAATTAACCTTTTTGATCTATCTCTATAGATTTTTATGCCCAAGATATAGCATGCTTCTCCCAAGTCCTTCATTGAGAAACTCCTTTTCAATGAAGTCTTAACATCTTCAAGCATAGGAATATCATTCCCGATCAATAATATGTCATCCACATACAAAATCAAAAACACAAGTGCGCTCCCACTATCCTTCTTATAAACACAAGGCTCTTCTTCGTTTTTGATAAAGTTAAAACCCTTGACCACTTCATCAAAACGAATATTCTAACTCCGAGATGCTTGGTTTAACCCATAAATGGATCTTTGAAGCTTGCATACCCTTTTAGCATATTTAGGATCAACAAAACCTTCAGGTTGTATCATGTATGCATCCTCAGATAGATTCCCATTAAGGAAGGTTGTTTTGACATCCATCTACCATATTTCATAATCGAAATATGCAGCAATAGCTAAAATGATTCGGACAGACATGAGCATGGCTACAGTGAAAAGGTTTCATCATAGTCAACTCCTTGAACTTGTTTGAAACCCTTTGCTACCAACCGTGCCTTATAGATCTGAACATTTCTATCTACGTCTATCTTCTTCTTGAAAATCCATTTGCATTCAATGGTTTTTACACCATCAGGAGAATCGACCAAGTTCCAAACTTGATTGTCATGCATGGATTGAATTCCGGATCTCATGGCTTCAAGCCATTTTTCGGAGTTTGGGTCCATCATTGCTTCTTCATAAGTTGTGGGCTCATCATTGTCCAACAATAATATGTCATTCCCATATCTAATAGGTACATGACGTGGCCTCCCGACCACGTGAAATTTGGAGTATCTTCCACAGGTTGTACAACACTTTGTACATCTTGTGAAGGTTCAGTGGTTGCTTGAACATATTCATGTGATTCTCGAACTTCATCAAGATACACATCACTCCTACTGATTTCTTTTGAAATAAACTCTTTCTCCAAAAAGACACCATTTCGAGCAACAAAAACTTTGTTCTCGTTTCTTTTGTAAAAGTAATATCCTTTTGTTTCTTTAGGATACCCCACAAAAAAGCATTTTTCTGATTTAGGTGCGAGTTTATCTGATTGTAAACGTGAAGGACCATGTGGAGGTCCATCCATGTTTGTGATGAGTATTTGACTAAATTTGAGCTTGGTTTGCTCTTGTTTGAGTTTGATTTGAATTGGATTTTCAATTGGAAGCAATTTGAGGTCTTCTCTGTTTTCCCGGTGCTACCGGCTAGAACGAGAAAAAAATGAATTTTAATGAGTGTACTTTGATGGATTAATTTCACATCCTTGTGGGCATTGCTATGTGAGGAGTTTCCTTGTCTTTGATGGTTGCAGGGCGACGGTGCTAGGTCATGGTGAGGTGGAGGATGACCGGGACTAGGCGAGGAGCGTCGGAGGTCCAGACGGTTGGGAGATCACCGGAAGATGATCGGAGACGGAGTCCGGGCAAGTCAAGAAGACAAGGAAAGGAGATGATGCTAGCTAGATGCTGCGTGGATCAATGAGGGCCGTCGGATTGAGGTCTAGTTGATAGGTTAGCGGGTCTAGGTAGTATGCTTTGAAAACTGTGCAAGAAAACTCGGTATGTTTGTGGGTTTTGGGTTAGCCCTTGCATGGTTGTGTGTGTGGGTTAATCCTAGCCCTTAGATGAGTGCTCTAGGGTTGAGGGACTCATCTAAGGGTGGTAGGTGGCCCAAGAGTAGTATAAATAGGGGTAGAGGGGTAGCCTCCTTCCCTTGAAGGTTTTTGAGGTTTTTTATGCTCCTTTGAGCTTTGCCCACATGAATGTGAGGCTTTGTAACCTCTCCTTCCAGAAATGAAATGTTTCCTCAAATCATTTCTTTTCTTTGTGCATTTACATTACGCATTTAAATTACATAATTTACATTATGCACTTAAATTCGCACTTAAATTCATAATTAAATTCAGCACTTACATTCTTGCAATTTACATTTATGCAATTTGGATTTGCCTCCCCTCCTTCTAAATGCTATTCTTCTAGGATGTCTTGAGGGTGTTCATTTGGTTTTACATCTTTCTTACACCCTTGGATAGACTAGAGATCAAGTTTTTTATCAAATTGTAAATCTGTCCAGAACTTGTTCTTTACGCAGCAGTCAGTGTTTGATTTTTCTAACAATATAGAAAAATCATTTGTAAGTGATTCTTTTTGGAGAAGGTTTAGGAATCATATATACATCTGTATAAAATTTCTTGAGTCTACTGGTTGCACCGTTTGAGAGCTATGAAGTGAAAACCGAGCCTCAAACTTTCTGGTCAAAGTTCCTAACTGTCTATATTGCTTGATTTTTCATTCTTATTCTACAAAGCTTTCTGAGGTGATTTTTGGTGCAGTGTTTCATGACTCTACTACTCACAGGGGAAAAAAATTCCCAAAAAATTTAGAGTAACAGAAACTCACCAACCACCTATTCCAACTGAGGACAATTTCTGAAAATCTGCTTTAACTTTTCTGAAAAGAGACTTTGGTATTTTATCTTTATCTCTTTTAGAAAAGAAGTCTTTTGAATTGATTCCTCTTTTGTTTGGACACTTGACAACCAGGATTGTGATTAAAAAACCCCTCATATGATTCATGGTTCTTATCCATGCAAGCTAGTACACATAGTTGTCTAATTATTCAGGTTTTGGAGGGTGTGCGAATATGAGAAGCACCAGTTTGAACGAAAATATTTGGGTGCTTTAGATTTTTATTGCAAGAGTGTTTGGAGTACTTTGAGTGGGGGAAATTTTATTTGGGATCATTCACCCCCCCCCCCTCTGATCGTCATTTCGATCTTTCAAAACGTTTTACATAAGCCTCACATCCCCATATCTTGATAAATGACAACATGGGTCTTCTCCCAGTCCATATCTCATATGGCGTCTTCTCAATGGATTTTGATGGGACCTTATTCAAAGTGAATGTAGCTGTCTCTAGAGCGAAACCCCAGAAGGATAATGGCAGATCTGTTTGGCTCATCATTGACCGTACCATATCTAATAAAGTTCGGTTTCGTCATTCGGACACGCCATTCCATTGAGGCGTTCCTGGCGGAGTAAGTTGCGGAACGATTCCACATTGCTTTAGATGATCACCAAACTCTTGGCTCAAGTATTCGCCACCACGATCTGATCGTAAGTGTTTTATTGATTTGCCAAGTTGATTTTGTACTTCGTTTTGAAACTCTTTGAACCTTTCAAAAGTTTCAGATTTATGCCTCATTAAATAGATATAACCATGTCTACTAAAGTCATCGATAAAAGTTACAAAGTACTGAAACCCACCCCTAGCAGTCGAGCTCATTGGTCCACATACATCTGTATGTACTAGGGCCAATAATTCACTCGCTCTCTCACTAAAACCTGTGAAAGGGGCTTTTGTCATCTTGCCAAGTAAACAAGATTCACATGTTTCAAATGATTCAAAATCAAATTAGGTTAGAAGTCCATCACCATGGAGCTTCTTCATGCGCTTCTCATTTATATGACCTAAGCGACAATGCCATAAAAAGGTAGGGTTCAAATCATTAGGCTGATGCCTTTTTACATTAATGTTATAGACAGGTTTCTCTTCGAGTTCAAGGACGTATAACTCATCCACCATGGGGCAACGACCATAATACATATCATTCAAAAATATTGAACAAACAAAGTTCTTTATTCTGAAATCATAACCTTCATGTTCCAAACAAGAAGATGAAATACTGTTTCTACTCAAAGATGGAACAAAATAACAATTATTGAGTTCTAAAACTAATCCTGAAGGCAAATACAATGGGTATGTGCCAACGGCAAGACCGGCAACTCTTGCTTTATTCCCTACGCGAAGATCCACTTCTCCTTTGCCAAGTCTCTACTCTTTATCAGTCCCTGCATCGAATTGCAAATGTGAGCAACCGAATCGGTATCATATACCCATGAGCTGAGTGAAGAAGTAGCAAGATTAATTTCTATAACATTAATACCTGAAGTGGAAACCACATTTCCATTCTTCTTATCTGCCAGGTACTTTTCGAAGTTCCGTTTCCAATATCCTGATTTCTTGCAATAGAAGCATTGGGTATCAGGTTGAGGGCCAACTTTAAGCTTCTGAAGCTTAGTTTTGAGGCTTGCGATCTCATCTTGAGCCTTGCCCTTGCCCTTGCTCTTTCCCGTTCCCCCAGCCTTAGCCTTCCTCTTTTTGAATGCAGTTGTTTTTTGAACCATCATCACATGATTGGGTTTTTTCTTAATGCTTTCCTCGGCAGCCTTGAGCATCCCATATAGCTCGTTTAGGCTCTTCTCCATGCTATTCATATGAAAATTCATAATGAATGGCTCAAAACTCTGTGGCAGAGACTAGAGAATAACATCTGTGGCCAAACCGAGGCTAAGGGGAAACTCAAGTTTTTCCAATCTCCCGATGTAACCAATCATCTTTATCACATGAGAGCTGACCGGACTGCCTTCAGCCAGCTTATAAGCAAATAAAAGCTTTGAGATACCATACCTCTCAGCTCTTGCTTGATTCCCAAACATGCCCTTCAAGCCCACAATCATATTGTAATCATCCTGGTCCTCATATTGCTTTTGCAGCTCAGAGTCCATGGTGACAAGCATGAGACAGCTGACCTCTACAGAAGCATTAACATGTTTTTCATATTCAACCTTCAAGTTGCGAGATGCATTTTCGGCTGGTTCATCAGGAATTGGGTTCTCTAGAACATAGTCCTTCTTTTCATGCTTGAGAACAATTCTCAGGTTGCGATACCAATCAACAAAATTAGTTCCATTAAGTTTTTCCCTTTCCAAAGCCGATCTCAAAGCAAAACCAGGTGTAGCAGGAGTAGGAGAAGGTGCCATAGAACTACAACAAAGACATGCAAAGATTCTAAGCACTATGTTTATGTAAAAATTTATTAAATATTTTAATAAAAGGCACTCCTATTTTATGTCCCTTTTATAGACACATAGTGAGTATTCAAGATCCATATTCATCAAACACTAGTGAGCTTTGGCATCACTGCTAGAAATTTAATGTCATAGGTAAGCAACACCTTTGCTAATTACATCTTATGTAACTCTTGTTTGTTGAGTATGAAAACAAGTAATGAATGCCTTCGTTAACTTGACTCATGGCCAGGTCAACCTACCCCAAGGGCTCACATGAGGGAGGGAGCACTTCCCGTTTTCGGGTGCCAATTAAGAAACCTACCTCATGTGTGTTTTCTTAGACACCAATTGTCTTGTATAGGTTCCTTCATTACTGAAATCAAGTCCCAACCACTTATGTCCTCAAGCCCAAAACCGTTTTGGTAGCTTGATTAAATCTACCATTGTTATGCGTGATGTGTCCAACACATCCCTATCATCTATTAAGATAGCCATTGATATACTACTTTGGCAGTCATATCAATAATGATCTAAATTCTTGATAGGTGCAACAATTGGATGGACATTTTGATTTAAAATCTGAACTATAGGGATGAACAATATCTACTAAGAACATGGCATCACATGCAATGAGCATAAAGAAAATAGCAAGGATTAAACACACATCCACAGAAAATCAAAATAAGCTATGAAATAGCATGGCCCTTAGCATTAAGATCTCCATCATCATGCTTGTTTGTTCACCTTGCCACCTTGCTTGATTTGTTCACCTAGCCACCTTACTTGATACCATCGTCTTCATCATTATGGATGCAACGCCTTACAACTTTTGATAATGAATTTTACATGAGGGTTTGAAGCATCACAAGTCGACACGCAGGTCGTTATACAATTTAAATAGCCTTATGGCTTGACACGACATGCAGGCCATGTGGAAATTACATGCATCACATACACATAGGCCATACTATTTCACATAATTCCCTGCAAAAATGAGTTAAACAAAAGCAACCCTATGACTCCGGGGTCCGAGGGGCAGAGCCCCTGGCGACAGTCCTGTTGGCCGGTCAGTGGGCGGGTCGAGGGCAGCGTCCTTGGAAAAAAAATTTAGAGGCATGTCTTCTGTCATGGGAAAACACCCTCAAAATTTCCATGGATCAACCAGATTGACCCAATCCGATCTAATATGATTGGCTTGGTCCCATATGGTTACGTTTCAGAAACACTGATGGCAGTAACCCGACCGGTAAGGGCAACGTCGTACCAAGAACGGACTCACCCAAATCAATATTGAATCGGTTTGCGCTTACCATGGATCAACCAGATTGACCCAATCCAACTCAATCTGATTGGCTTGGTCCCATATGGATACATTTCAGAAACCCTGATGGCAGTAACCCGACCGTAAGGGTAACATCGTACCATGAACGGACTCACCCAAATCAAGATTGAGTCAGTTTGCACTTTCCTCAAACCCTAAACCGATCGATCTCATCGATGGCTGCTGTCACCAATTCATGGTATGAACCGGCTGAACATGTAATAGATCCAACCTACTAACCTCACACATCATATGTGCAACATCCAGATCACAAATCTATACGAGATGGCTCTTATACCACTGAAGAGAAGCGCGGTATGCTACACTAGCACAAAAAAAACCTACCGCATAACCAAAAAGCTACTCGCAAGAAGGGGATCACAGATTAGATTACCACTAGACGCGCGTCGATGTAGTGGATCGTCCTCGCCGCAGTCGTTGCGTCGATGGAGTGGATCGTCCTCCTACGCCGCAGTCGCAGCAGTGTCACCGTAGTAGTCCACACGTCCAGGGATGGAACGCCGTGCGTCGGTGTGCAAGCACCTGGTTGCTCGGCAGGGGCAGCGAGAGGAGGAGGCTAGGGTTTCGGGTGAATCACTTCTAAACCATGGAAAGCACCCCCTGTGCCCAGCCTCCTCCCCTCCTTATATAGCCACGAGATGAAACCCTAAACCAGGGCCCATCAGCGTGCTAAGCCGACGAGGTCCATTAATTACAGATCCAATCCAAATTAATGCGTCCCATCCCATTAAGTGTTTGACCCTGCAGGTTCACGTATGTTTGGACATGGATTCGGAAAACTCCTTTTCAATCCAATAGTTGGTGAAAGACCATGTGCAGGTCTATCCTTGTGTGTGATGAGTAATTAACGAGTTTTGAGCTTGGTTTGATTTGAATTGAATTGGATTTGAAACAATTTGAGTGTTGGTTGCTCTTCTTAGTGCTACCGGCCTAGGGGTAGTAGCACCGGACCATTGAGAGCAATTATGATCGATTAATGATTTTGGGATAATCATTGAATATCTTTGTGGGCATTGCTATGTGAAAGGTTTTTCCTTGTCTTTGATGGTTCAGGGCGACGGTGCTAGGTCATGGTGAGGCGGAGGATGACCGGGACTAGGCGAGGAGCGTCAGAGGTCCAGACGGTTGGGAGATCGCCGGAAGATGATCGAAGATGGAGTCCGGGCAAGTCAAGAAGACAAAGAAAGGAGATGATGCTAGCTAGATGCCACGTGGATCAATGAGGGCCATCGGATTGAGGTCTAGTTGATAGGTTAGCGGGTCTAGGTAGTATGCTTTGAAAACCGTGCAAGAAAACCCGGTATGTGTGTGGGTTTTGGGTTAGCCCTTGCATGGCTATGTGTGTGGGTTAATCCTAGCCCTTAGATGAGTGCTCTAGGGTTGAGGGACTCATCCAAGGGTGGTAGGTGGCCCAAGAGTAGTATAAATAGGGGTGGAGGGCTAGCCTCCTCCCCTTGAAGGTTTTTGAGGTTTTTGAATGCTCCTTTGAGCTTTGCCCACATGAAAGTGAGGCTTTGTAACCTCTCCTTCTAGAAATGAAAGTTTTATCCATCGAACTCTGAATTTATTTTGCGCATTTACATCATGTCTGTACTTTACGCAATTTAAATTCAGCATTTACTTTCCTACAATTACATTCTCGCAATTTACTTTCACGCAATTTGGATTTGCCTCCTCTCCTTCTAAATGCTGTTGATCTTGGATGTTTTGAGTGTGTTCATATGATTTTACATCTCTTTTGCACTCTTGGATTGAGTAGAGAACATCTTTTCTTTCAAGTTCCAACTTTATTCAGAACTTGTTCTTTGCTCAGCATTTAGTATCTGATTTTTATAAAAATATATAAAAATTATTTTTAAGTGATTCTTGTTGTAGGAGGTGCGGGACTCTGATATACACCTGAAGAAACATTTTGGAGTTCACTTGTTGCACCGTTTGAGCGCCATGAGGTGAAAACCGAGCCCCAAATTTTCTGCTCGAAGTTCTTGACTGACTGTGTTCTTCGATTTTTCATGTTTTTTCTGTAAGACTTTTTTAGGAAAAATTTGGTGGAGTTCTTGACGACTCTTCTGCTCATAGGGACAAAAATTCTCAAAATTTTGTGAGCTTCAGTAACCCACCAACCTCCTGTTCAAATTGAGGACAATTTCCAGAAATTCTGCTTTTGCTTTTTTGAAAGTGACTTTTGTGATTTGAATTGATCTCCTTTCAAAAAGCATGAAAGATCGAGAAGGCGACTAGAGGGGGGTGAATAGGAGCCAAATAAAATTTTCGAATAAATTCTCCCCCTAGAATTCAATCCACCAAAAGACCAGAAAGAAAGAACTGAACCATCGATCAGGCAAATTCATGAGCAGAGGCTCACCGTTAAGGTCGGATGAGCAAGAAATCAGACTGGTCGGGTAGCTCGGTCGGATGAACGATCGCGAATGGTCGTCGATCTGCTGGTCGGATGAAACGATACTCCCGACCGGAAGTGGTCGGATGAACAGTACTCCCGACCCGAAGTGGTCGGATGAACAGTACTCGGGTGAGCAGTATCCCGACCGGACGAACAGTACGCCCGACCTGCGGAGGTCGGATGAACAGTACTCGGGTGAATAGTGCTCAGATGAACAGTACCTCCCCCCGACCGATGAACAGTACGTCCGACCTATAGAGGTCGGACGAACAGTACTCGGGGTCGGATGAACAGTAAAATCAGCACGATCTTAAAAATGTAAATCGATGTAACTTTTGATCTACTGATCCAAAAACAATAAAACTTGGTGTGCACCTCCCTAAGGATGTCAGAACCTATTTGGGTCATCAATCGAAGGAATTGATACCAAGGTTCCGTCCCTTTTCGATTTAACAAATGCAACACCAAAACAGAGTCACGAACAGACTTTACCCTAACTTGCTGGTGGGAGTTGATGGTCGAATATCCTTGGATAACTCTCCACAAATCACAGCAAGTAAGTACACGAAGAAACAACCCTTCAAGCAGATAGAAACACTATCTCAAAACTAGGCACGTAAATTGGTTTCTTCCAAAACTGAATAGAAGAGGTTGTAGATTGCCTAGATGATTGGGATATGATCTATAGAAGATTCATCCAGCAATCTTTCATCCTTGGCAATAAGAACGAAGCCAATCAAGACTAACGAATCGCAAGTCACACGCTTACGCACTTTAAGAACACAGATTTACAACTTGCAACAAGAACGCAAGGATTGCCTAAATGATTGAAAGCACGAATCCAGAGAAGAGTTCATCAATCATGAATTTCAAAAGGACTCAAAAGCATGTAGAAGGAGATGAGGCAAATCCAAATTACGTAAAGTAAATTGCAAGTAAGTAAATGCGAATTTAGATAATGTAATTTAAGTGCGTAATGTAAATACGTAAGAGAAATGAAACAGAATATAAGTGAAGAACATTTCATTTCGGAAGGGAGGTTTACAAAGCCTCACAACAAAGTGGGCAAAACTCAAACGAGCAAAGCAAAACCTCGTAACCTTCAAAACCTTCACCGAGGGAGGCCTCCCTACACCTCTATTTATAGTGACACAGGATCAATTCCCACCTTTGGATGTTCTCGCTTCAATCCTAAGCCAACATCCAAGAGCCAGGATTTGATCCTTACACCATCACTCTCAACAACTCTCAACTACTCACGAGACTTTCCTCACCTGCTCACCCCAAGGAGACACCCCTCTCCCTGTCTATTCATAGCAGGCTTGGAACACCTACCACCCTTGGATGAGCCTCTAAACCCTAGAGCACTCCATCAAGGGCTGAGATTTTACCCACTCACAAAGCTATGCATGGGCTCACCCGAAACCCAACAACCCAACGGGTTTTGCACGCTTTTCAACTCACACTAACTTGACCCGCTACTCTATCTTCCTGACCGCGATCCAACGGTCCTCCTAGATCAGAGCAACTCCAAGTTAGCATCTCATCCATTCCTTTGTCTTCTCGGCTTGCAGCTACTCCCTGGCCTCAGTCATCTTTGGCGACACCTTGATCATCTGGACCTCAGCTCTCCCAGCCTAGTCCTGATCCCCTTCGCCTCACCATGACCTAGCTCCAAAGTCCTGCAACCATCATAGACAAGGAAACCACATCACATAGCAATGTCCAACAACACATATCCATCTCAACAGAAAGATATACACTACGCTGACCAGCAAAACCCTGACCACACATGGTCTGACCACTGGTCTCCATCCCGACCACAGACCTGACCACTGGTCTCCATCCCGACCACTCGAGGTCTGACCACTGGTCTCCATCCCGACCACTCGGGGTCTGACCACTGGTCTTCGTCCCGACCACTCGGGGTCTGACTACTGGTCTCCGACCAGCGAGAGCCCCGACCACTTGGTCGGACGACCCGACCACTCGGGGTCGGACGACTGGTCTGCAACACAGCCAAAGCCCAGACCACTCTGGGTCGGACGACTGGTCTCCCTCTCGACCAGCGAAAGCCTCCGACCACTCGGGGTCGGACAACTGACCACTCGGATCAAACTCAAATTCAAGTACAACATGCTAAACCACAGTCAATTACTCATCACCATCAGGGATAGACCTCCACATGGTCTTTCAAAGCAAGAGTTGGATTGATTCCTCTTTATCTTGGACACTAGACAACCAGGATTGTGACTCAAAAATCCCCACATATTTTATGGTACTTATCCATGCAAGCTAGGGGTACGCATAGTTGTCTAGTTTTTCGGGTTTTTCACGATTTCCTTTGAGCGATCTTGTCGAGTTTTTTGTTGGAATATTTTGGGGGAAAATTTATTTGCGACCAATCACCCCCCCCTCTGTTCGCCATCTCGATCCTTCAGTTGGTAGCGGCTCCTTGCAAAGTATGCCAACTCCCAAACATACTATGATCAAATCGGACATAACCTATCAAAAGTACTCATGTAATAATCCCTTCGCCAAGTATATGAAGATTGAACTCAAGGCGAGAAGCATGTCATCCTTTGATGATTCAATCCATCTCTCGTATCCGTGATATATTAATAAGTTGTGATTGACTCCTCATTCACGGCATGGCCATGCACTTCCTTAATCATATCACACGAGTGGCGTTGTCATATATCTCCATTTCATTGGAGTGGCAAATTCCATCTTGACTGCTCACTTCCCTCTGCACGTTTCATAGTAAACATGAAAGCTACCTTTATAACTATCCGGTTAGAAAGTAGTGTTTGATAGCCCCAAGGAAAACTATTACACATGTAGGGAATATGACAATCTCAGGTCTAAGGATCATACATCTACTATGTATGAGATACACTGATGACACATAAGAATGAAACATTCTCGCAGTGTCCCATGGCGGGTCTATCTAACCCATGTTCTTCAACATGCGTCCACAATGTATAGATGATATCTCCATATCCCATGATTTATGAAGCATGATCATCGATCACTACATGTGCTGATCTATTCATCGTTGTCCTATACGATGATATCCGATCAGAGATATTTATCGAATTATATCAATAAGTAAAGAGCTTCATAAGCAAGTCACATACTTGTTGATCAATACAATGATATACATTCATTGGACCAATAATAATTTTATTATTCATAAACATAGTCATGTTACAATCATCTAGATGATTGCCTCAAGGGCATAACACTAACAGTCGCCCCTTGGCAACTATTTTTTGATGGATCGATATGTAGAGAAGGTGACGGTATTCTAGTTGTGCTGGTGTCGACAAAAGGGTTTAGTTTTGAATTCGCATTCAGTCTAAATTGTTGATGTTCTAATAATCAAGCCGAGTACGAAGCATTGCACAAAGGCCTTCAGCTGCTCGATAATATTGGAGTAGATTATATTGAGGCTTATGGTGATTCCTTGCTAGTGGTCCAGTAGATTAAGGGAGATGATAACTGCTATGATGAAATTTTGATCAAGTATTTGGAGTAGTGCCTTATTTTGATCGTCTCATTTACGTGTCTTACGATTAGTCATATTCCTCAAGAGTTAAACTAATGAGGACATCAATCTTTTGGATATGCGCATACATCATGGTCCAATGACAAGAGCTCATGCACGTAAATTAAATCATGAGGTGAGCTCGTTTCTTGTTGTTCATAATAATGATATTGGTGATGGGATGCTACTAAATATTTTTGATGTTTTACTACTTAGGAATATGAGAGAAGCACTACCAGGACAGCCACAAGCACTCAGTTTGTTGGCACAATTCAGATTGACGCCATGTCGAACCGGCCTCTTCTACTCCAAGCTGGCGCACTTTCTGAAGGGCGCCATCACCTCCATGCTACCACATCCCCAGATGGACTCCACCCTTGCCACACCAACTCAAGCCGGACTCCAAGTCGTCCACAATTCGGGCTCTGTGTTCAGTTTGGAGTTAGTAGACAACACTGCATTAAAATGAGCATATCTCCCTCATACGGAGTCCAATGGAGGAGTTCTTGTGATCGTTAGAAAGATAACGATGAGATATTCCCAGTGGATCTATTCCCAGCCCCAGATTCATTGCAGATAGGCTGAAATTATCAAAAAAATGTGTTTTATTACTATTTTGGGTTGTTTCGGGCTTTGTAAGCATGTGGGGGCCCAAGCCCAGGTTGTGTGCACCCCCTGGCTGCACAAATCCTAGCTCGACCCTCTCATATCCCTCCCTCTTATATACTCAGTAGCCGCCACCTTAAACACTTGGGTTTTGCTTAGATTACAACTAGACACTTTGTTAGTTTTTCGTTGTACATCAATTTGTGGAACCCAACTCGTGTGCTTAATATTATTCGCAATTTCAGATTGCATCTTCTACGTTCTTGCTTGTATTATCGATTCGCATGCAGGGATAAGCCTTCTTGGTGAGGTCAACCATCTTTGTGCATGGTTGATAACCAAAGGAGCCATGGTGTAGTGATTGCAGGGTTTGAATCAGTTCTGATTGGAAGCCGGATCGTCAACATCGAGTTCTCCATCAATCAATTTAGTACCACCTGTCAGAAGATCGGGCCACCGTTCGCATCAAGTGGTATCAGAGCCACGATTACCCGATAGGTAATCCTTGTATCCCCACTTTTGTTTTGCCTTCATCCAAGAGTCCAGAAAAATTGCCCCACAAAAAAGTTCTGCATCGTTTCTGCTGTCCTACAACCCCTTGTGCCTTTGCAATTTTTATTTTTAGTTTTGCTTTGTTAAATTTGTGTCCATCATCGTCGTCTTGTTGCTGGTTTGAAGTCGTGATCCAAATCTCTAGTTGTCACCTTCTGTTGCCCTAATTCTTGTTTGCTCCGTGAGTCATCCCTCCACCGCCAACCCCCAAAACCAAACCAAGTCCTACTCCGTTTGCCCCTGTCGTTGCCTTGCATTATATATCCCGCTCTACAAGTCCTAGATAGGTCGCGGGCCACCTTGTGTTAATTGCCCTGCACCGCTAGCCTCCGATTTTTCACCCGCGATCCTATTGCTAGCTCAGCCCTAATCGAAAGAAAGAAGTGAAGTCCCAGGTAATTCTAGATTGCGCAGTGCTCAGTAAAACGGGCATTACTTTTGCATACGAACTCTGATTGGGGCATACTTTTTTTTGGTTCTAAGAGGACCATGAGGCGCATGTGAAAAAAAACACATGTCTTCTGACTTGTACTATTTTTGACCCTCAAAATCGGCCTCTAAGACCGAGTTTCGGCCTAGAAAGTTTTTTTGTGCTGTTTTTGCTGTTTTTCATTCATTTGTTTAACGTTTTCTCTCGTTCCAAAACATAAGATTTTTGTTTTGCCTTTGAGTTGAAAGAAAGAAAAAAAAAGGTAAGTGCAAAAAAAAAGAGAAGAGCAACAATGAAAAAAAATTAGAGAGAAGAAAAGAAGCAAAAGGAGGGAAAGAGAAGCAGATAATAAGAATTGCTTGCATCCTTTGAGTCCTTTGTACTTTGATATATCCCTTACTTGGTTGAACCAGTTCTAGGAACACCTTTAGGTGAGAAACTGTGACAAGTACATTGGAAATTTATTCAGCTTGCTAATCTAACTTCGATATTGCTTATTCCTTGCTACCTAACATTGCCTTCCGAGCTCCACATACTTCTTATCAGTTCAGGTTCTCCTTTGCAATCGCCTCACTCACGCTCTAGTCACGGTATCACAAACTAGCCACCGGTTGTCCACTCGCTACTTTGGTAAGAACATTTGTAGGAGCGTGGTAAGACGCTTGAGAGTGAGTGATTCCACCTTCCATCACCTAGTTAGTTGATAGAGACATACTCTTGTGTTGTCTTTTATCTTATACTAACAATGGCAGGATTGGAAGTTGAAGCTGTGGATGGAGAGGAGTGTATTATGAGAAAGGAGTTTAACAACACGCTAAATGGCATCAATGCAAACATCGCAAAGATCGATCGAGACAATGAGCATAGATTGGAGAGAATAGAGCGAAGTATTGCCCATATTCTCACAAGGATGGAGAACTTTGAGAGACAACCACCTCTCAATGGGGCTCGAAGAGTGGAGGAGAATGAAGAGTCTGTCGCGGGAGATGATGTGATGGAGAAGACCACGACGCCTTCGCTGCTCACGCCGCTGCACAAGATGTACAACAACAACGATGCCTGAATAACAACTATCATGGTATGGGATGTAATAATTTTAATCAACGCAATGGTCGCGGATATGGGATGATTAAAATTACCATATCAACGCATATCATTAAATTTACCATACCATCTTTTTCTAGTGCATATGATGCTGAAATTTCTTTAGATTGGGAAATGACTGTTGAACAAAAATTTAACTCCCACTTAGTTCCTGAAGTACATAGAGTCAGACAAGCTACTAGTGATTTCAAATATTTTGCTATCATTTAGTAGAATGAAATAGTAAATTCTGGCTTACAACCTGATACATGGGATAGATTAAAGAGAGCTATGCGTAGTAGATTTATTCCTCCTTATAAACGTGATCTACGTAAGAAATTGCAACACTTGAATCAAGGTAATAGATCTGTATAGGAGTACTATCAAGAGCTACAGATAGGAATGTTGCGTTGTGAGGTATTTGAGGATGAAGAAGATAAGATTGCTCATTTTTATGGAGGTTTACGACGTGAAATTCAAGACATAATTGATTACAAAGAATATAATGATATCAATAGATTATTCTAGCTTGCTATGTTTGGCAGAAAAAGAATTGCAGGGACGACGACAAAGGTCAAGAAGCAACTTCGGTAGTACATCTACACCAAAATCAACACCAAGGCAAGCCAAATCAACCCTGACTCCTGCTAATCGGCCTACTGCCCCCTCCATGCGTAGGGCACATTAAACATCACCACCACCACAGTCACGTGCACCCGAGGTAAGTAAATCTACTAATGTGCAGGCACCAACAAAGAGCTCTTCATTGGTTGCTTCCATAGGTCGACGGCTGGGATTATGTACCATCGTTGCAAGGGAATGGGTCATGTCATGAAAGATTGCCCAAGTTAGCGAGCGTACATTGCAACAGAAGAAGGTGGGTATATTAGTGCTATTGATGTTGAGGATGAATATGCTTCTGCAGCTAACCTTGCAGATAATGAAGATGACCATGAGACACACAACGATGGTGAGGACATTTTAGGGACTGCTGCCACAGGGAATTAAAGGACCATAATTGTGCAGCGAGTGTTGAGCGCTCAAATGGAGCCAGTGGAGAAGATACAATGCCATAATTTGTTTCAGATTTATCTCATCATCCAGGACCGTCGTGTTCGTGTGATAATTGATGGTGGGAGTTGCAATAACTTGGTGAGTTCAGATCTGGTCAAGAAGCTTTGACTACACATGCACATCCTCATCCATACTATATTCAATAGTTTAACAATAAACTGCGAGAGTGCATTTTTCCATTAGAACATACCATGATTTTGCTGATTTTGAAGTAGTGCCTACGCAAGCATGTTCACTTTTATTAGGCCGTCCATGGGAATTTGATACTAATGCAACTCATCATGGCAGAAGTAATAAATACATTCTTATGCACAAAGGAAAGAAAATTACTTTGCTTCCTATGACACCTGTTGAAATTGTGCAATGTGATAAAGAGAGAGCTCAAAATGAGAATAAAAAGAGTGCACCAGAATCTAAAAATTAGCAAGTAGCTAAGAACGTTTTCCCACCTAAGAAAGACAAGAAAGCACCTAGTTCTAAGTCTGAGGGAATTACATTGAAAGCTGGCGTTATGCTTGCTACAAAATCTTATCTTGCTGAAATTACTGAGAATGATGCACCGTGCTATGCTTTAATGTGCAAAGAGGCTTTATTTTCACTTAATGATATTCCTAGCTCTTTTTCTCCTGTTGTCATTAACCTTTTGCAGGAGTACGAGGATGTGTTTCCAGCTGAGATACCCCTGGGGCTGCCACCTATTAGAGGTATTGAGCACCAAATTGATTTGATCCCAGGAGCGAGTTTGCCAAACTGTGCTGCATATAGGACCAATCCAGAGGAGACTAAGGAAATTCAGCGACAAGTCCAAAAGCTTTTGGACCAAGTGTACATACGGGAAAGCTTTAGTCCATGTGTCGTTCCTGTTCTTTTGGTTCCTAAGAAAGACGGTAGTTGGCGTATGTGTGTTGATTGTAGAGCCATTAGCAATATCACAATAAGGTATCGTCATCCTATTCCTAGGTTAGACGACATGCTTGATGAGTGAGTGGTTCTATTATTTTCACAAAAATTGACTTGCATAATGGATACCACCAGATTAGAATGAAATTGGGAGATGAATGGAAAACAACATTTAAAACTAAGTTCAGTTTATATGAGTGGTTAGTCATGCCTTTTGGTTTAACTAATGCACCTAGCACTTTCATGCGTTTGATGAACGAAGTTTTACATGTTTTCATTGGAAAATTTGTGGTGGTATATTTTGATGATATTTTGATCTATAGCAAGTCACATAAAGAACACATAGGATATTTGCGTGTTGTTTTTAATGCCTTGAGAGATGCATGTTTGTTTGGTAATCTTGAGAAGTGCACCTTTTGCACAGATCGAGTCTCTTTTCTTGGCTATGTTGTTGCTCCACAGGAAATTGAAGTGGATGAAGCAAAAATTGAAGCCATCAAGAGCTAGCCAACCCTTGAGATAGTCACACAGGTGAGAAGTTTTCATGATCTTGTAGGATTCTATAGACGTTTCATGAAAGTTTTCAGCACCATTGCTGCCCTGCAGAATGAATTGACAAAGAAGGACATATCTTTCCAATGGGGACTAGCACAACAACAAGCTTTTAACACGCTGAAAGAGAAGCTTACACATTCACCTCTACTCCAACTTCCAGATTTTGGTAAGACATTTGAATTAGAACGCGATGCTAGCGGAATTGGTATAGGAGGTCTGCTACTACAATAAGGTAAACATGTTGCTTACTTTAGTGAGAAATTGAATGGGCCAACTTTGAATTACTCCACCTACGATAAAGAATTGTATGCTTTAGTGTGAGTATTAGAAACATGGCAACACTATCTTTGGCCTAAGGAGTTCGTTATTCATTCTGATCATGAATCTTTGAAGCATATTAGAAGTCATGCCAAACTGAATAAACGACATGCTAAATGGGTTGAATTCATAGAGTCATTTCCATATATCATTAAACACAAGAGGGGTAAAGACAATGTAATTGCTGATGCGTTATCGAGGCGATATAATATGTTGCCTCAACTTGATCATAAATTTTTTGGTTTAGAGACAATAAAAGACTTATATGCCACTGATTTAGACTTTAAAGATGCATTTGAAAACTGTAGAGAAGGAAGAACATGGAATAAATATGTGCTGAATGATGGATTATTATATCGTGCTAATAAGCTATGTGTTCCTGCTAGCTCTATTCGCCTTTTGTTTTTGCAAGAAGCGCATAGAGGTGGTTTGATGGGTCATTTTAAAGTGAAGAAAACTGAAGATGTACTGGCCGCACATTTCTTTTGGCCAAAGATGAGACTCGATATCGAGCGCTACGTGTCACGCTGCACTACGTGCAATAAAGCTAAGTCTCGCTCTAATCCACATGGTCTTTATATGTCTACTCCTATTCGTAGCGTTCCATGGGAGGATATTTCTATGGACTTTGTTTTAGGGTTGCATAGGACAAAGAGGGGGAGGGATAGTATTTTTGTGGTTGTGGACCGATTTTCTAAAATTGCACACTTTATACCTTGTCATAAGAGCGATGATGCTACAAACGTTGCTGATTTGTTTTCAGGGAGATTGTACGCCTACATAGAGTGCCAAACACAATTGTTTCAGATCATGACGCTAAGTTCTTGAGTCAGTTTTGGAGAAGCTTATGGAATAAATTGGGGTCAAAGTTGTAGTTTTCAACTACATGTCATCCCCAAACTGACGAACAAACAGAGGTCATCAACCATACGTTGTCAACCATATTGAGTACTATTTTAAAAAAGAATTTGAAGTTGTGGGAAGAGTGTTTACCGCACATTGAGTTTGCTTATAACAGGTCGGTACACTCTACCACCAAGGTAAGTCCAGTTCAGGTAGTGTATGGATTTAATCCTCATGCTCCAATTGATCTTTTGCCCTTGCCTACTTCTGAAAAGGTGAATTTAGATGCTAAGAAGTGTGCTGAATTTATTTTTGATAATGCATGAAACAACTAAGGAGAACATAGTAAAGATGACTGAAAAGTATAAGATTGCTGGTAGCTAGGGTAGAAAATATTTATCTTTTGAACCGGGTGATCTTGTTTGGCTACATTTAAGAAAAGATAGGTTTCCTTATTTGAGAAAGTCTAAATTAATGCCTCGAGCTGATGGTCCTTTCAAAATTCATGAAAAGATTAACGATAATGCATATAAGCTTGAGTTGCCTGCAGATTTTGGGGTTAGTCCTATGTTTAATATTTTTGATTTAAAGCCGTACATGGGAGAAGAGGATGAGCTTGAGTCAAGGATGACTCCAATTCAAGATGGGGAGGATTATGAGGACATCACTCTTTTGGATACGCACATACATCATGGTCGAATAAAAAGAGCTCGTGCACGTAAATTAAATCATGAGGTGAGCTCGTTTCTCACTGTTCATAATAATGATAATGAGGATGGGATGCTACTAAATATTTGTGATGTTTTACTACTTAGGAACATGGGAAAAGCACTACCAGGATAGCCACAAGCACTCAGTTTGTTGGCATAATTCAGATTGACGTAAGTTGAACCGGCCTCTTCTACTCCAAGTTGGAGCACTTTTCGAAGGGCACCATCACCTCCATGCAACCATATCCCCAGCTAGACTCCACCCTTGCCACGCCAACTCAAGCCAGACTCCAAGTCATCAACAATTAAAATGGGCATAGCTCCCTCATATGGAGTCCAATGGAGGAGTTATTTTGCTCATTAGAAAGATAACGACGAGATATTTCCAATCGATATTGCCCCAGCCCCAGATTCATTGCAGATCATCCAGAATTATCAAAATAATGTGTTGTATTGCTATTTTGGGTTGTTTGGGGCTTTGTAAGTGTGTGGGGGCCCAAGCCCAGGTTGTGTGCACCCCTTGGCCGTACAAACCCTAGCTCAACCCTCTCACATCCCTCCCTCTCATATACTCAATAGTCCCTGCCTTAAACACTTGGGTTTTGCTTATATTACAACTAGACACTTTGTTAGTTTTTCACCGTACATCAGTTTGTGGAACCCCAACTCGTGTGCTTAATATTATTGACAATTTTAGATTGTATCTTCTACGTTCTTGCTTGTGTTCTCGATTCGCATGCAGGGATAAACCTTCTTGGCGAGGTCAACCATGTTTGTGCATGGTTGATAACCAAAGGAGCCGTGGTGTAGCGATTGAAGGGTTTGAATCAGTTCTGATTGGAAGTCGGATCGTCAACGTCGAGTTCTCCATCAATCGATTTAGTACCACCTGTCAGATGATCGAGCCATCGTTCGCATCATAAACGGCAAGGCTAACTTATTAGCTCAATAAGCATCAGGCTATAAAGTTTTTGGCCGATTTGAGGAATGTGAGCTGATTGAAAAGACAATCATGTGTGCCACCACTGCCGACTAGAGGGTTAAAATAATGGAGTATTTGATTGATCCCTCAAAACCTACTGATTAGAGAATTAGGCGACAAGCTTTAAAGTATGTTGTCCTCGATAATTTATTATATTATCAAACTTTAGAGTGTTTGTTGCTAAGATGGATTGAAGCCGATGAAGCCTAGGTAGGTATGGGAGATGTGCATGAAAGTATTTGTGGATCCCATTAATCGGCTCATAAGATGAAGTGGCTGCTAAGGCGCACTAGATATTTTTGGCCGACAATGCTGGAAGATTGCTTCAGATATTACAAATGATGCCAGACTTGTCAGAAATTTGGCAACGTGCAATTGGCACCAGCGTCGGCTTTACATCCGATTATCAAGCCTTAGCCATTTAGAGGATGGGGGATAGATGTAATCGGTCAAATATTTCTTGATCAAGTAAATGCCACAAGTTTATTTTGGATGCAACCGATTATTTTTCTAAATGGGTTGAAGTTATCCCACTCAAGAAGGTTACAATTGTTGAAGCCATCGAATTTGTTACATAACATATTGTTCATCAGTTTGGAATACCACAAACTATTATGACCGATCATGGTACTGTGTTTATGTCCGATGATTTTCAAAGTTTTGCCAAAGGTTTGGGCATCAAGTTATTAAATTCATCGCCTTATTATGTTCAAGCTAATGGTCAAGCCGAATTGTCCAATAAAACATTGATCAAGTTAATCAAAAGAAAGATTGAGGAAAAACCAAGGAACTGGCATGCAACACTATAAGAGTCATTATGAGCTTATCGGCTTGCATATCATGGTGCAAAGTTATCACCCTATCAATTGGTTTATGGATAGGAAGTCATTTTGCCTGTAAAAATTAATATCGACTCCATACGTATAGCCAGGCAAAATGGATTGTCGGCTCAGAACTATAAGGATCAGATGATTGATAATTTGGATGATTTGGCAGAGTTACGCTTACATACGTTGGATCGGCTTAAGAAGAATAAGCAAGGATTGCGAAAGCCTATAACAAGAAGGTAATGCCTAAGTCGTTTTGTGAAGCCGATTTAGTCTAGAAACCATATTACCTGTCGGCTCTAGGGATAACCGATTTGGTAAATGGTCTCCGACGTGGGAAGGACCGTATAATATAAATCGGCTTGTGAATGGAAATTCCTACATTCTAGAAATGTTGGAAGGAATAGTGTTTTTTAAGGCGATTAACGGAAAATACTTGATGAAATACTATCCTAGCGTTTGGTTTGGATCCTGATCGGCTAAAGGCAGCTATCAAGTATTAGAAGGCCAAATTAAATCGTTGTGGTTAATTCTGGCTGAAACTAGGGATTCAAAGCCGATTACACATATCATATTCGTAGGAATTAAAACTTGAATAGAAATCGGTTAAATAGCCGATTGATATTACAAAATACTTGGAATATTCCAGAATTGTTTAAGGCCACCAGCATTACAAGATACAAAATATTGTTTTAGAGAATCTTCGATGTAAGCTGATTAAATTCTGGAGTTATGAAGTCTGGCGCCCAAAGCCGATAAAGCCGCAGCAGCCTTGGCAATGATCGCCTCTACGTCCTCCAAGGTTTTATCGTCTTCTTCTTGAGTTCTAGGGAGGGGAGTGATCTTAACCGATTGCTTCTTTACTAACACAATGGTAAGACCAAGATCAAGCTTATGGTCCTTTAGGGCCGATGCTGATGCGGCCATCTGCTCATGTGACTCGGCCAGAGTGGCGGACACCTTGGCCAGCTCCTCCTCCAAAGACTTCTTATTCGATTCCAGCTTCAGCACCAGCTCCTTGGTGGCCTTGAAGTCCTTTGAGTCCTTATCAAACTTTGCCTTTTTGGTTCTTGCATTGGCTACCAGACTGTCAAGCAGCTTCTGGTCTTCTTGCTGCGCCACCCGACGAGAAATTCTGGCCTTGGCGGCCTCCACCTCGCCCTTTCTTGTGAAGATGATAGACATCAAGGAGGGCAGCCATCACCTCTTCAAGAAAATTGGCTTGCACCGTTGCCATGGCATCCCGCAGTGGCTGTGAGTCCTCGTGGAGCTTGGCCGATGGCGAGCAGACCAAATAAAAAAAGTGATTAAGCTTATTCGCCATACCAGGAGCCGATTTCACTTCAACCGACGCGTCCTTCGAGACCGCCAGGATCTTTTAGATTTCCTCCAGAAAATTCTCCACGCTAAGGTCGACATCGTCTTCGATGTCAGACCAGTCAAAACCCAGAACATTGCTAACCGAATCGGCTGGCTTCGAATTGGGTTTGGAGGTGATGGGAGTGGCATGGTGACTAGAGTGGCTTTTGATAACTACGGCAATTGGTGTCGACTGCAATGCAGGAGAACGAAAGTTCAATTCAGCTGGCAAGTGGGCTAGGACATCGGCTGTGAAAGTGGAAGGAGACAAAGTAGGCTGCAAAAAGTATCATAAAAGTTATTAGCCGATGTTAAAAAGGTAATTGTGGTAAGTCAATGAGAGAGGGATGTACCTGGCCGGTAGCCGATTCATGAGGAGAGCTTTCGACCGATTGTTCTTGCGGCTTGCTCCCTCTGCTGGCCAGTACTTTTTTATTGGCACGAGCATGTTTCTTCTTTGTTGAACAATCGTTTAAAAGGATAAGTAAACAGGAAGCAATAAAGGAAGAGGAATTAAGCCGATATACACTTACTTGGTGGTTATTTGTCAATATTAGAGAGAGACGGGGACTAGATGCCCAAGGTACCGGAGGTATACCCTGATACGGCAGTCGGACATGGCCATTTATAAGCCTAGCCGGTGCTCGATGGATAAGTGATGGCCTTCTTGCCTACTGCCTTAGTCTGAAGAATAAAAGGTAAAATTCGATCAAAATTCAAATTCAGCAAGAAGTGTAGAAGAAACGGGAATCTGCTTCAAGCCAATACCTCGACGGTGATATTTACAAAGCTTGAGTTAGTATAATCTTATGAGCTAGCTTCGCTAGAACTCAAGCTATCATTACTGGTGTTAGCTATCGATGACGACGGAGGAAGATTTGGGAAAAAAGCGGCCATTACAGCCGATATGCTCCGCGTAGGTGGATATAAGGCTTCACTTATAGCCGGGCACCATCACGTGAAGCTTCCTGCCCTTCGAGTGTGAAGAAAGAAGTGTGGTAGACGTGTAATGGAAGATCATCGGCCATGTGGAGGACAATGTTGGTCGCAGAAGCTTTGCGAATTTGCTCCCTTGGCTGAAGCCGATCAAACAATTGGAAACTTGGGGGACTTGCCCAAACCCCAACTGCCTTGCATATATCGACGGATGATAAAATTCTTATGAAGGAGAATAAGTCCGGTTCCTGGTATGCAAGCCGACAGAAATACGCTCAGAGACAGAAAAATCTTATATAGCTCGAGTGAAGCTTCGCACATACAATGGCTGTCGGTTGACAAATGGATGAACGAATGGTAGGGGTAATCATTGTCTTCTTTGTAGCTGAAGAAATCATGTTGGCTAAAGTCTTCATTGCAAAGTTCAAGAAAGAAGACCAGATATTTCCTCGAGCCGATCGGAGTAATTTTAGCCTCGCTACCAGAACACAAGATAAACCTTTCACCAAAGGATCGTCTTTCTCTATATTTAGCTCCACCCTCCAAGATTTTTTCACGAGGAAAAGGTGTTCGTTCGGTTGGGTTGAGTTGGAAGGATCAGCAGAATATGCAGTACAGCCATGTCTGAAAGAACCATAGGGGTCCTCCAACATTTCCAATAGAGTACGACCCTACTCCGTTGAATAATCGGCTACTGATGATGTGCATCTTTGATATACAGAGCCTAAGAAAATTTTTCCTAGGGCTAGCCGACGGCCTTCTACTAATTGTTCTGCTAGGGCCTGGTAAACTTATGTCAACCCAAGTGATGCTCCAAAGAAGAGAAAGTGATCCAACCACATGTTCAAGAAGGAGACATGTTCCTTATCCGATACTGGGACGGCTCCTTGGTTGTTGTTGATATACTTGTTCCAGCCCTCTCCCTTTGAATGGATCAGCTTATGAGTGGGCTTGGCGCTAAAAGCCGACACTTGATCTCCATCGGGCCTTAAGCAACAAAGTTTTGCCACATCTAAGAGTGTTAGGCCGACTGGGCCAATTTTGAACAGAAATGCTTTAAAAGTATCCAACCAAAAATAACAAGCCATAGCCACTAAGGGCTCGTTGGCCTCTGGATCGGCTAAGGACAAAGGGAGACACTCTGCTATGCCTATGCGCTCCCATTCAACCATCTTATGGGCTGCAACCCGATTGTACCATTGCCCCACCCTTTAAGAGCTGTCAGCCAAGCCCTAAACCTCTTACTCCATCTCTCTATTTTGTACTCGGGGGCCGATAAAGATAAGGTAACTCTTGCTCTATTATAACCGACGAATCAAGACTCCCTACCGGCCCTAAGTAAAACTGATCATTACTGTTGGGTATGGGGATAAGTACCTGATTGGGATCCATTAGCCAATGGAATGAAAACTGACGAAGGATGTTGAGCAGGAGACTTGAAGTGCAGAGAAGAAGCCGATTGCAGTGGGTTCGAGAGCTCGTGTGCGTAAAAATGACGGAAGAATGTACATCATATATATAGTGGGGTAAGGTAAACAGTAAAAGGTGGAAAATTTTCCCGAAACAGCGCGGGTGGTTAATGAAAAAGATACGTGGAGGATTTGACGGCGCCATAAATGAAGTGGTTACCAACAGGAATGTTGCGTTAAGCCGATGATAATAAGTCGACGAAAGAAGTTTTTTAAAAGATAACATGTTATCTCCCAAAAATGGGGGGTATATGTTTGCACCAGAATTTGGCGAGGCATGGCTAAATTATCAGGCTAAGGATAACAGGGTATTTTGGCCAATATCGGATAAGGAAAGAAAAGTTAAAGATAGTATTATTGCCAATATTGATCTAAACATGGCATCAGTCCGAGTAGAGGCTGATACGGGTCATGGTGGATAATGTGTCAAAAAAGGACACGATCGGTCGATCTGCTATAAAAGATAGTCAAGGGCGTGCGAGGACAACAACACAATCAACTCGCACTACTTTTTATTTACTTTCTTGTCGATTAGGAGTAGGCTTGTAATTTAGTCTTTTCCTATAATACGATTTTGATCAATAAAGTTGCGCATCGCCAATTGTTGATCACCTTCAATTACGTCAATCAAGTTTGGTTTTCTCCGATCTTGTTGCGCATCGCCTTCTTCGGGAAGATCTGCCTCTTATCATCTGATTGACCCTAATCGGCTAATTAAACTTATCGTTACCTTAGATCTTATTAGCCTTTTGGCTGTTTAGATCTTTTGCCGATTGTAATTTCATATCGGCTTTAAAAATATCTTCTATTTATCTTATCGATTGCAAGATCAAATCAGTTGGCACGCCTCAAATTATAGAACCCGATGTTCGTCACGTGTGTTGTAACCGATAGAACCCTCTTCACGTTTTTGGTGCCAATAGTTGTTATCCTTCTTTAATGAAATAGTAGAGCTCTTGGCCAATTTTTTTTTAAAAAAAACATATAGTTCAAACACTTGTACTAGTCAATAATATTAGCAGTAATAAAATGGCCAGGGACAAAAGCCCACTCTTCATCGTAGAATTGGCCTATTTGGGGAATTTTTTTTTTTTGAAAAGCTACTTTTTTTTTGTGGCTTTTTATGAGATATCGTTTGATAAAGAGCTAATTTTTTTCACAATAAGTTGTAAAAGTATATCCCACCCATCCTACTTTTATCTTTTGGTTTTTGGCTTTTAGCTTATAATAAAAACCGCTTAAAAATGATTTGTTCGAGAGATTTACTTGCTTTTTAGTAACTGAAGCTGAATTTAAATCCCCTAATCTGGACCGTAAGATCCGGTAGTACTACCGCCTTGGTCCTTGATTCTATTTGCAAGGGTCTTCGAGAAAATCTCGTTCTTTTCGAAGTGAATAAACTCTTACAAAACTCCAAAGCAATGCCTTTCATTTCTTCTATATCAGTACTTTCCGTACCATCTTGTCTCAATAACCGGGATATTCTATTCTTCTTTCTCCGCTGATTAGTTCTTTGCTGAGAAAATCTGTCTCTACATTGTTGGGAAACCACGTGGCTCAATGAAAAGCTCACGATGGTCTCTTAGTCAAAACCCTAGACGACTACTATATAAGGAGGGGGTCTCCCCTATGTACAAGCAATCAAAAATCAATAAAGAATTCTGTCGTCGCTCCCCATATACCTGTGTCTCTCTCTCTGTTCTTTAATTTAGATCTGTTCGGGAACCCGGACTATTCGATAGCGAGGTTCCTTAACACGTTATCAGCACGAAGCTCTACCGGAGTTCAGTTTTGAAAGGTGAGAAAGGTGGGTTTCGGCGATTGAATCTAATCGCTGTTGTTCTCTATGCATGCATCTAACCTACGCATATAGTATTGTCCGTCACGTGGCACGAAGCTACTCGGAGAACGCTCGAAGCTACTCAGTACGGCACGAAGCTACAGTACTATTCATTCAAAAAAACATCGGATTGCGCGCCGCCGGCACGAAGCCACGCTCGGCTCGCCTCGACCGCGACACGCACGGCCCGCGAATCGCGCCGCCCACCGAGTCCGGCGCGCTCGCGCACGGCTGCGCCTCCCGGCTACGCCCGCGTACCGCCACCCGGCCGGCCTCCGCCGTCGCCGATCGGCTCGCCGCAGACGCCGCAGCGCCGCCGCTGACTTCACCCGCTGACGCGGCCTTGCAGCATTGCCGTCGCTGCCTCGGCCTTGCGGCATTGCGCGCCTCGGCCATGCAAAGACTGTCGCCGTCGCCTTGTCGGCCTTGCCGAACGTCGAGCAGCCGGACTCGCCGCCGTCGCCACTTGTCGGCGCGCGCGCCCGGTCGTCGAGCCGCGCGGTTCTGGTGGCGGCCGCGCGGCCGGCCTCGCTTGCGGCCACGCCGTCGCCTTCGCCTCCTCGGTTCGCCGCCGCTCGGCGCCCAGCGCTTCTGATGCGCGCCGCCGCCACCGCTTCGCCTCGGCCTCCGCGTCCGGCTCGGCTGCCGCCGCCACCGCTCGGGCGCCCGGCTTGTAGTCACGTCGCTCACTGCGGCCGCCCCCCGCCCACGGCCTTCGCCTCGCTTCGCTGTCCTCGCCCGACCTTGGCCTCGCGATGCTCGCCGCCCATCGCCCGGCAGCGCCGCCGAAGTTTCGCCACCGTCGGCCCTTAAACCGTGCGCGCCATCGCCCCGGCCCGCCACTCGCTACCTCCCGGACCTGGCTTGCAGCCGCGTGAAGGCAAGGCGGCGCGCGTGGGGAAGGAGAGGCAGCGTGCGTGGGAAAAAGGAAAGGGAGCAGGCCCAAAAGCCGGTTCGACCGAGAAAGAAAGGAAAAAGGAAAGAAAGAAAGAAAAAGAAAGAAAAAAAACGAAAAAGAAAAAAATTGTAGCCGGTCTCTTTCGAGAGCATGTTGCCAGCATGGGTTTATTAGAAAGCCTCTGATTCTGGAAATGAGGACCATAAGTATAAAACCAACTCCTGTTAAAAATAAGTGATTATCCTATCGAGATAGAATGAT
The DNA here is from genome assembly GCA_036346275.1 of Otatea glauca. Taxonomy (NCBI): domain Eukaryota; kingdom Viridiplantae; phylum Streptophyta; class Magnoliopsida; order Poales; family Poaceae; genus Otatea; species Otatea glauca. The sequence goes on from CM070719.1 coordinate 38,649,556, forward strand.
GCACTATAGATACTGGGGTTGCAGCGGTACTTAGATTAACTGTTGTAATACTTTATCTTGGTGTGCTGTTCTATTGAGTATAGACTTATGATATTAGCCTTACGATCAAGTAGAAGAATGTTAGTTGTGATCTTCGGCATAACTAAAAGACCGAAATTTTTAGGGCTAGACCCATTTTTTCGCACTCTGATCGGGAGCACAACAACCAGTTGGTTGTGGTCCCGTCAGCCAGCGCTAGATAAATAAGGGGAAAGGCTGGCACTCGTGGAGATGAGATTTTCGATCTCGAGTTTGGCTCTACCCGATTATACCCGATCTACTGAGCTAGCGCTAAGGCTGCCGAAACCCGCTTCCATCACCGAGAGCATCTCGGTGTTCTTCATCTTCTTCATCGACATTTCAACCGATCAAAGGAACACTAATGACATCTTCATCATTAGGTCAGTTAATCGCTTTTAATTTTCACATTAGTTTCGATGATCATGATTTAGGCTAACTAATGATGTTCATGTTTTAGTTGAAACCTAAGTCTAACAGGGGCAACTTCCGTTCCGAGATTGTGAAGCTCACGAACTATAGCAGCGTTGCCAATAATGCCATGACAGTTCCAACTTAGGATCCTTGTTGCTCCCGGCGGCACTCCTCGAGTGAGCCCACTGTTGCAGCTTTTGAGTTAGAATTAGCCGATTCAATGACAAACTTGCATTGCCTCTTGGGATCACGGCCTACCGAGCTACGACTAAGGTTTCCATTTTCGCCGAAATTTCATTGAGTTTCGGTAGATCTTGAAAAAAAAAATTTCTCAATTACATTTCGGTGGGTTCAATTCAATTTTTTTTCTAAAAAAATCAAAATTTGGCTAAAATTTTTCAAAAAATCAAATTTCGGTCAAATTTTATAAAAAAAATCAAAAATTTGGACAACCGTTTAATCTGAAATTCCACCGAAATTTTCGGTGATTTAGGTGGGTGCCGAAAAAAGTTTTGAACCGAAATTTAAAATCTTGGCTACACCTAACAACCCTCCATCACCAAGCGATATGATTCACCCTTCTTAGCAGGCGCTTCTTTAACTGCAGTGTTCTGAAATTTGTCAACCAATCCCCCTACTCACACGGCCATTGGAACAAGCGCTAGGGCCTCTGGAAGCCACTGAATTATTACCTTCCTTCTCCAAAGAAGTTCTCTTTCTAATCTGTTGTGCTGCGTTACACTTTGCTTTATCACCTTCATCAGACTACTAGCATCATCCTCCAATTCTCTATCTGTTTTTCCCGCTTCTCTAGGCGGCTGCCCTCTTCCTACTGATCGCCCTCCATGCATAGAAAAGTTCCCAGACGAGGACCGCTAGGAAGAACATCTCATATCATTACTCCTTGAGTCAGACGATTCCGATTGCCTCCCTTGGTTATCCCTTCTAAGTTTTGGCCGTCTATCCGGCGATGCAATCAGCTATTGGCCATAATGCAAACTGTTCGCATCATGGACACCATCCCCACATTCTGTGTAAGTACGGCCTAGGATGCCGCATACAGCACAAAATCGGGGTAACTTCTCATACTTCACCCGACCAGCAGTTTCTCCACATTTAGTACCCTCGCTTTCAGGAATTTCCCCCACCCACATTCATCAGCAGCCACTTCCACCTCCTGTAGAACGTCGCCAAATCGACTTGCAAGTTGGCGGCCTATCCTTTCTTTCATGAAAATCAACAGCAGATTGTAGATGCGAATCCAAACCTCAATTTTCTTGAACTCCATTAAAGATGGTTTTAGTGATCCCATCATGTCTCAATAAGAATGGCATATATAGCCCCTAAAAATCCAGTGACCTTCCTCCGTCACCTTCTTCCAATCCCCTAGGCAAAGAATTGAAGAACAAACAGATTTTTTTTTTCGAAAACATGAGAACAAACAAATTCTCATCAACTACCTTTAAACTTCACCTTCTTTACCAAGCACCATTAGGGTTTCGAATTTCACCGAAATTCGGTCATTTCGGTGAGTGCCGTAATATATTTATCCCGATTACATTTCGGTTGGTTTATTTGAATTCCGTCCAAAATTTTAAATTTTAGTCAAAATTTATCCAAAAATTCAAATTTCGGTCAAATTTTGTTAAGAAAATTCAAATTTTGGATAGCCATTTCGTCCCGAAATTTCAGTTGGTGCCGAAAAAAATTTAAACCGAAATTCGAAACCTTAGGCACCATTCATAACGCATATTTGCGTAGAGGCCACATGCCTAAAGGTTTTGGATGCATGGACCTTCGCCAGTGCTAGCCACTTCGCCTCCGCCTTCAATTCTTCAAAATCCTCCTTGGGGACAATGTCTGTTTTTTCATCATCCCGTAGATCCATTTACTTGAGAAAATCATCGAGATCGATCCCCTTCCTAAAACGCTCCTGCACTTTCCCCCGATCGAGCCTCCAATGACCCTGTATGTCATAGCACCTCCAGACCCAGTTCGTTCTAGAGCAATCTGCACGTCAGATCTCGCAAGAAAGCCAAGGTTGGCAGTAAAACCAATTTACCCCTTGATCAGCCCGAACTGCAGAGAGATTGCACTCAAACCAGATCAAATCCGGTAGGAAAAACTCTCGCTAGGAGACCTGACGAGAGGAGGAAGAAACCTAGGCAAAATCCTAGGGACTTGATTGTTAATTCATGTGTACCGGTAGTAATCTTTGCTTCATGTCATATCAATGGGCCTCAGTCAGAGGTGAGGTGAGGGCCAAATGGCCATCAACATCGCCCATTCGTACTAGGAGTAGGCCCGGCCCTGAGATGGGCTTCAAGCTTCAAAGGCCAACACACATCCTTTTCCAGAAAAGGCATGTGATATTCCTTTTTTGAAAAAAAAAAATTGAAAGCTATGTGTCATATGTTGTGCTCTTTTGCCATTAAATAAGGTCGCCCTGTAATTGCGTGGTTAAATTTTTGGAAACTTTAATATTAATATATGTTAAACGCTACATAAAAATAATGTTATTAGATTTGTCTTGAAAACACTTGTAATGTATAATTATTGTTCTAGAAGAAGAGCACTTGACTTATCCATCTATATTGTTGCCAAATTGTATATTCATGTCAATATTTTAAAATTTTCTAATCTACTATCCATTCTAAGAGCATGGGCGGATCCAAACAGGGTTTGGGAATGCACAGGACACCAGGTCCGGTTATATTTTACCTTGTGGAGCAGGCCCATATACAAATAGGTGTGGACCCTGTAACCCAATTAAGTGATCCACATGCATGTGTGGTGATATGTACGGAAACACCTAGCTATTTTCGTTCTAGATCTACCACTATATCGTTCTAGCTCCGCCACTAAATAAAAGGTTGGTGTGTATTCTTCAGGCATTTATTATCTTCATAGGAGTTAAAACAGAAAAAAAAAAAGCCATGGAGAGTTTCCTGTCCTAGGATCCTGCATCATGGCCCTAGCTACCCTAACAAAGGAACTCCCCTCTACACACGCACGCACCATACGCATGTCTAGCCTCAAAAGGCCAAATAAAAAGCCACTTCTCCAGGGCACTCCTTACCTTGCTTCCATCATTCAGAGATCTAGCGTAGATAGGGGTAGTGTTCTTTTTCCATGTCATCATCGACCTCCATTACTGATCTGCTCCTGCTGTCTACCAATTCAGAGTTCAGACTCAGTCGAAAATTTCAGACTTCAGAGGCCCAGAAGAAGGTGGCAGGACAGGCTGCAAGAAACCGAGCAAGCAACCATCCAATTCCAGGGCGCTAGCTTGAGTGTTTGCGACAACCAAGCAAAGTTATTACTACACACATCTCTATCGCGAAAACGCCAAAGCGCAGCGGAGAATTTAGTAGTCGAGTAGTGGCCGATCGATGGGTGTGCGTGTTGGCCATTGCGTTTGTTTGCGCGGATGCACGCAACACACAGTACCACACGTATACATATGTGTTCTTTATACATGCTAAGTGATGGAAGGCTCCGCGATCTCCGAAGTGTGGGAACATTATTTCACTTAACACGTACATGTATGTATATCCATTTTTAATTATTGTGGTGAAGCATGAGAAGCTGGATTCGGAGTATCGAACTCTTGTGGGCAGTGAGTTGTAGACTCATGTGCCAACTAAGCTATGCTCGGCCCTCAGAGCAAGTCTAACTTGGGCAATCAAACTTTGCTCTAGAGACTAAAGATAGATTTTGCAAGTCATTGGTAATGCAAAACCCTAGGTTTTATAAAAAAAATTAATAGACAAACCACACGTTCTCGAGTAAAAAGTTATAAAAAAAATCAAATTTACCATAGCCCGTTCACTCAATGTGAAACTTGTTAGAATAAATATGGTATTAGCAATTTTCTCTTTACTTTAACCCCAAACTTAATAAGTAACCAGAGAATAGCATTGCCAAAGGAAATATTTAGAGATTGGAGCATGATATTAACAGATATCAAGACACAAAAACATCTCGTGTAGTTCAAGTATTTAAACATGGTACTGAAAATGAATAGTGGTATGCAAATAGCAACAAAGCTCAAGTTGTTAAATATTTGCTCTCAGGTGTTGGTCTGCTTGAATTAACAAGCCTCCTCGCCACTAGGGATAGATTTATAGACTAATTTGTGACAATCTTTCTAAACAGTTTTACCAAAAACAGATTTCAAATTTTCCAAATTAATATGAATTAGTATCAATTGATCACTCTAACAGTTCATATTTTTATATATGTGCTTACTGATCAAACTATAACAATTTCAATGTAATAATAGAAATAGTCCTGGCAGGAAAGCTAACTAGCGCCCTTTCTCATTATCATCAGGGAGAAAACAATAGACAGAACATATATATAGAACTAAACACAAAATAAGGAAAGTGAATGAATTAACTAGACAAGAATCAAAATATCACTAAACTGACTAATTGTCACAAATTGTCTCACTAAGCCCAACCCTCATAGAACAATAGCCACTTTGACATGCAAGATCCCCAAGACAATTAAAGTCCGGTCCCTTTGCACAATCCTATAGAAAAGGAGCAGAAAGCTAAGTATACTCACATAGCACTAACTCGCGGTCAGTGTAATAGGCAAAGCTCATCAAAGATGATGTTCCATAAAACAATATCGCCACTATACTACTACAGAATCACCAGTGAATGTTTCAGAAGATACAAAGCCGCAAACCACCAAGTGATACAATTCACCAAGAAGTCCTGAGATGCAACCGAAGCTGCACAGAGCCACATAACACGCTTCCTGGCCAGGAAGAAGATCTTGTTGAGTAGAACAACAAGTCACGACAGACTTAGCTTCACAGAAAGGCACCAAGCCACCAAGTAAAAATTCACCACTAAGCAGAACCAACCACCCAAGCAAGCTCGGTCAATGCAAATATTCGGCAATAGAGAGCACCAAGCGCACCTCGCCATCCACAGAGCGCCTCAAGTCGCTTGTCGAAGTCACCACCCTTCAATCACTTTGGGGTACATGCAAAAGCGGAGGTGAATAAGAACATATTGGAGCCGAAGACCAAACCAGGGCATTAGGAAGCTGAAGTTCTTGCTAGAGAACACAAGGAAACGGTGGTGGATTATGAATAGGCCAAGAGGGAAAAATCACAGTGTTCATCACTTCTCTCAAGGAGGAATATGGACCTAGTATTTATAGGAGCACAGGAGGAGGAGGAGGAGAAGGAGCAAAGGCTACTGGAAGAGCCGCTAGCCACCGCCGCACACGGGGAAGCCATGCCGCATGATGCGGTCACCATCGCTGCCCTACCTCTCCCTCTGACCCGCTCTCTGGGGCTAGGGCACTGAGGAACGGTGCTTTAGCCCCAGCCGACTGAGCTGGCTAGGCTGGCTCAGCTAGATGAGCCTTGTCTGCCATTTATATTTTCCTTTTCTTTTTTTAGAAATTTGGGGGGGGGGACCCAATTTCATACAATTGTTTACTCAAGTTAATCTGTCACTCTAATAGGGAGTAAACTGTTCTCAAACCAAAGAGTAAGTTTCACAACATTCCAAGTTTTGGGAGGTAAGTAAAACCTTAGGTTTTACAACAAAAAAATCAAGAAACCACTTGTTCTTGGATAAAAGGTTTAAAAAAACCCTAGGTTCCCCTAGCTATCTCATTCCCTCAAGTAGGATATGATAGGTGGGTCCTACCTATTATACTAACTTACAAGTAGGGGCCACCTATGAGCACCACCCCACCATCCTCTTTTGGCTCACCTCCGCTGTTGCTAATTGTCATCTTGCATCGAAGCAGTGTCGTCCTACCATCACGGAACATCGCGCAGCCCGCCATGGCTTTCAAGTAAGCCCAAATTCGGTAAATGGGATCAATAGGTGGGATCGACCTGTCATATCTCGCTATGGTAAACTTGGGGTTTCCTCAAACCTTGTTCCCAAGAACATGTGGTTCCTTAAGAATATTTGTGAAATCTAGAGTTTTGTGTTACCTTTGCCCCAAAACATGGTTTTGTAAAATTTACACATTTAATTTTGCAACATAGGATTACTAGTTTACCATTTTATTAAATAATTACCATGATTGCCTAGTCGAGTATTACGAATGGATAAGGAGAAGTCATATCGGGACCCGAATATGCAAATCCGGACCCACTGTGTATATCGCACTAGTCCAGGATCATGCTAGTGCACATAGGCTCAACATAGATGAATATCACAATCATACAAAATAGAACATAATAAAAGACTCTATATATTAAATATAACTTGTTGAATGACCTTATGGTCAACTTACATGATTAATCCACGCAGGGCTAGACTAAGAATATTAAACTAAGACATTGCAGTGGAAAGAAAAATGTAAATGACCCTTCAGTACACCACAGGCAACTGACAAGGTTCACATCCTAAACATTCGCATTATCCTAGTACTCCTCCAGAACTGGTGAAGACTCCTCAACCGGTGATGTTGTTGTTTGGCAAGAGTGAGTACTTAAAGCACTCAACAAGTTGTGCATAGAATGCAACTCTATCACAACTATATGCAAGGCTTATTCCAAATGAATGGTTAACATGGTTACTTTGCATAAAAGTAGCATTTGTAAATGAATACAATAAATAGATTGAAAAAGGTAAAACAAATAACATTAATAAAACATTTGCAGGTAATTCTCAAGTAAACATGGCATCCAGCCTTAAGTCAAATTCCAAACCTTCCAATTGCAACTTGCCATTCCATCCCAAATTTTCATTTTATAAAATCTAACCCTTAACTGCAATTCCTGAGCATTGCTCAATACCGTGAGCACACTTAAATAGTCTAGTCAACCGCGCTCTTCACGGCGTTCAAGTCCGATGTGGCGGCGGAGGCTTGACGGCCATGGATTCCGGCGGCGTCTTGGAGATGAACACCCGTCGGGCATCCACGTGGATGATCAACGATCGCGATGCATGACCACGTGGCTCAATTCGGGCCGAATACAAGATCAAACAGCTGCGTTCACGAGGGTTTCCTACCGATTCTGACCGTCCGATTGAAATCTGATGGTTACTATTCAAGCTTCTAGAAACAGGCCAAACGGGCTGGATTAGGCTGCACAGTTATGGGCTGGGCCCATTACTGTAGCTACAGATTTTAAATACATTTTGAATTAATTTAAATCCAGAAAATAAACTAAGCTAAATAAAATAGCAAAAATTCTGGAAAATATTTTGAGACTTAGAACCTAAATAAAATATTTTTTGGCAAAACTTTATTCTAAACTTTCTCATTATTTTAATAGTTTTCATAAAGGTCATATGTAAGAAGAATAAATAAATTCAAATAAAATCTAGAAAAATCTAATAAATTTAGAAAATTCATAAAAATGCATATTAAATTCAAATATAGCCAAAAATTGTGATGTTACAAACCTCTCCCTTAACAGAATCTCGACCCTGAGATTCAGGGCTGACTAAAGAATAGGTTAGGAAATTCTTACTTCAGGTCCTCTTCACTCTCCCAGGTAGCTTCACTTTCTGAGTAATTACTCCATTAAATTCTGCAAAAGTGAACTGACTTGTTCCTGGTCTTCCGCTCCATAATATCTAAAATCTTGATCGGCTACTCTTTATAAGTCAAATCTTCCCATAGCTCAATTGCTTCTAACGGTGTCTGCTCTGTTGGCACTCTGAGGCACTTCTTAAGCTATGAGACATGAAACACGTCATGCACTCCTGTCAACGACTGCAGCAACTCTAACTGATAAGTAACCTCTCCTCGACGGCATAAGATTTTGAACGGACCAACATAATCTGGCGCAAGATTTCCTTTAGCGTGAAACCTTTTAACTCCTTTAAGAGGGGTAACTCTGAGATACACAAAATCACCTGGCTCAATGATCAATTCACGACGAAGATTACCAGCATAACTCTTCTATCTCGACTGAGCCACTTTCAACCTCTCTCTGATCAAAGCAATTTTCTCTTCGGCTTCCTTAAGAATATCAGGCCTAAAAACCAAGCGCTCTCCTGTCTCATTCCAATTCAATGGAGTACGACAGGCACGACCATACAAAGCTTCAAATGGCGACATTTGCAAACTTGCCTGATAACGTTGTTATAGCTAAATTCTACATAGGACAAACTTTTATCCCATGGAGTAGCATAAGCTAATGCACAAGCTTTGAGCATATCCTCTGATATCTGATTAAGTCTCTCAGTCTGATCATCTATCTGTGGATGATACGCTGTACTAAAATTCAAACGAGTTTACATTGCTTCATGCAACTTATTCCAAAATCTCAAAGTAAATTAGGTACCCCTATCTGACACTATCTTCTTGGGTACTCTATGCAAACACACAATTCTTGACATATATAACTCTACCAAATGATCCCTTGAATGTAGTCTTCATTGGTATGAAATGAGCAACCTTAGTCAAATGATCAACAATGACCCATATGGAATCATAACCTTTTTGGGTTCTAGGCAGACCAGTAATAAAATTCATACTAATTTTCTCCTACTTTCATTCAAGAACCTTTAACGGCTGTTACAAACCTGCGGGTCTTTGATGCATCACTTTTACTCTCTGACACATCACATAGAGCAACGCGCTCAGCAACTTCACACTTCATATTAGGCCACCAAAACTTTTTCTTAAGATCTTGATACATCTTAGCACTTTCTGGATGAATCGAATACTTTGAATCATGAGCTTCTCAAGAATCAACTGCTTAAGCTCCTTCTTGTTCGGAACACAGATTCGTCCTTTAAGCCACATAGTACCTTAACCATCCAAAGTAAAATCCTTGGCTAAGCCTTCATCCATCTTGGACTTGATTCTGTTGATTTTATCATCATCCTTCTATCCATCTCTAATCTAATCTTCTAGAGTTGGCTTCACTTCCGAAGTAGCTAAAAATCCTTGTGAAACAATTTCCCATTTCAGCTTCTAAAATTCCTTGCACAATTCCGGCTAATCATTTAACAACAGCATATTAGCACTATAACTCTTACGACTCAAGGCATCAGCTACATATTAGTCTTACCAAGATGATAGTGGATTCCAACATTATAATCCTTTATTAACTCCAACCATCTCCTCTGTCTTATATTGAGATCCGACTGAGTAAATATATACTTTAGAATCTTGTGGTCTGTATATATCTCACATCTATTTCCAATAAGATAATGACACCACAATTTCGAAGCATGCACTACGGCAGCTAATTCTAAATCATACGTTGGATAATTCTCTTCATGTGGCCTCAATTGCCTTAACGCATATGCAACGATCTTGCCATTCTGCATCAATACACATCCAAGACCTTGTTTGGAAGCATCACATTATATATCAAAACTGTTTTGAACATCTGGTAGCACTAACACTGGTGCTGTCGTCGGATGTTTCTTCAATTCATGGAAACTCCTTTCGCGCTCTGGCGTTCATGCAAACTTCTTCTCCTTTTTCAACAACTATGTAAGCGGTCTAGCAATAGTCAAAAATCCCTCGATAAATCAACGGTAATAACCTGCCATTCCCATAAAACTACGAATCTTGGTAACTGACTTCGGTTGTTCCCAATGCAGCACTGCTTTCACTTTGCTTGGATCAACAACAAATCCTTTAGTAGTCATCACATGGACAAGAAATTCAACTTTCTCCTTCCAAAAGTCACACTTGGTAAACTTAGTATACAGCTGTTGCTCTCGTAGCTTCTCAAGGACTAATTTCAAATGCTCTGTATGCTCTTTCCTCGACTTAGAGTAAACAAGAATGTCATCAATGAACACCACAACAAACTTGTCCAAATATTCCATGAAAACCTTATTCATCATGTTCATGAAATATGCAGGAGCATTGGTCAATCCAAAATACATAACTATAAACTCATAATGTTCATATCGCGTAGAGACCACAGTATTAGAAACATCCTTCGCACGAATTTTCAACTAATGATAACCTGATCGAAGATCTATCTTGGAGAAAACTCTAGCTCCTCTTAACTGATCAAACAAATCATCAATCCTGGGCAACAGATACATATTCTTTATTGTCACCTCATTAAGAGCACGATAATCAATGCACATCCTTAGACTTTCGTCTTTCTTCCTGAGAAACAAAATAGGTGCTCCCCATAGAGAAGAACTAGTTCTAATTAAACCCTTCTCCAGCAACTCCTCGATCTGCATTTTCATCTCTACCAGCTCATCAGTAGGCATTCGATACGGCCTTTTCGCTATTGGCGCTGTTCCAGGCACTAACTCAATAACAAATTTAATATTTCGGTCTGGCGGCATACCAGGCAAATCCTCAGGAAAGACATCAGGAAATTCTCTAACAACTGGCATATCCTCTAAACTGACAACTTTCACACTATTTACCATCAACTGATCATCATGAACTGCGGTCGCTTGAAATTATACTTTCTCTCCATTGGGGTTTTCAACTGACACAATCCTTCGGCCGCAATCCAAAATAGCCTTATACTTGGACAACCAATTTATTCCAAGGATAACATCTAAGGTCTGGGTTTCCAAAATGATAAGGTTCGCTAGGAACTCTATCCCATCAATGAGTAACTTAACTCCCAAACAATCAAGGTTAGATCGAAGTTCAAATTAGAGGACTTGGACTAATAACACACACTTAAGATTTTTTAACATCCAACCCATTCTCAACCACAAAACTCGAGAAACAAACAAATGTGAATTAGATCCAGAATCAAATAAAACTGTTGCAGGTACTGAGTTAACCAGAAACTTACCCAGTACGATGTGCGATGCATCCTAAGCTCCATCTGCGATGATATGGTTGACACGACCTCACACTGTTGCTTAAGGTATAGCTCCAGCTTAACTTGTTACGCGGTTCACCCCTGATGCAGGTGCCTTAGCAGATGTAGTTCCCAGGTTGAAGTAAACGGGTGTGATACCTCCCTTCTGGGGACATCTGTTGGTGAAGTGCCTAGACTCATTTCAAGAATAACAACGTTTAATAGCAAACTGTTGACTTCCTCCTATGCATTATTTCCTTGAGTAGGCGTTTGAAAATTCTAACCAGATGGACGTGGTGCAGGTGTTGTTGTCTTGTTAGTAGCCTACGGCTGAAACCTTGCAAACTGTTGCAGAGTCATTCTCAATTTAAGTTGATTTGGACGCCCTCCTTGATTGGCCATCCTACCACTATTACAGAATCAGTTATCCTTGTCGCCATATCACTGCTGGTTCATCAAAAACAGACAGTAATAATATCATCACTGCCGGTTCGAATGGAAAACTGGTAGTAACGGCTTTTTTCTAATGAACCAGCAGTGATAAATCCCTTATTACTGCCGGTTCGTGTTCGAACCGGCAGTAATACTATCACTGCCGGTTTTTAGAAGAACCGACAGTGCTGATATTTTTCGAAAAATCATAACTTTTCCATACGGAGTCGGATGGAGATAAAATTTATATGAAAATTGTAGCGCTCAACGAGATCTACAACTTTATAGTTGACAACGTTTTGATTTGAAGTAGTTTAAATATCCAAATAATTGTATCACTGCCGGTTGGCGGTTCGTATTCCCAACCGGCAGTAATAATGCTATCAACCATTTTTCGAAAAAATCATAACTATTTCATACGGAGTCGGATGGAGATAAAAATTTATATGAAAATTGTAGCTCTCGACGAGATCTACAACTTTGTAGTTGATAACCTTTTCATTTGAAGTAGTTTAAATATCCAAATAATGGTATCACTGCCGGTTGGTGGTTCGTATTCCCAACCTACAGTAATAATGCTATCAACCATTTTTCAAAAAATCATAACTATTTCATACGGAGTGGGATGGAGATAAAATTTATACGAAAATTATAGCTCTCGACGAGATCTATAACTTTGTAGTTGACAATATTTCCATTTGAATTCATTTAGATATCCAAATAATCATTAAAATTTTCAGATACAAAGGAACAAAAGGAAAATATATCCTATACTGGTTGAGGAATGAGTGATAGGTGAGATGGTAAGGTGGTATCGCGTGAGGTAGCAGATCGCGAGTTCGAGTCCTAGCAACCGCACGCGCGCGTATTTCGCGCGAAAATCGTGTGGCTTGTGACTTGCGACGCGTCGTAGAATACGGGGTAGTCGATCCGGATGCGAATAATTTTTTTTTTGATTTTACCGAGTGATTACCGAACCGAACTATCACTGCCGGTTTGCATACAAACCGGCAGTGATACTGGCATCACTGCCGATTCTAAAACCGGCAGTGATAGTCCGACTATCACTGCTGACCAATTACTGCCGGTTCCAAAATCTGGCAGTGATGCCAGTTTGGAACCGGCAGTGATATAGTGTTCTGTAGTAGTGTACGCTTGCGATCTTCACCAAACTCCTTATGACTGTCTTCCAAAATCAAAGCTTTATTGACTAACTCCTAGAAATCAGGAAAGTTATGGGTAATATTCAAATATTCGGTCACTGACTGCCCTCCTTGCTTAAGTGCCCTAGACTCTTTCTTCTTTAAACCTATCATTCCTTCAAGAACATGATATTGACGGAAGGCAGTAGTAAACTCCTCCCATGTGATTTCTAGTGGGGCTTCATGAGCAGCACAGTAGTTCTCCCACTATTCAGCTGCAATTTCTTATAGTTGATGACAAGCATAGAGAACCTTCTCATTGCCCTCACATTGAGTTATATGCATCTTCGTCTCTATCGTTCTGAGCCAATTATCAGCTTTCAAAGGATTGACATTCCCAGAGAATGTTGGTGGACGAGTCCTCATGAAATTAGACAACTTTGAATATGGACGAGATCTATTGTTGTTAAGTTGAGTAGCATTGTTATTGTTAGCTGCAGCTTGTGTTGTCATACTCTGCATCTGTTGTATCATGGTTTGCATTAGATGAGTCTAAGCAACAAGAAAAGCTCCCATGTTCTACATATCCATTGGCGTGAAGGTTGAGGTTGTGCTCCATCATTGGGATTGTCATTGGGTCGATTTCCATTACCAGAATCTCTATTGTTTCCACGAGTGTTAACCATATGTCGATTGCTTCACAAGGTTAGGGGAAAGGAGAAATATGATAGATAAGATATAAGAATCTTATTGCAGGGGAACAAGTTTAACCCAAAAACTTAAGCTAACTCTATTAATAACTTGGTATGGTTGCTTACAAAAGCCTAAAAGCTATGCAACACATACTGCACACTCAGTAATCATAAAAGATCCAAACCAACCTAAACACACCAACTAACGACTACTATGATGACACTAACTAATTTAACGGATGCGACTCTAACAAGAGTCTCACTACTAGCTAACTTTATCACTCATCCAATCACCCAGGCTGAGGCTCTCCCGGTGCATACATCGGTGGGTGCGCTGGCATGGGTGCAGACCTATCCTGATGACCAGCAATGGGCACCTCCATGTCCACATGGACATCACGCTCCTCGGGCTCCATCACAAGCTCCTCGGGGTCTTCCTCCTCCTCCTCCTCGCCTTGCTCCTGTACAGCTTGATCACCACCATACAACGCCTCCTCCAGTTCCATAATTCTCTCAGTCGCTGCGATGCGTGTCTCATGAAGCTCCTCCTCAGCAACTTTCAAGGCCTCATACACTTGCTTCAACTCTTGAGCCGTGTCCTTCATGTGATCCTCCTGGGCAGCAGCGAACTTAGCCAAATGGACCATAGTGGCATCTTCCTCTTCATCAATCTGCTGGCGTTGAGAAGAAAGTCCAGTGGGATGCAGCCTGAAAACCATGTCCTCAAACTCACGAGCATAGTCCTACCAGATCCGTCGCAAGGCAAGACATGAAGACTCCTGGATCCCGATCTCAAAAGTAGATCGATCTCCTCACAATAATGTTGATTGGCTTGCTGGCCTTCTCATCCTCTCAAGCATAAATAAGTATCTCGCAAACGAATCCTCGCTCCACACCATTGACCACCCAACAGCTCCCTCTGTAAGGCGGTCGAACAAAGCCACCCAAAACAAGCAAAACTCTCCACAGCTCAACAGCATAGACTTCCTCGCACTCGCCATAGGTTTGAGCCATCCTCAAATATTAAAAGAAACTTGGATGAGTCCTCCACTTGAAACGGCAACAAGGAAGTGAAAAATTCAGCAAAAGCAAGAATAGAGAATAAGAAGAGTCAAGAGTTTTTTATTAGTCAAATTTGAATTTTTCTTTAGAAAATAATTTTGGACACACCTAGGAGACAACCATACTATCTAGGGCCAAGACGTACAGTCAGTATGGCTCTAATACCACCTCTTTCGGGATTCGAATATGTAAATTTGGATCCTCTGTATATATCGCACTAGTTCAGGATCACACTAGTGCATACAGGCTTAACAAAGATGAATATCACAATCATACACAACAGAACATAATAAAAGACTCTATATATTAAATATAACGTGTTGAATGACCTTATGGTCAACTTACATGATTAATCCATGCAGGGCTAGACTAAGAATATTATACTAAGACATTGCAGTGGAAAGAAAAATGTAAATGACCCTTCACTATACCACATAATACTAAAAATGCTCACATCCTAAACATTCGCATCGTCCTGGTACTCCTCTAGAACTGGTGAAGACTCCTCAACTGGTGATGTTGTTGTTTGGTAAGGGTGAATACTTAAAGGACTTAACAAGTTGTGCATAGAATGCAACTCTATCATAACTGTATGCAAGGCTTATTCCAATGGAATGGCTAACATGGTTACTTTGCAATAAAGCATCATTTGTAAATGAATATAATAAGTAGATTGAAAAACGGTAAAACAAATAACATTAATAAGTAATTTACAGGTAATTCTCAAGTAAACATGGCATCCAGCCCTAAGTCAAATTCCAAACCTTCCAATGGCAACCTGCCATTCCAACCCAAGTTTTCATTTTATAAAATCTAACCCTTGATTGTAATTCCCGAGTATTGGTCAAAACCACGAGCACGGCTATCCGAATAGATTTTACACTCTGCAGAGGTTATGCGCTTTACCCACATGACATGAACATCTCTTTGTGCAATCGATATTAGCACACTTCATTTGGTGTGTCGCAGAGATATCATGATACAGCCTTTACAATGCTCTGACTTAACCCAGTACTTCTCGCTAAGGTTTTAATATTGAAGGGACTAGTTACCACACTCAGAGCCCGCTCTCTTGCGCCATGTGAGTTCGTAAAAAGGTCAAACCTCACACCAGCATTGGTTGTACCAAAGCTAAGACGTTGTAAATTAATTAGATAGGTCCGTCCCATTCCAGACATGTGGCTGCATGTTTGACTCAGGTCAAAGGCTTGCAAGGTTATGTCCTCAAGATGACTAAGGCAAGACTTCCACATACCATCTGCCCTTCTGGCCCACTTTGGCACACTGACCCTTGTCACTTGCCCCAATCTAAATGATTACCACCCTAGTTGATTACCAAGCGCACCACGTGCCATCAACAAGTCAACATCGTTGCGTGACATCCTCATCGCTACAACTCAACTTCATTGTGTGACAACACCTGACACAACAATTCATAATCATGTTTCATATTTCATTAGTCAAGATTAACTTTTGGTATTCCTAAGTCAGGTGATGTACGTGGCATGGCTAAGCATTCTAACACGGTCTAACCAATCCATATTGATTACTAATACTAACCAACTAGTAATGAACTAATCTAGGGTGATAATTAATCATAGAATACAAATGAAAAGGTATGGTATAGTTCAATTAGGTAGATTAACTAGATCCTGAACTATTTTGAAACAATTATACACATAAAATAACATGCATAAAGTAAAACAATATAGCAATTTTATAAACTAGGTTCAACATGATCAAAGCACAACTTGCCTTGAAAAAATACTTGCTCTTCCTATGGAACCTGCTCTTGCGTCAATGAATCCTCCTCGGACACTCCGAGCACTTCGACATCTACGTGTAACTAGTGATAATAATAAATAAATACCAAAAAAATAGCAAATAAACTCCAAAAATCAAATAAAATTCACCATTAAATAGATATCAATTTTACAAATTTTTAAAAATTTGAATCTCCTCAATCGGAGATCGTATTGAGGGAGAACGGGCACTCGAAAGATTTCAAAAAGAAAGAAAATACCAAAAATCACAAATTCAATATTTAACCAAATTATTTTTATACTAAAAACTTGATTTATTGCGCAAGCGTGACGTCAGCATTGAACCCGGGCAATCCTAGCCTGACATGTGGCATGGCGCATGGACTAGGTCTACCGAACCGATTCAATTCACTGTGGACCCGACTCATGAGTATTTGACCGGTGGTCAAAGCTTACGCTAGCACGACATCACAGGATGACGTCAGCAAACCGACGCAGCTACCTCAGTGTTCCACATCTGTCACGATCGAGACCATCCACAATGGATCCAGCAGTTGCGTTGATTGCGAAATGTGGCGCGATCTGTTCTACCTAGGACAGATTGAACGAACGATGTGCATGGTGGTGGGAAAAGCGGCAAGGCGGAACCTCACCGGAGCTAGAGAAGAAGACTCTGGTGGCGGCACTACAGCGACGTTCCGGCAACGTTTTCTCGCAGATCTGAAACGCCTTGATACGGGGATCTCGAATCTGTCCTCAAATGTGGCGAAGATCTCTCGACGACGGCGGAACACGGCAAAACCCGACGGCGACGCAACGTTGAGCTCGATCTTCTCAATGGACGCAGCACGGGTGACGATTCCTTGGGTGAAAGATGCGGCTTGCAATGAAGAACCTTGGGCAATGATCCGGTGCTTAAATAGCCTAGTCATACTCTACACGGCGCTCAAGTCCGATGCGGCGGCGGAGGCGTGACGGCCATGTATTATGGCGGCATCTCGGAGACGAACACTTGTCGGCCATCTATGTGGATGATAAACGGCCGCAATGCACGACCGCTTGGCTCAATCCGGGCCGGATACGAGATCAAACAACTGCATTCACTAGGGTTTCCCACCGATTCTGACCGTGATTGAAATCTGACGGCGACGATTCAAGCTTCCAGAAACAGGCCAAACGTGCTGGACCAGGCCGCACGGTTATGGGCCAGGCCCATTACTTTAGCTACAGATTTTATATACTTTCTGAATTAATTTAAATCCAGAAAATAAACTAAGCCAATTAAAATAGCAAAAATCTCAAGAAAATTCCAGAAAATTCTGGAAAATATTTTGATACTTTAAGAACCCAAATAAAATATTTTTGGCAAAACTTATTTAAAATTTCTTCTTATTTTAATAGTTTTCATAAAATACCATATGGAAGAATAATAAATAAATAAATTCAGATGAAATCTAGAAAAATCCAATAAATTCAGAAAATTCATAAAATACATATTAAATTCAAATAAAACTAAAAATCGTGATGTTACAAGTCACCGGTACAAACACACTCAACACGGTAGTATGCAAAATCTTCTATGAGCCGTCCACAATGATCCCATGGCTAATAGATGAGTTTGCATTATTGCACGCACGTACATCGTTAGGGATTGCATTACATATACACTGTATACAGATATACCATGAATACAAACATATACTAGTAACTCTGAACAAAAACACGGTCCAACGTACACATTGCATCATGATCCACTCCATGCAAGAGGGCCAGGACACGAAATGTGATGTGACAATGATGTGATGATGGTCAACTGGTCTAGCTTGCTGGAGCTTGCGGTCGCAGCCGTGAAGTTAGGGCGTTTCCCAATCATCGTGGGGATGCACGCTTCTACTACTTTACTGTTGCCCAGTGAACACTTTTTTTGAAAGTCCTCTTTTGCCTTATTTTTTTTCCCAATGTGATCCTCTTTTAGACTGAATTGTAAATATAGTTTCGTTTCGACTGCGGAACGTACCTGTCGCGCTCGTCTGCTACGGTAGGTAAAAGTAGAACCCTACGACAGTAGACGAGCATGGGAGGAGACCTGTAGCAACCGGCGAGGGCGAGAGGTCTCCTTTCGCTATAGGGTAGTGCGGGAGTCATGTTCTACAGCCGAAACAAGGCTATATTTACAATTTAAAAAAACATATTTTAAAAAATAAGATAAAAATAGCTTAAAAATACTGATCACTTCCCTGCCTTACAGCCAGCCTGTATGCATGGGCTAGCTAGCTATCCATCCATCCATTCCATTCCACTCCATCAATCGATCTATACCTATTTACTGTTTGATTGCAGTGTCAGTAATTTCAATTGAATGCTTTGCATGCGATGGATCGATGTACGGAGAAACGCATTGCAGTGTAGCTGGTTTTCCATGTCCCCGGCCGGTCGATCTGCTACAGCCTTGTCGCGATTAATTGCAACTTTGGGTCAACACAAGCTATCTAGCTATCTACTCCGATCTTTCTTTCCATCCATCATTCCATCTGTCCATCGATCGTCTGTTATCGTCTCTTGCTCCTCACGCAACACCGCACCAGTCGATCATAGTTTAATGTGAGTCTTGGCTATGGCGTCTACTATACAACGTAGTAGTTTTTTTTAATGCGCGGGACAATGAGGGGAATGGGTTGATTTTTTTAACATGTAGGTTGAATTTTTTACACGGTAATAGAAGTATATTGAAATCCATGTACCCGACCTGCCAACGTGCCACTTGCCACCTCCCAACGCGGTCGTCGGTGCTAAGGGGTCACTACAGAGGTTTCAAATCTTGTTTTCAATAACATCTTTAGAGACGATCGAAATCCAAAATCTAATCGAGATCTCAAAATTTCGGATAAATTTTGAATAAAATACAAAAATAAAAATTTAAATCCGATTTTTTTTGCACCGAGTGAAAAATGACTCAAACGACGTTAAAAAAATTTTAATTTTTTTTTGAGGTTCTTGACACATCCATGATGTTATCATAAAAATTTCAGATAATTATCAAGTGTGAGAAAGTTTTACAAATTCGAAAATTTCTACTGTCGTGATAAATCGCTAACCGGCAAGTTTGAAACAAATTAAAAATCAAACAAATCATGTTAGAAAATTTATACATTTTTTTGCATGGTTATTATGTATCACTAATGTTCCCATAAAATTTTCAAATGATGATCAAGCTTCATAAATTTTTAAAAATTCGTAAAGTGCTACTGTCGTGATAAAAGCTTTACCGTCAAACTTCAACCAAATGAAAAATGGTTCAAACAACGCTGGAAAATTTTAAAACTTTTGATGGATGGTCCGCATGTGTCATTAATATTTCTATAAAATTTTCATATGTTGATCAAGAATCAAGAATTTTCAAAAATTCTAACAGTACTAAGTCCTGATAAAAGCCTAATGATCAATATATAGATTTTCTTTAGCAACCAAAATGGTTTAGAATTTTTGAAAATTTTACATAAGGGTGTTAAGGAAATGATTAATATCTCATAAAAAATTTAATCATTATCACACTCCAATGAATTTATAAAATTCTTACAAAGGCACTGTACCATTTATGTTATTTCTGTTTTTGATTTTTGAAATATAACAAATGAAGTTCACTGCTTACATAGATTTGATTCAGCAAACAAAAATAGTTAATTTTTTTGAAAAATTTATATAATGTTACTTAGGAAATTATTAATCTCTCGTAAAAATTTTGAATCATGATCACACTTGAGCAAATTTATAAAATTCTGACAAGGTTACTGTCCCAATTATGTTATTCTTTTTTTTATTTTATTTAAAGATAACAAATGAATTTCAATTATTTTTTTAAAATTTTGTATGATCCTATACTACTAAAGATAGTACCATAAATTTTTCAGCTCATAATCTTGTACAATTTTATAAAAATTTGATATTGTTTTTGCCGAAATTTTAAAATGTCTCAAAAATTCGATTTTTTAACAAATTTTCATAGAAGATCACTTTCTTAAGGGTTATTGAACCAAATCCGGTCAAATTCGGTCATAAATGTAAAAAAAGGTGAAAAATCCGGGATTTCCGATATTACTGTAGCAATTAATTTTTTTTTACCCGACTAGGATTTTGATTCACGTCCTCGGCTGGAATCCGAAATCTCGGCCATGATTTCCGAGATTTGGGCAGTTTTTTTGAACCTTAGTCACTACTAGCACCGTCTATGTACTGCTCCACCTCTACCTCTGCAGCTACGCCCCCTCCGTCGTCATCTTCGATGGCTTATCGTTATTGGATCCACCGCCTCGTTCACCTTCTGCCGCTCCTTACAGACCCTTAATCGACACTCATGTTGTGTCCTCCATCCACTGACTCCGGTCGTTACCAGCCTAAAACCTAACCCTAACCTGATGAACCCATTCCATAACTTACTGTCGTTGCCGCCGTGGAAGAAGACCACCCTGTTTAGAGCATGTATCTTCCAGTAGATCAAAAGGTGGTGATAAATTTGACTGATTTTTAAAAATGGTTATATTCAAGTGATGTATAGTAATTCCGTAAAAACTGTTAGCTGATGTGTAGACTGCCCCATTCGATAAGTAAGAATAGCATTACTGTTCAACTGCGTCTCTGTTCAGTCTTTTGTTTGCGCGGTAGTGCAAGTTCTACATGTGCATACGCATGATGCATGTCATTGTCACCAGACGTACAAACGTACAGGAAATATTGGAATTGCCCCGGCTGGGCTTCATTTCAACTGCTGCACGCCATCGATCAGCTAGCACCATCCAGAATTCCAGACCTAGTACGTATATCCATTAATCGATCGTCGACGATCGATTACCATTAATTAATTGATGCAGGGGATTAACCCATGAACAATTTCTCATAACCGAGCATAGAGGTGGGAGCTGGGCTGCGATGGCGTATCGTGCTTGTTGGCGCGGCCACTTGCCCCCGTAGTGTCCTACAGGTTCTACTCATTTTCGGCGAGGTTTAGGCACCGTTTATGGTACAGTTGTTTTGATCACCTATTCAATCTTCACCTGTCAATGTTCTCTTTGTCGCTGCTTGCATGCTACCACCCAAACTCAATTGATGGAAGTTCAGAGATAGCGCAGAGCAAGAACCTGAGAACACAAAATAGGAATACAGCAAACAACAAAAACAATGATTTTTGTGCTGCAATGCCGCCGCAGCGTTTTCTGATATCTCAATACCCTTATATAGAAAAGTTACAGATATGTTTTTGGAGATCTCCCAAACAACCTCATAATCTAAACAGACTCTGTTAGCTGAAATAGATAAAACTATAACTGACACGTCATACTGTAGCTAAACCGGCAATCAGCTCAACCACCAACTAAACCAACTCAATTACGACAAGGTAAAAACTGGACTCTGCAAATATCTAAACACAACAGAGGAGCTACTCAACAAGCGACACATAAACTTATTTATCTGGGACTCTCAAACAGCAAGTTTAGTTCAACATTCACCTCCCTAAACTTGATGTTCAGTCCTCACATCCATCACTCCCAACTTCTGTCATGCTTCAAGGAATTTTGCTTGTCCAAGTGCTTTTGTCAACATGTCAGCCTTCTGATCTTCAGATTTGACATAAGTAACTTCAACTTCTTCATCTTCAACACATTTCCTTATAAAATGATACCTTGTATCAATGTGTTTGCTCCTTTCATGATACACAGGATTCTTACACAAAGAAATTGCTGCTTTATTGTCAACTTTCAGCTCAAATTTCTCCACTGGTTTCCTCTGAAGGCTGCCCAGCAACCGAGCCAGCCATACTCCCTAACAAGCAGCGCTTGCAGCTGCTATATACTCAGCTTCACACGATAAAAGAGCAACAATTCTCTGTTTTTGTGACATCCAAGTGATCGGGCTTGACCCCAAGAAATATACAATCCCAATGGTACTTTTTCGATCACTTAAGTCCCTAGCTAAATCACTGTCACAATAGCTAGCCAACCTCATCTCTTCACTGCATTCTTTCTTGTAAAAACATCCAAAATTTAGTGTTCCACTTACATATCTCAGAATATGTTTCACCGCCGCAAGGTGTTGAGATGTTGGGGCTTCCATGAATCGACTGACATATCCAACAGCAAAGGCAATGTCCGGACGGGTATTCACCAAATACCGCAAACATCCAACTATACTTCGATACATACTTGCATCCACTTTTGGATCATTGCTTTGCTTGACCAGTTTCAGCCGATTTTCCATGGGTGTCTGACAAGAATTACAGTCCTTCATGCCGAATTGCTCGAGCACTCTTGCAGCATATCCAGCTTGACACAATGAAATACCTCTAGCTGATTGCTTCACTTCAATTCCCAAATAATAGCTTAAGAGTCCAAGATCACTCATATTAGAAAGCTTCTTCATGTGATTCTTGAAATCTTCAATGTCTTCATGAGATGAGGAAGTGATGATTAAGTCATCCACATATACTCCTACCATAATGACAGAACTTCTTTGCTTCTGGTAAATAGCATGCTCATGAGGACATTTCTCAAAGCCAAGCGACATAAGGCTCTCATCAAGTTTAGCATTCCATGCTCTAGGTGCTTGCCGAAGACCATATAGTGCCTTCCTAAGCTTTAGCACAAAATAAGGTTTATGATTATCAACAAAACCAAGTGGTTGTGACACATATACCTCTTCCTTCAAGTCTCCATTCAAGAAAGCGGACTTAACGTCCATATGATGCACCTCCCAATTTCCATGGGCCGCCATCGCAATGAGTAATCTTACTGTCTCAATGCGAGCTACTGGAGCAAAGACCTCTTCAAAGTCAATTCCCTGTTTTTGTACATACCCTTTTGTGACGAGATGAGATTTATGCTTGACAACCCTTCCAGATGAATCCTTCTTAACTTTGAATACCCATTTTAAGCCAATTGTTTTTTGTTTTTCCGACAGGGATACAAGCTCCCACGTTTCATTTTCCTTAATCGACTTTAGTTCTTCTTCCATTGCTCTTTTCCAGCTACTTTCCTTCATTGCTTCAAGATAACAAGCCGGTTCTTCCAATGCTAACAACAACAACCCAGATTCTTGCAATTCTATTTCAGATGTGGCTTCATATATATCTTCTAGTAACCGATAACGTACCGGTCCTTCTAAAGAAGAATCTGAGCTTGGTGTTGCCTGTTCTGATGCATCTGAAGTTCCTCCAGGGCTTGCTGGAATTGGAGAAGAATACCCCTCTGTTTGTTCTGGAGTTTCGCCATTGTCTTGATCATTTACTTCAACATTTTGCTCTTGATCAACCGGTTCCACTTCCGCAACTTGTGCATCTGAGCCTGACGCAGCCCCAATATCAAATTCAACCGAGAAAATCCCTTAATGATTATTGTCAGATTCTGTTTCATCATTCTCGTCCCAAGTCCACTGTGCCTTTTCTTCAAAAAACCACATCACGGCTGGTTACCACCTTGCCAGAACTTGGGCTATAAAATCTATAGGCTTTTGAGTTGGTCTCATACCCAATGAAAACTACCTTCATACTTCTGTCTTCAAGCTTCTTCGGATAAGGTACAGGTACTTTGATGTGGGTAATACATCCAAAAACCCGAAGATGACTCACATTCAGTTTCTTCTTGTACCGGAGTTCATATGGAGTTCTAGTTTCATTGCTGCGGGTTGGAGCACGATTCAAAAGATAAACAGCCGTAGCCACTGCTTCTCCCCAAAAATGTCCTGGCACACATTTGTTCTTGAGAAGACATCTCGCAGTGCCGAGTATCGTCTGATTCCGACGTTCCGCAACCTCATTCTGCTGCTGTGAATAAGGAACTGTCAAAAGTCGTCTGATCCCTTGTTGTGCACTGAAGTCTTCAAAGTTATGTGAGACGAACTCTCCTCCCCGATCAGTACGAAGCGACTTCATTTTCCTTCCAACTTCAACTTCTGTCGCTGCTTTGATCTTCTTGAAACCAAGCAAAGCTTCATCTTTGCTTTTGATCAGTACCACCCACATAAACCGTGAGTAATCATCAACCATCAACAAGAAATACTTATTTCCTATAGGTGCCGGCGGATTTATCGGACCACACAAATCAGCATGGACGAGTTTCAATGGGTATTCAGTCCAAAACAAGGACTTCTGAGGAAATGGCTTCCTTTTCTGCTTTCCTAGCAAACATGCTTCACATAGCTGCTCCTTGTGCTCAATTTCCGGCAATCCACCGACCATACCACCCTTTGTCAAGTTCTTCAAGGATTGAAAGCTTATGTGATCAAACTTGGCATGCCAAAGCCAATCTTCTTCATCATATTTAGTCATAAGGCATATGGGCTGTGCATGTTTCAAACGATGCACATATAGTTGATTCTAGTTTTTTTTCACCTTGAAGAGTAACTTGCCACTTGGATCACTTACTCTTAGCATGCTATCTGCAATCACAATCCTACAACCAAAGCTATCTAGCAGCCCAAGGCTGATTACATTACTTCGTAGTCTCGAGATGTAATATACACCCATGAGTAACCTGTGTTCATTTGCCACTCCTTCCAGAAGAACAGACCCTTGGCCATGAATATTGACAACAGATGCATCGCCAAACCTAACCGATCCTTTGATTGAGGTATCCAATTCAGAAAAAACTTTCTTACATCCTGTCATGTGATTAGTTGCTCCAGTATCTAGTTACCACAAATCATTGGAACGATCCTCATCATGTCCCTAATTAGGGTCTACTGTTTCTTCATTGAGCATCACCCTCTCTGTTCCATGATCTACCGGCGCTGAGAGCTCACAGGCTTCAAGCATCAACAAAGCTGGATCGCCATCTCTAACCTTCTCAATAAAATATTCTTTCTCTTTTCTTGGCTTCGTGCACTCAGATGCAAAAATGTCCCATCTCGGAACAATTGTAACATTTAATCTTCATTTTGTCAAACTTCCGATACGGCTTCCTCTCTCCTTCAACTTCACGGCCATTGTAACCAACTCGGTTGAATCTTCTATCTGCATCGTCTCCCCGGCCTTTTATGTGACCACGACCACGTCCCCTGTTCCATCCACGACCTCCGCCTCTTCTGACCCAGCTGCTGGTACCCTCTCTGCTCTTCTTCTCTTTCACAGATTGGGTTCCCCACTGGCCTTGCGAAAGAAGCAACTGCTCCCCTTCTTCCTTGCGGTGTCGTCTGCCTTTGATGGTTTCTTCAAACATTCGAAGTCTACCAATTGCCTCAGTCAAAGACATGATTGATAGATCACCCCATTGCTCAATTGTGCCGATAATAGGAAGAAATTTGTCAGTCACAGCGCTGAACAGTTTTTCAACTACAGCATCATCTTTTACCTCTGTGCCTAAAGCACATATCTCACCAACTAAACCAGTGAGTTTTTGCGAGAAATCAGCAATACTTTCTGATTCTTGCATTACCAAGCGATCAAGTTGCCTCCTCAGCATCGCACCCTCGCCTTCCTGACGTGATCCTCTCCAACTCGCATCTCCTTGATGGCTTCCCAAGCCTCTCTTGCCGTTTATTTTTCTGCAATTGACAACATTACAGAATCTGGTACTGCTTGAGAGATTGCAGCCAGAGCTCCCTAATCTTTCTCTTCTTCTACAGGTGAGTCTCCTTCAATTGCTGCCCAGACGTCGAGAGACCGCAATATGATCTTCATCTTTACTGTCCATATGCTGTAGTTGGAATTTGTGATAATCGGATATTGAATCGGCACAGTCCCAGTTCTTGATATTGTTCTTGCTGAGGAAGATAATTTTGTACGGTTCCCAGACGGATCACTATTTACCGACGTGCCTGGCGGTAGCACCATGATCTCTAAGCCAAATGTTGTGATCACCGATTCAATCTTCACCTGTCAATGTTCTCCTGCTTGCATGCTACCACCCAAACTCAATTGATGGAAGTTCAGAGATAGCGCAAAGCAAGAACCTAAGAACACAAAATAGCAATACAGCAAACAACGAAAACAATGATTTTTGTGCTGCAATGCCGCCGCAGCGTTTTCTGATATCTCAATACCCTTATATAGAAAAGTAACAGATATGTTTTTGGAGATCTCGCAAACAACCTCATAATCTAAACAGACTCTGTTAGCTAAAACACATAAAACTATAACTGACATGTCATACTGTAGCTAAACCGGTAATCAGCTCAATCACCAACTAAACCAACTCAATTACGATAAGGTAAAAACTGGACTCTGCAAATATCTAAACAGAACAGAGAAGCTACTCAACAAGCGACACATAAACTTAGTTATCTGGGACTCTCAAACAGCAAGTTTAGTTCAACAACAGTGTATTGTTGTCATTGTGTCTACCTAGGTCTTATCCAATTGGATGTATGGAGTCGCAGATGTCGTCGCTGTCGGTCCATCGCTGTAGATGGCACCAAGGATGAGCAGCGAGCGTCGACCGCTGGTGAGGATCCAATACACATAATTATTTGGAGAAAAATAATTAAATTTTATTTATTTAGTCATACATATACAAAGTTCCTGCCTCAAAACCTTATACACCAGAACGGGGTTCTTCGGTAAGAAAAAGAGTATAACAACAACAGGAACCGATTGTGATGAGGGGTGTGCCATTTTTGCATATTCTAAAAAATAGCACATATTAACAGTATGCACATATATATATCACATTCGCAGTACAGAACACAGAATGCACATAACATATTCACAGAACACAAACACTTTATTACAATACATATATCACATTCGTTCACAATATACAACACAAATTTGTTTAACAATCAGTACACATACATATCGCATTGACATATATAATTAATATTGTTTACATATAGATTAGTAGGACGCTTCAGGATCTCTAAATCTACCGTCCTCCGGTATAGCATCTAACCAGTACCACTGGAATAAGTGGCCTCGTAAATTATCGAGTGTTTTGCTCTCTAAGCTCTTCTGGGGGATATTGATCTTCTGCAAAATAGAAATGAGTGCACTAATTTAAGTTATCAAATTTGTATGTAAAAGTCTAAGTGTATTATTATGCATGTACATATACCTTTGGGAAAAGGTATGAGCCGTCGACCACGACCAACATGTGCTACATGACATAGAAGCCGCACAAGTCATCGCTGCCCTGTTGATGACAATTTGAAGAGAGAAAAAGAAATTAACACATGAAGATTAGATGTCAGAAAAAAATAATTGTATATATGCTAGGCACTTGTACCTTGAAGTGCTTATACTTCAACTTCTTGCTCTTTTTGTCATCGTGTGTCCCTCCTTCATCGATGTAGGCTGAGAAACCCCTACATACATTGGAGAGATGCTATTGAGTCAAAAAATTGAACATAGTTAAATTCAGAAAGTGTTACGTTACTGTAATGTACTTACATCTCCAAAGGAGGCTTGATCACGTAGGCAGTCGGTCTCTTGTCAATCGAATTAAAAGTGTAGACCGTGTTTTCACTCGGATCGAGGACGAGTAGAACCCAATGGTTGCTTATGAAATGGTATGCAGTGCAAGGAAATAAATACGCATACGGTTTAAGTGCATACAAGTAATTGAAGGGTAAATACTACTTACTCATCGTGGTACGGGAATAGAACGAAATCCTTCGACTCAACATTCAATGCCCCCTTGATGTAGCGGGCAAAGAACTTCGGATGAAGCCTACACATGGTCACAGACACAAGCTCAGGGTCAACGAACCCAACTAGTTGTTGTTTAGTTGCGGCTCGTTGCCTCATTGTTCTGCAACTCGTGTTGAATGTTAGAGAACATAATGCGAAATCCTATAAAAGTCATCAGCAGATGCTGTGTAGTGCGATACTCATAGCGTCCAGGATCGTAAAGTAGAAATATCGACGGCTATCAGTTGGTACACATGGAACATATCCTCAAAACTGACTAGGAATATCCCATTCTCGTCGCGGTGGAAATGTGCCCTTTTATACATCACATTGAAGTCGACTCGACGCTCTTCCTCATTCACCTTATCAATGTACCATCCATGGAGCATGCAAGTCCACCTGCCTAGATCATTGAATAGGCTGGATGCAATCAGGGGCTTCCCATATACGTAGGCCTTAAAATCATAAGGCATGTCTGCAGCTTGTGTCGACTTTCCTTTTTGGGCCTATGTCAGTTTTGCCTTCTTGGCAGAAGGAGTCACCGAGGCCTCCTGTGGTTCTGTAGGTGTCGTGCTAGTCCTTTTATGCGTCAGCTCTGCAATCTGTGTAGGACTCATCACGGAGGTGAGAGAACGAGCAGGCGCAGGTACGGTAGGAACCTACGAAGCATGAGCATATGTAACTTGTCGCAGTACTATTGGAATGGTAGAGAAGACGTGGGGGATGTTTACCTTGACCAGTAAGACACCCCTCATGGGCTACTTGATGAACGACATGCGTGCTTGCCCGAGAGTGGTGATATCTTCGTCTGTGGGGAAATCTAGCACAAGTGATAAGAAGTCTTCGTGGACGTAGTCTACCCGCACCCTCATGTAGCCCTTCCCTAGAGGCTGACCATGCACAGTGTCGGTCTCCTTGTATGGAAATGCAACCCTGCATGCAGCCTCGATGGGAAATCTGTCCTCCGTCAGGGTGGTGAGCTGGCACTTGGCAGGCGCCTGCAAGAAGTGCGCAACTTGAGGAAAAACATTATGGGAGTTACACTCGTAGCTTTAAGTCAGGAAAAATTAATTATTACCTTCAGCTGGGGATCAGTCTTATCATTTTTGGAACTGCAGCTGCTAGGTCGGGGCACAGGCTTCTTTATGAGAGGCGAGGGCATTTGGCTCTGACTCTAGGAGATCATCGCCATCATCTCGGCCCTCATCTCCTCCTTGATGTCCTCCCTTAGCTGCTCCCTAAGCGTGTCCTTAAGGCGCTTTGCACTTGCCTACCATGATCTTGATCTGGCACTCGCAGCTTCATCTTGGAGGTAGGACTTCTTCGTATGTACCGCCCCTGCGGCAAGCACCCGGCCCTTATGGTCGGGCTTCTCGATCACAGACGACAGGATGTCCTTCGACCCTTGGCTCTGAAAGGTCCTTTGCTCTTTCGCTGGCTTACCTCCTCCTGCAATAAGTGAGTACAAATTAGATCTGAAATACAACAAGTTGGGTCAACTGCAATGTACTAAGTTAGATGTCTTACGATGGTGGAGACGACGTGTGCGGTGGCGGGGTTTGCAACTACAAGCTTCTCGTCAGCGGTTTTCTTTGTCCTCGCTAATACCCAGTCGTGTGCCCACTCCTCACATATGTGGGAGTAAGGCATCGCCGTCCAGGAGTTCACGCACTCCTCGTCTAGTCGCGCCGACTCTGCCTTCTTCCCCTCATAGCCGCCTGTACCGAGGTGGTGCCAGTGCGTGTTATGCCTCTGGATAGCAGTGTTCCTCTCTCTCAGCTGCTCCGCCTCGGGCGTACCCTTCATCCTCGTGAACTCCTCCCAAACATCAGGAGTCATGAATGGATACCTCTCGAATGGTGTACGACCTTTCAGCACGTAGTCACTGTGCATGAGGACCCTGAAGTGCCTCTAGGCCACACCCATCCTCTTCAAGGCGTACCGCTTCGCATTGCTTTCATCTTCATCTTCTATAATCCATTTGCCCTTAACCTCGTCCCACAGCAGATTCTTCTGCTCGGTGCTGACTTCCTTTCTCCAATCCTTAACCTTTATGAGAACTCTCTCCCTCACTAATTGGCCAAGGAATGACTGGTATCGCCTGTGGTACATGGGAGGACCCGTGCAAACCCATCTGGCATGGAAGTGGAGAACATGCGGCGTTCTCCATGTGGCCCTTTGTTCGGTCCTCGAGGCTTCCTCACCTTGCTCAGCCCCTCGACATTTGGGACTGTGCTCGGCTCCTCAGGTGCACCTTCTACTCTATCTGGTGATGAGCTAATGCTCTCTAATTGCAACATTTCAAATATGTGTAGATCTGACAAGGTCATATATTTGACTTGAGAGAGAGTAAATCATAGCTATTATGTAGACTTGCCAAAGAATCATGTAAAGTGACGGATTAATGGATAATTCAGAGCATATAATTGTTGTAGCATATTGAAGTAAAGTAACAAATTCATAGATGATGTTAAAGAAAAATATATCTGTTGACCAGCTAAGCACGTACCAACGATGACTCCTAATCTCTAAATAGGTTAGGTCCTAATCCCATTCGAGGATATGTGGTTTGCGCAAGTTCCTAAGCCATTGTACAACTCCAGAGAAAATTTCGGCAGCATCTCCCCGCTGTTCTCCAGATACACATCTCGACAACAGGTCAAGAGGGGTGTGTATCCGAAGATGTTGGAACCCGATTATGAGAATCTGGACACTCTGTGTATTCTGTGCTAGTCCAGGATCACGCTAGCGCACACAGCCTTTACAAGGTTGCACTTTGCAGACATTACAGCGATACAATAATAAATAGTGCAAACGTTTATATAAACTAAATTGTACAACCTTATAGTCTCCTTACATAAATCAGCCACGCAGGGCTTACATTATCAGAGTAAACAGGAAACAGCGGAAAACATATAAACTTCGTGGAAGTCTTCATCTTGCCACAGGCAACCGACTGGGCTTGCCCCCTAATTGTCCGGATCTTCAATATACTCCTCCTCCCAGGCCGGCGTAGACTCCTCCACTGATGTTGGGATTGATAGGCAAGGAGGGGTGAGTACTCAAAGCACTCAACAAGTAATGCACAGAATGCGGTGCTATTACTACATGCAAGGCTTATTCCAAAGAATTGGCTTACTTGGTTCTTTTGCATCAAACAACATTTTTAAACTAGCCTCTTATTTAGATTAAAAGCAGTGAAAACAGTTATATAATGCTAAGTTCTTCAAACAGTTTTTCTTCAAAGATTCTCGGCACACAGCCTTAAACAGTTCATTCTTAACACCGGCACACAGCCACCCTTTCCACATTTTATTTTTGAAGATCTACCCTTGATTTGTAATCCCGAGCAATGCTCGATCATGAGCACGGCTATTCGAATAGATTTGACACTCTGCAGAGGTTGTACACTTTACCCACAAGATCTGTTTGCTCACCACACGCTTGATTGCCCGCAACAAAGCCTTCGGGAACCTCTACCTTAACCAATGAACCTCTCCAGATTGCCTTCACTATCACTTCCTCACACAGGCCGAAGTGTAGGGCAGGCCAACACCGTTGGATGGGCACCAAGCCGTATGCAGTGCGCTCCCCCACAGATACACCCAGTGTCTGTCACCCCGAGTATCGGAGGAAAGATATCGAACCTAATCAACTAGGTCATCCTATATCGGACATGTGGTTGTACGGGTGACTCAGTTCAAAGACTTGCAAGGTGAAGTCCTTAGCTGACCAAGGCAAGACTTCCAACACTCAACAGTGGCACACAACCCCAATGTGGCACACAGACTCACATCACTCATCAACCCATTTCCACACAGGCCCACCTGGCACAAAGCCTCTTGCCACTTGCCCCAGTCTAAATCATTTCCCACCCCGTTGATTATTGTGCAACACATGCCAACAATAACTCAACATCGGTACAGAACCACACAGGTCTCTGTACCTCAATCTCATTATGTGGCATCATCACACCACTTTCAAAATAAATTCAATATTTCATTAGTCAACATTGATACATTTTTCGAAAGATCATTCATGACTCGTTGCAAGGCTAAGCTTCTAATCACGGTCTAGCCTCCCGTGTTGGCATCATATTAATATCCAACAAATACGAATAACCTTAGGGTGGACAATGATTTAAAGGCATACAAATAGTAATTTCAAGGTGGCGATAACAATATGGGTTGATTAGCTACATGCCCCAAATTAATTTAAATTCATTTTTAATTAATTTAGCATGCATAATTTCAAAGCAAAATACATCTTAAAATCTGGGAACAAAATGATCAAAGCATCACTTGCCTTCAAAGAGTTGCTGGTCTTGATCCGAAGCTTGATCTTGAGTGATGAACGCTTCTTCGAAACTTTCCGGCAAATTTGCGTCTACGCGAAAAAATAACATATGCAATGAATAACCAAAATAGTAGACTATATAACCTCAAAAATTCAATTAAAATTCACCATTAAAAATAACACAATTTTACAAATTTTTAGAGACTGGAATCACCACAATCGGAGTTAAAATGCAAAAGTTATAGCCTTTTAAAGTTTTAAATAAAATATAAATCAGAAAATCCGATTTGTTTTAATTATTTTTATACGGAAAAATTGGGATTTATGACGTCATCATGACCTAATGATGACGTCAACACCGAAATGAAATTCAGCCGAATTATTTTTATATTTAAATCCAATTTATGACGTCATCGTTGACGTTAGCATTTATTAAGTACTCAGAAAATATAATTTTTAGAAACTGACATGTGGGACCCATTGATGACATCATTGCTGACGTCACTTGACACGTGGCACGCGCTGGTTCGTTGGGTGCATGGTGGGCTGAGCTCACCAGCTCGGTCTACGGTGGACCGCTATGGCTGACAGGCGGACCCCACGCCCATGACGTCATCGCTGACGTCATGCGCACGTCACCGTGAAAGCGACGCTTCGGTCTCCGGCAACACGCGTCGGCTTCCGATTGGCTGGCGCGACGACACGATCTCTACCGTTCAATTGAAAAATGGACGGCTGCGATTGAGTCTAGCGAAAAGATTTAAATAAAACCTAATCGAATAATCTACGAGAATTAATCTGGCTATGTGATTAAGATCTAACGGATGAGATAAATCGATCTGGATTTAAACGAGAGGAAAAACATGGCGTTACCGCGACGGTTGGATGGAGATCGGACGGTCGAGGGAACTCGAGCGGTGGCGATGGCGAGACGGCGGCGGCTTGGACCGGCGCGGAGGAAGACGACCACCGCGACGGTGTTACGGGGCTTCTTCGGCGAAGATGAGCGGCGCGTTCAATGCGTCTCGATGCGACGAGGTCGGCGATGTCCTTGGAAACGGCGGAGGCGGCCCGACAACGGCAGAGCAAAGCGAAGAAGGAGCGGCGGTCGCTAGCAACTACGGCGAGCGATTTCGGCTAAATGACGGCAAGATAGGCGCTGAGAAATTGGGCGAAATGAGCGGTGGAAGAACGTCTCCACAGTGGGATGATCAGGGGTTAAAAAGGCCTCGGGAGGCGAGCTTAAACGCGAGTTAAAGCTGCCGTTACTCGTCGTCGACGACGACGGAGGCAGCGGAGACGGAAGAAATGGCCGGGCGACGTGGCGCGATCGGGGACGTCCACGCAGCGATCAGCGCGCCAGCGAGCGGCGTGGCGACCCTCACCACACGATGCCGATCCAACGGGCAGAACGCGGCGGCGGCTAGGGTTTGCGCGGCGTGAG
Organism: Otatea glauca; assembly: GCA_036346275.1. Lineage (NCBI taxonomy): Eukaryota > Viridiplantae > Streptophyta > Magnoliopsida > Poales > Poaceae > Otatea > Otatea glauca. The sequence continues at coordinate 38,683,213 of CM070719.1, forward strand.
CTGGGCTGGGCCAATGAGCGCAAATGGGCTGGACCGAATGAGGTTTCGGCCCAATACTGCTCACATAAATTTAAAATATTTCTGATTTAAAATAATTCAGATAAATAAACAAAGCCAAAATAAATAGCAAAAATACCCAGAAAAATCTAGAAAAATTTTGGAAAATATTTTGGAACATTCTAAACTCAAATAAAATATTTCCAACAAAACTTTGCATAAAATTTTGCATGAATTTAATTAAATTCAAGAAAGGTCAAAAAATGAATAAATCCAATTAAATTCTAGTAAATTCTCAGAAATTCACAAAAATAAAAATACTCCAAAATTTAAATTAGAGTAAATTTCAGGGTGTTACAAACCTCCCCCCTTAACAGAGGTTATATTCGAGTCCTTCTTAATCCCCTTGCTTCAAGGAGAAGCATCCAAATCAAAGAAGATACCAGTCAGAGGTTTATGTTGGAAACTGAGAACGTTGATCCAAAGTTGAGATCCAGATAAAGATATAGCAATCGGATCATGAATCACTCGAGGGCTACTGTGGAATATAAGAACCCAGGTGTCCTCATAACCGGCCTAGCAGGTGTCCTCATAACCGGCCTAGAAGTGCCTGAGGGAGAGACAGGGCCGAGCGAAGGCCCAGAGGGTAAGCTCCGCGTCAAGCCTTGCTGCCGTGCGCAAGGGGATACATCCTAGAGACAGTTGAACATATATTTAGATATAAGAGATATGATTGTAATCTGAGTTGTTATCAGGGTAGATAAAGATGTAAACTCTATCCTGTAACCGATTAGAATCTAATAACCGATCGGAATCCCTTAACCGATCAGGACTCTGTAAACTGCCTCACCCCCATTATATAAGGGAGAGGGCGGGCAACAACAGGAAGACGAGCAATCTTAGATCCAAGAGATCCAAATAATCCCAGCACACAGGATTAGGGTATTACCTCCTCCGTCGAGGGTCTGAACCTGTCTAAACCCTTGTCTTATGTGACTTTCGAGTTTGAGATCTAGTGCCTGCCCCATAAATTCATTGTCGACCACAAAGTCGACATCATGGAAGAATTCTTTGGCCTTTGCGGCTATGATTGTGGCGACTGGCTTGGCCTCAATCCATTTGGTGAATTTATCGATGGCCACGAAGAGATGAGTATAACCACCTTGAGCCTTCTTCAAATGTCCCACCATGTGAAGCCCCCAGACCGCAAATGGCCAGGTGATTGGGATGGTCTGTAGTTCCAGTGCCGGTTTGTTCACCTGTCAAACAAAGAATTGACATCCTTCGCATGTTCGGACAATGTCCTCTGCATCAGTGACAGCAGTCTGCTAGAAAAATTCCTGACGATAAGCCTTGCCGACTAGGGTTGTTGACGCCGCGTGATTCCCACAAATTCCCAAGTGGATTTCCTTGAGAAGATCTCTTCCTTCTTGTTCTGATATGCATCATCGTAGTACACCAGAGGAGCTCTTGCGATAGTCTTCTTCCCTGATTACCACGTAGCTCTTGCTTCGACGCATTATTCGCTCGGCCTGCATGCGGTCTTTAGGTAGCTCGTCCTTCGTCAAATAGTCTAGATACGGAGCTGTCCAATTAGGGGTAATGATCAAGACTTATGCCTCCACGTTCTTCCCCACTAGGATATCTGGCTTTGGCCGAGTGTTTATTGTGGGCTTATGAATTTCTTCGACGAATACTCCCGCGGGCACTGTGGTCTGGCCAGATCCCATTTTCGCTTGATCGTCGGCCGCTTCATTGTCCCGAGGAGCACATGAACAAGTTCCAAGCCGTCAAAGTTGCCTTCTAGCTTGCGTACCTCCTGGCAATAGGCAGCCATGTTGTCTTCGATGCAGGACCATTCTTTTTGCACCTGATTGACCCCGAGCATTGAATCTCCGCGAACTGTCAAACGTTGGATACCGAGCGATATGGCGATACGGAGCCCATGGATGAGTGCCTCGTACTCGGCGGTGTTGTTCGACACGGGAAAAAGTATTTGAAGAACGTACCTCAACCGTTCCCCACTTGGTGATATGAGCACTATACCATCCCCCGCGCCGCTGAGCATGAGGGAACCATCTAAGTACATCGTCCAATACTCGAGTTCCTTGACGACCGCCGGGTTTTGAAGTTCTGTCCACTCGGCAGTAAAGTCAGCGAGCGCTTGAGACTTGATGGCTCTGCGAGGCTTGAATAGGATATCAAAAGCTCCAAGCTCGACTGCCCACTTTGCAATTCTCCCAGTGGCCTCCTGGTTGTGAAGTATATCTCCTATTGGGAAGGAAGTGAACACCGAAATAGTATGCTCTTGGAAGTAGTGCTTGAGTTTGCGAGATGTAAGAAGTACGGCGTATAATAATTTTTGCACTTGTGGATACCGCACCTTAGAATCACTCAGGACCTCGCTGATGAAATAGATCGGTTGTTGGATCTTCTGCACGTGACCCGGCTCCTCCCTTTCTACGATGATTGCAGCGCTGACTACATGAGTTGTTGCCGCGATGTAAAGTAACAGAGGTTCCCCTGGCATCGGTGAAACCAAGACCAGGGGTGTCGTTAAGAAGGTCTTCAAATCTTCAAACGCTTGCTGTGCCTCGGGCGTCCACTGGAACTTGTCCTGCTTCTTGAGGAGTTTATAGAATGGCATACCTCGCATACCCAGTTGGGAAATAAATCTGCTGAGTGTGGCCATGCACCCCGTAAGCTTCTAGACGTCCTTTTGGCAGATCGGCGGTTCCATATTTAATATGGCTTTGATCTTTTCTGGGTTGGCCTCAATGCCTCGTTGGGATACGATAAACCCGAGCAATTATCCCGAAGATACTCCGAAAACACACTTATCGGGATTAAGCTTCATGCTGAAAGTCCTTAGACTTTCGAACGTCCCAGTTAGGTCGGCGATAAGATCCTTCCTCTTCTAAGTCTTTACCACGCCATCGTCCATATATGCCTCCACATTACGTCCGAGTTGGGTGTGAAAACACCGCTGTATTGCACGTTGATACGTTGCACCAGCATTTTTCAACCCAAACGCCATCGTGGTATAGCAAAAGGCCCCAAAGGGCGTGATGAATGAAGTCTTGATATGGTCTTCCGCCTTTAGGCGAACAGTGGTACCGAGTAGGCATCGAGAAAACTCAGGATCTCGCACCCGGCGGTTGAATCAACCACCTGATCATTTCGAGGTAGCCCGAATGGATCCTTCGAACATGCCTTATTGAGATCAGTATAGTCAACGCACATGCGCCAAGTTTTATTCTTCTTTTGAACTAGTACAGGGTTTGCCAACCAGTCAGGATGATACACTTCTTTGATAAAACTTGCAGCTAATAGCTTGGTGATCTCCTGCTTGATGGCGTTCCGACGATCTGGAGCGAACCGCCGGAGTCTTTGCTTGATTGGCTTTGCCTTTTCATCGACGTGTAGAGAATTCTCGATCACCTTCCTAGGAACACTCGGCATGTCGGATGGTTTCCAGGCAAAGTTGTCCTTGTTAGCCTGGAGGAAGGTGACAAGCATGCCTTCCTATTTATCCTCAAGCCCTATCCCGATCAGAGTCGTTTTGGATGGGTCGGATGAGTCGAGAATAATTCTCTTGGTTCCTTCGCCAGACTTTATCCCTGACGTGGCCTAACTCTTGGACGGGATGTCGCCTTCTTCCTGCAATATGGTAGCCTCTGCCTGGATATTCTTCCCCTCGGCGGTTGCCTCCTGCAGCTCAGCAAGTTCATAGTTCTCTCGGTCGCATTCCAAAGAGATCGCTTGATGTCATTGCGAACCGTGATGACGCTTTTGGGTCCCGGCATCTTCATCACCAAATAGGTGTAGTGCGGGACGGCCATGAACCGAGCTAGATCGGGCCTTCCCAAGATAGCGTGATACGCTATCTCGAAATCCGCTACCTCAAAATTTATATACTCGGTCCGATAGTTGTTTTTGGTACCGAAGGTGACAGGCAAAGCAATCTACCCGAGAGGAAACGAAGACGCCCTAGGGATCACCCCGTGGAATGGCTGTGAGATCAGCCTTAGCTCGGAGCGGGGGACGTTCATGTCATCGAAGGTTTTGGTGAACAAGACGTTGAGTCCACTCCCTCCATCGATCAAAACTTCCTGGGCTTTACATTGCGAATAACAGGGTCAAGTACTAGAGGATACTTACCCGGATGTAGAACTCGGTTGGGGTGATCTGAGCGGTCGAAGGTGATCGGGACTTCAGACCACTTTAGATACTGTGGGGTTGCCGGTTCCACCGCATTGATCTCCTGAGCGGTAAGCTTTTGCTTCCGCTTGGACTCGTATCCGGTGGAGCCCCCGTTTATGTAGTTCAGCTCATGCTCGGGTTCTTGGTAATCGTCCTCGCCAGGAGGGTCTTTCTTCTTGGCAGCCTCATCCTTTGCTGGAGCCAGTTGCTTGTTGCTTTCACGCGCAACACGCTTCAGGGTAAAGCAGTCTTTGGCGGCGTGCTTTCCCTTAGGGTGGCAATTAAAGATCGCATCCATGACAGTACTATAATTGGGCACCTCCCTCAGCGTGGCTCACGGCCGGTTGCATTCTGCTACCGCAACTAGCTCCTCGCCCTTCCGTTTTTTGTCTTTGTGCTTGGAGGACTCGGCCTTGTCGCCTTTGTTCTTCTGTTGCGGGCGATCTTCTTGGCGCTCGGCTAGGGCGTCTGAGGCTGTGGCATAGCGGTCGGCCAATGCAAACATCTCTTTTACGAAGGCCAGTGGTTTCCTGGACATTTTCTTGATCAGATCAGGATCGCTGACCCCTTTCTGAAAGGCTGCTACCACCACTGCTTCCGATACATCCCTGATGGTGTTTTTCTTCTGCATGAAATGCCGGATGAAATCTCACAGCATCTCGTCTTTCTTCTGGTGAAGCTGATATAGGTCCCATGGGGTGCCAGGGCCTCTCATAGGTTCCCTGAATGTTCGCGATAAATTGATTGCAAAGATCGCTCCAGGAGTCCACCGAGTTCGTAGGAAGTCCTGTGAGCCATGATTGAGTTGAAGGGGTGAGATTGACTGGCAGATAATTTTGCCATCACGTTTTGATTACCTCCAGCCGCTTTAACCGCCAGGGCATAGACCTACAGCCAAGCTTCAGGATCTTGATCCCCGTCAAACTTAACGATGCCCTTGGGGTTGAAACCTTCGGGCCATACTACTCGACGTAACCGAGAAGTGAACGCTTGGATTCCGTCGATGGATCTGTCGCCATGATGAGGGGGAGTCCGGCGTGGCGAGCCTCTGGCTCGGCGATTGTCATCAACGCGTCGGGGTGGTGTTCGGCGCGGCGAGCCCATGACTCGGCGATCGTCGTTGTCGTTTCGACCCCGACGATGATGATCTCCATGGTAGTTGTAGTCGTTGTACCGTTGATCACTCCGTCGCTCGTGGCTGGTACCGAAACGTTCGTGGTCGTCGTAGCGCCAGCGTCATTCTTCCTCGTCCTGCTCTTGCCGTATGGCGGTGATATCTCGGCGGAGGTCGCGGTTGATATTCTGGCGGGCGTCTCGGTGGTTGTGGGCGCCGATCACGCCGATACTCGACCGTAGCGATCCATTGCTAGCGGCGAGTAGCCGCGTGGGAGTGTGAGTGCGCTTCCCCTACCGGCTTTTCCTGATTCTGCTGAATTGTTGCCGCCGTCACCATAGCCTTGATCTGGGCCACGATCGGGGCCGCCGGGCTATTAGATGCAATCATCGGGTCTAGCGTGTCGAGAAGTGTCTTGGTGGTGACGACGTTCTGCAGTGGTGTGTGGAAGACAGCTTGGTCTCCCAATCTGGAATGTAGGATGTCCTCATGGACATTGCGGCCACGAGATCGAAGCGATCGCGCTTGTATCTCCTTACCCTTACGAAGAAGGCGATCTTCCTCCGCAGCTTCTTGAATCTCTTGCTCGCGTTGGAGATCGGTTTTTTGCTCTTCTATTGCGAAGACGCCACGGAGATTGTAGCAATTCCTCGCGACGCCGACTGGTTTGATGGCCGAGTCAGAGTGGCATACCTGAGATGGGTCCGCCTGATCTTTACCAGATTGGATCTGGTTTAGGTCTAGGCAGACAAGTTCTCCGCGTGCGTCTACAACGAAGTCCAGGTTTCTGAAGTGAAAAGCCCGACCGGAGACGAAGGTGGTGATGATTCCGCTAGTTGCTGCCATCGAGTGTGTAGGAAACGATTATAGCGCTTCCCCTACCTGGCGCTCCAATTGTCGACTTTTGTGGTCGGCAATGAATTTATGGGGTAGGCGCTAGATCTCAAACTCGAAGGTCACACAAGACAAAGGTTTAGACAGGTTCAGGCCCTCGACGGAGGAGGTAATACCCTAGTCCTATGTGCTGGGATTATCTGGATCTCTTGGATCTAAGATTGCTCGTGTCTCTGTTGTTGCCCGCCCTCTCCCTTATATAATGGGGGTGTGGCGGTTTACATAGTTCCGATCGGTTTAGGGATTCCGATCGGTTATTGGATTCTAGTCGGTTACAAGATAGAGTTTACATCTTTATCTTATCCTGCTAACAACTCGGATTACAATCGTATCTCTTATATCTAAATATATGTTCAACTGTCTCTAGGATGTATCCCCTTTCGCATGGCAACAAGGCTTGGCGCGGAGCTTATCCTCTGGGTTTTCCACTTGACCCTGTATGTCCCTCAAGCACTTCTGGGCCGGTTATGAAGACACCTTGGTTCTTATATTCCACACTGCTCTTCCCTAGGATCCTAGTCTCTGCGACCGAGCTGAAGTTCGGGCTGGCTGAGGTGGTCCGGGTCGAGGCTTCGACGGGTGGGATCGAGTCCGCACCGGTGGGAGCCAACGTAGCCGCCGCATCCTCGGTAGGGGGCCACGGCGAGCTATAGACGGCCGGAACAGGTGACGGGGCCATCGGGTCTCTCCGTCGCGAGTTCGAGGGCGGGCTCAGTTAGGTGAGTAAGCTCATAATCATCCATCTTCTTAATGGTCGCATGACTTCTCTTGTATTTTGCAGACGGTGAGCCTAATTGCCCAGGGACTCCAAGGTCTGCATGGGCAATCCACCGAGCTAAAGGCAGTCCTCGATGTGGTGTCAGAGCGGGAGGCCCACATCGCCCGGCTCGAAAAGACCCTGCTGGTCAGCAGGAGGAGGCGGAGCAGAGGACTACGGCCCACGCCGTCGAGCTCGCGCAAGCCACTGCCACCGAGTGCGAGAGGGCTACCGAGGACCTCAAAGCCGAGCACTTGAGGTCGGCCAAGACCCTCGAGGCGGTGCGGCAGGCGGAGCTCCTTGAAGCCATCTTGGCGCGTCGAGGACCTAGAAGGCAAGTCTTGCGATGGTGGAGGGCTGCAGGCGGTCGCGGAACAGGCTGCGGCTAGCGAAGGCCTCCATCGAGCTTGAGGCGAAGGTCACCGAGCTCGAGGAGAAGCTGAGGCGAGCGACCAGGACGGGGAAAAGTTCCCTGGTCCAACTCCAGGATGAGCATAATCGTGCCGCGAGCTCGCAGCCAAGGCGCACCGCCTGCAAGGTGAGCTCTCAATGCTGAGAGCAAAAGTCACCAATCTCGAGCAGGAGAAGCTCACCCGAGACATGGCGGATCTGTAGATAGGGTGCAGACCGGAGAACAATATTCCTACAGCTCCTTGGAAGTATAACTTTGTAAAAAAGTTTTCAATGAATGAATAAATGAATTAGACTTAGCTGTTTTTTAGGGTAGTACTCCTTTGCTCAGCCCCCACTGTGGTCGAGGTCGAGCAGCGCCGACCTCGAGCATAGTCTGTAGGAGAAATAACTGTTTGTGTTTGTCCCTCTGTCTTCTTCTCTATTTCAATCCCATGCTAGTCAAGGCTATCGTTGTTGGGGTAGTCGAGATCGGGCATCATCAACCTCGCATTGGTCGGAGTCGTGAGAGAGAGACCTGTAAAAGACTTAAGACGAAGTCTTTTAGCAGCAATAATCGTGCCCCCCGTGCGGTGAGGTCGAGCTTGGGAACACTCAAGGGCGAACTCGAACGCACGATAGATCTTAAAATGCTCAGGTTGGGCTTGACAGCACTCAGGCCCGACCTGTGCGCGAAGCACGTATACTCGCCAAACTCGAGCGTGGCCTTTGGTTCAAGTCCTGGTACAGGGGGGAGCCGTGACGTGATAAGAATCAGCTTACTACTGGCGTGATCCCTGGAGGTGAACCTCTGGTTCAAGTCTTGCTACAGGGGGAGCCGTGACGTGATAAGAATCGGCTTACTGCTGGCGTGGCCCCTGGAGGTGAACCTCGAGATCACAACGCTCGAGTCGAGGCATAGGAGATGTAAAGAAGCGTAAAGAGGCACAAACATAGGCAAAAAAGAGTAGAGAGTACTCCCTTGTCTAGCCCCCGCTACGGTCTAGGCCGAGCAGCAGCGGCCTTGGGCGCAGTTTGTGGGAGAAATAGGTCATAGTAGTCGAGGTCGACCAACGTCGTGATGGGTTGTTTAACGACTCCGACCTATTAGGGAGGCCTATGAAAGACTTGAAGTGAAGTCATTTACAACAATAGCCCTGTGTGAGGAAGGTCAAGCTCGGGAAGACTAAAAGGCGAACTCGAGTGTACGAAGGGTCTTAATGCGCTCAGGTCGGGCTTGGCAGCACTCAGGCCTGACCTTTGCATGAAGCATACATGCTTGCTCGAAGCTGAGTGCAGTCTCTGGTCCAAGTCCTGCTACAGGGGGGAGCCGTGATGCGATAAGAATCGACTTACTGCTGGCGTGGCCCCTGGAGGTGTACCACGAGATCGCGATGCTCAGGTCGAGGCTCAAAAATGCAAGGAAATGTAAAGAAGGCACGATCATGAATAATAAAAAAGTTTTTATTGCGAATTAAGGCAAGAGTGTTACACATAAAATTTTCAAAGCTGGTCGATGTTCCATGAGTTCGTGAGCTCTCTACCATCGGGCATCGCCAGTCGGTAAGCTCCCGTGCGATCTACTGAAACGACGCTGTAGGGGCCCTCCCACTTTGGGGACAACTTATTGGTGTTGGTCGAGCCCTGAATTCGTCTTAGGGCCAGATCCCCAACTCGGAGCTCCCTAGGTCGAACCGATCGAGACGCATGCCTGCGAACCTCTTGCAGGTAGTGCGCTGATCGCAGCAGTGCATGGCTCCTTTTTCCGCAAGGCAAGGTTGAGAGACCGCTCTCGCTTGAAGTCAACTTGGTTGACTGAGCTGACCCTAGCAAAGCCCAACGTGACCTCAGCAGGCAAGACGACTTCAGCACTGAACACGAGCTAGAAAGGAGTAGACCCTATCGCTCGGCTGGTCGTGGTGCGAACGGACCAAAGGACAATGGGAAGCTCATCCACCCAGGCCTGGCTGTATTGTTCGAGCTCATCGAAGACTCGCCTCTTGACACCCTGGACGATCTGTCCATTGGCGCGCTCGACCGCTCCGTTGCTCTGTTGGTGGGCCACTGAGGCATAGCAGACCCTGGTGCCTATGTCCTCGCAGTATTCCTGGAATAGCTCACTAGTGAACTGCGATCCGTTGTCGGTGATGATCCTGCATGGGACCCCATACCTTGTTACCACAAACGATTTAAAAAACCTTACTACGGCCCGAGCGGTGATGGTCGAGACTGGTTTGTCCTCGATCCACTTGGTGAAGGTATCGATGGCGACAAACAGGAACTTCTTGACCCCGACCGCTTGATGGAAAGGGCCTAGGATGTCAAGGCCCCAAGTCGAGAATGGCCACGCGAGTGGGATGGTCTGGAGGGCGTAAGCCGACTGATGCATCTTTCGAGCATGGAACTGGCAGGCTCGACAGGTGTGGACGATGTCCCGAGAATCCTGGAGTGCCGTCGGCCAATAGAATCCCATGCGAAATGCTTTCCCGACCATAGTCCTGAAAGAGGAATGCGCACCGCAGAGGCCCGAATGGATATCATTGAGCAGGTACTCACCTTCCTCCGGGGTAACACACTTTGACAGAACACATAGAGTGCCCTGACAACACAGGTGCCCATTAACGAGCTTGTATGAGCTCGCTCGGCGCCTGATTCTGCTCCTCTCGGTCGGGTCATCCGGGAGTTTGCCCCGATCGAGGTATTTGGTAATCAGCTCCATCCATGAGGGAACACTCTCGAGGAGGGCAACCAAATCTTCTTGGTCAGTGATAGAGAAGGTCTTGAGGATGATATCTGGCGGAATCTCACCACCAGATGACCCGAGCTTGCATAGGAGGTCAGCGCTGGAGTTGTCCTTCCTAGGCATGTGCTTGATTTCCAAGTTCCGTTACCACTTCTCCATCTTGCGCACCTCGGCGAGGTACCTGGCCATCGAGCCCTCCGTGCACTGGTAGTCTTTGTTGTACTGGTTGACGACGAGCTGGGAGTCACCCTTGACGACCAACCGGTGCATGTCTAGCGACATGCAGGCTCGAAGACCCGCCAAAAGGGCCTCATACTCCACCATGTTATTAGTTGCGGGAAAACCGAAGCGAATCACATACCTTAGTTTGTCTCCCCAGGGTGTGATGATGAGGATACTAGCCCCCGAGCACTCGAACGACCTGGAGCCATCGAAGTACATCCTCCAGGGATTCTCTTCCTCAACCACAGGCTCGGGAGTCGGCTGTGATGTCTGCTCGACCACGAAGTCGGTGAGCATTTGCGACTTAATGGCGGTGCATGCTACAAACCATAAGTCGAATTCTCCCAACTCCATGGCCCACTTGGCGATGTGACCTCTGGCTTCTAGGTTTCTTAGGATCTCGCCGAGCGGGAATCCGCTCGGGATAACCACCGTGTGTGACTGGAAGTAGTGCCGAAGTTTGCGCGAAGCCATGAAGAGGGCATAAAGCAGCTTCTGAACCTCAAGGTAGTGCTCCTTTGGTCCATGGAGTACCTCGTTGACGTAGTAGATTGGCTGCTACCGACCGTCGCGCTCAGCCGCCAGGATGGCGCTGACAGCCTGGGTTGTGTTTGTGAGGTAAAGCAGCAGCGTTTCTCCCTTCCGCGGGGTCGTGAGCAGCGGTGGGCTCGACAGGTATGCTTTCAGCTAATCAAAGGATCGTTGAGCTTCGGGTGTCCATTCGAAGCCCCCGTGCTTGCGCAACGCCTTGAAGAACGGTAATACATTCTCACCGAGCCTTAAAGTGAACCGACTGAGAGTGGCTATGCAGCCGGTGAGGCACTGGACCTGTCTTGTTGAAGTATTGCTTATGGTCGGGATCACGACCAGAGCGGTCTTGAGATCCTTGGTCATTCCTGGGGAAGCATCATCCCAAGAGAAAGTAATCGGGATTCCAGCCCACTTGCTAGGCTGGTCAGTGGGCTTTCCAGCAGAGGCTTGATATACGATTCGTGCGCGTCTTTGAGCTCACGCCAAGATTGATACACCGATGACCCGACGAAGATTACATCGACGCGGCGGTCACCCTGCTGAAACTCCAGGTCGAGGCCTTCCAAGTCCTCGTCGGCATTGACCCTGTCGGGTCGCTCGTCCTCCTTTGGGAGCGTGGGCATCTCTCCACGCCCATCATAAAAGGCGTCCAGCTTGTTTAGTTAGGTCCTACAGTTTCGTAGGTCGTTGTCGACTTTTGTAGTCGACAATAAATTTATGGGGCAGGCGCTAGATCTCAAACTCGAAGGTCACACAAGACAAAGGTTTAGACAGGTTCAGGCCCTCGACGGAGGAGGTAATACCCTAGTCCTGTGTGCTGGGATTATGTGGATCTCTTGGATCTAAGATTGAACAAAGCGCAATGTGCTCTGGGCGATATGCGATGTGTGTTGTCTTCTCCCTGTTGTTGCCCGCCCTCTCCCTTATATAGTGGGGGTGGGGCGGTTTATAGAGTCCAGATTGGTCTAAGGGATTTCGATCGGTTACAAGATTCTAGTCGGTTATAGGATAGAGTTTACATCTTTATCTACCCTATTAACGACTCGGATTACAATCGTATCTTTTATACCTAAATACATGTTCAACTGTCTATAGGATGTACCCCCTTCCGTACGGCAGCAAGGCTTGGCGTGGGGCTCATCCTCTGGCCCTTTTATTTGGGCCTGTCTTCTCCTCAGGAGACGCTGGGCCGGTCATGAAGATACCTGGTTTCATATATTCCACAGTCGTGGCCATGGGCCTTATGAAACAGGCAGAACTTATCGGAATCATACCTGGGTCGCACCTCGGCACTCTATGGTCGGGTGTCACCTTGATGGGCCTAAGCTGATTCTGCCCCTGCTAGCATCGGTATTTGGTTCGTTGAGGTCATGGTTGACCTTGCTGAGGTCGAGGTCTTCCCTGGTCGAGTGATGGCTACCCCTGGTCGGGATGTCGCACTTCCATTACCTCACGCTCGCTATCCATCGCAGCGACCACGAGCAGCCGACTGCCACTGTTGCCGTGGTCTCTCATCTACTTTTTAGCGTGCAGATCAGAGCCGTCGCCCTTGGCATTAGATGGTTCGGCCTCGCCGAAGTTGAAGCCGAGCTTGCCCTTGTAGTAATCACGCTTCCAGCGTACAACGTCATCCGCGTCCGTGTATTGCTCCACCATCCAGAACAGCTTGTTGACGTCGAGATTCGTCGTGATCTCCTGGTCCTCGGTGAGATGTCGGTCGCGAATGCCAAAATTGAAGGCCTTAATGACGGCCTCGTTGGAGATGCTCGGGATCGAATTCCTCGTGCGGAGAATCTCGTTCTTCCCCTGGATGATACAATCCAGGTCCTTCTCCTATCCAGGGCGCTCGTAGCAGCTCTGAAAGTTAGAACGGAGAGCATTCTATATCTGGCGCCATGATCGGAAGGTGCTAGGCGTCTGATTGAAGAGCCAAGTACGTGCTGCGCCGTCCAGCACCGTCGGGAGGTAATTGGCCATCACGGCCTCATCCCCACCAACTGCTAGGATCACTATCGAGTAGATCGAGAGGAACTCATCGGGGCTCTTGGTCTAGTCAAACCGCTCGATCGTAGCGGGTTTAAATCGGGCCAGCCAGCGCACCTGACGGAGGCCGACGGAGTATGCTGGGCAGCTGTAGGCTGGCGCAGCGCCATGCTAAGCATGGCGGCCATCGCTGCTAGAGCTAGAGTCGTGGTCGTCGTAGCATCCGTACTCAGGTTGGTGGTGCGCCCCAAGTCGATTGTGACGGTTGGCACGGGCATCATCGGCGTGATAAGCGCGGGGCGATCGTGGGCGTTTTGATGTGCGGGCGGACGCGTCGAGAAAGGCTACGGGCGACGCCTCGCCGAAAACGCTGTTGCCGTTACGCGATGTCGTGCATGTTCACGGGATGCGCTCCGAGCCTGACGATATGGAGGCGACCGGGACGGACTCCGGGCTCGTCTGCACGAACGTGACCGACGAGAGCGATGACGTCTACGTGAGGACTTGCCATCGCTCACCAGAGAGTGAGACCCAGGGCACCATCTTCGCCCTCGTTGCGAAGGCTCGACCTCATCGGCCGCCTTGTTGAGCTCCTCGGCAAGAGCCCGCCCGAAAAGAGCCGACCTCGCCCGAGCGGGATCGGCCATAACCCGGGCGATGGCTCGCAAGCGCTCCCAGCCAGTGATATCGCCTAGGTGGGCAGGGTTAGGCTGTCGGGACCCAGATTTGCAAATTCGAAACCCTCTGTGTATACTGCACTAGTCCAGAATCACGCTAGTGCACACAGTGGAAACATAGATGAAATACCATTCCATACAACGAATTAACTAAGAAAGATGCAAATTATTATTAAATGAAGCAAACGACCTTATGGTCAATGTTTACACCACTATGCCTTAAGTCTTAAGAAACAAATAAACTATTGCAACGGAAAAGATAACTTGGGCCATTCGACATGCCACAGGCAATCGTCTGGGGAACACCTTCCTAATCCACATAGTCTTCATAGTATTCCTCCTCATGATATTCAATATTTTCTGATCCTTCCTCAGCAACTGATCAACAAAGGCGTGTAGCCGTGAGTACAAAAAGTACTCAGCAAGCCGTAGGGAAATGATGCAATATTCATGCACGGCTTGACAAAGGATAGCCATATGGTTCATTTGCAGAAAGCAATAACTTGAATTGAAATACAATAAATAGATTGAAAGCACATTTATGAAAAGATAAATAAATAACTGGTAGATCAATGGTAGACGACATGAACAGAACGGCGAGGCATCACCCTACACCATCTAAAACAAGTATCAACTAATAAATTCAACAATATTACTTTTGACAACAAAACAACAGTGAACTCCCCATTCACATCCCAACAATTCCACATTTCCACATTTCATGAAAGACTCTATACCCCGTGTGAAATTTTCGGGCTTGTCCATGAACGCGGACACGGCTATTCGAATAGTTTTACACTCTGCAGAGGTTGTACTTCTTTACCCACAAGACATGATCATCTCTTTGTGTAATCGATATTAACACACTTCCTTTGGTGTGTTGTAGAGATATCATGACAAAGCCTTTACAATGCCCTGTCTAAACTCAGTACTGCCTGCTAAGGTTTCACCCCTTAGGGCCCCCTCTTGCGCCTTGCGAATCTACCTGTCCATCCCGGAATCCACACCACCAATTGCCAGTACTCAAGGCAAGATTTTGCAAATTAATCAGCTAGGTCTGTCCCATACCAGACATGTGGTAGTACGGTTAGGCCCAGTTCAATGGCGCACAAGATTAAGTCCTTAAGTTGTCTCAGGCAAGACATCCACATCCCAATATGCTAGAAAGCACCCCCTTTACTGCATGATCACTTGTCCGAGGGAAAACAATTCGTTCAACTAAGACCAATGGCAAACCCCGCCATGGTACAATAAATTTTACAACAGTGGTTATCAGCCACAATTCAATATCTCATTAAGTCAAGATTAACATTAATCACATGTGATATGGATCCCAACGTATAACTAAGCATGACTAAGCATAGGTACGATAACCCATTGTTGGTATTATGATTATGTCCAACTAATAATGACCCAACCTAGGGTTAATAATGGATACATGTCATCCCAATAATCATGGTGGTATAATGTCAACTAGGTACATAGCTACTCCCGGCAAATAATCAATGTATAGAAATAGCATGCAATTGTACAAAGCAAAGTACTTTTGCAAACATAGGTTCAATATGATCAAAGGTTACGACTTGCCTTGCTGATCTAGTGCTGAGTCTTGGTCTTCGAAGTCTCCGTTCGCTCCCTCGGAATTATCGTCTACCTGAAAAGAAAGCAACGAAACAAAATAAATACCAAACAGAGACTCAAACAAGCTGAAAACTGAAAATAAATGTCTCTGGAAGATAGAGCTTGATTTTAGAAAAAATTAGAAATTTGAATCGCCTCAATCGGAGTTCGTATGAAAGAGAACGAGCTCCTGGAAAATTAAATCAAAGGAAAAAGGCTGAAAATAAGAAAATCCGAATTTCCCGATTTATTTTTCTGTTGGAAAATCGATTTATGCGCAACGCTGACGTCAGCAATCAATTTCTCGAATAAAAAAATAAATCCAAAAATACTTATTTCACTGACATGCGGGACCCACGGTCTATAGACCGAGTCCACGGGATTGGGCGATCCACGATGGACCGGGCTCACGGGAACCGCGCTAGGGCTGACGCGGCAGATGCTCTAACACGGCACACACACGTGGCACTGACTGGGACACGCCACGCGTCACGCATCCCACAGTGGCGCGAGATCAGACGGCAGAGAACTGTGGCCGCGGTGTTTGCGATGTGGTGCGATCAGAAGCGCACGTTGCCGATCGGACGGCCACTGATCAGAGAAGTGGGTCAGCGGTGAGCGGCGACGCGGGCTCACCAGATGTGAGGAAGAAGATGTGGCAATCAGCGGAATGGGGCAGATTGAACTCGGCTTTGCACAGATCCGAAAGAGGAGGTCACGAGCAACTCGGTGAGACACGCAGCTACGGCGGAGACACACCGGAGTGGCCAAACAACGGCGGGGAAGACTTCGGATGGCGTCGCAACTCCTGCGAGGGAGATCTCGACGACGGAGGGCTCTCCGGCGATGGTGAAGGGCCCGACGTGTGCGGTGTAGCAAGAGGAGTCTCGGGAGGGGTTTGGCGGCGCTTAAATAGCCCTTGGGAGGCGTGTAGGGCACAGACTCCAAGACAGCAGCGCGTGCGGCGGCGGGACTCTGAGCGCTAGGGTTAGGGTTGCGGCGGCTGGTGCGGGGCAACGTGGCGCAATCTCAGCCATCCGCGGATGAGGCGCCGATCGGACGGTCCACGCGGCATGCGGCTTGGCTGGGGGCTGAGCAGCGCGCGGGTTGATCGCTCATGGCATGCATTTCAAGTTCATCGTTTCTAGAAGAAAGCTTCCTATGGTGATCGCTCATGGCATTAATTTCATCAAGCAATTTAGGGCAATTTTCACACGGTGCGCTAGTGTGAGTATGAAGAAAACTAGCATCGATAGGAATAGCATCAACAGAACTAGTGCTAGCATTCTTTGACATAAGGTTCTCAAGCTCAAAAACCACAATATAATGCATAGTCCTTAGGTTCTCAAGCAAGCTCCATAAGCAAAGCATCGCAAAGAATACAGTCATCAGAGACTCGAGAGGGAGAAGATCTCAGAGAAACTAACTCCTGAGTCAAGGTACCTACTTCTTTCTCTAACTCCATACACCTAGATCTAGCTCTAGCATGGAATTTTCCTAGCTTGCAGAAAGCTTCATTGAGTTGGACATAACAGGGTACCTCGTCCGAGTCGCTGTAAAGCTCGGAGTCGCTAATGCTGTTGGTGTCCACCATGAAGCACATCCCAGTGAAGTCGTCACTGCCTTTCTTCTCTTTCAGATCATCCTCACCCTCATCGCTCTAGGTCTTCGTGTCGGAGAGGTTGATATATCAAGTGCGGTGAGGACGCGATGGAAGAGCTTCTTGTTCTTCGAGTAGTTGAGGTACTTCTTCTCACGCGCCAGGTCACGAGCTGCAGGCTTCTTATTGTGGTTCTTGTCGATGTAGTCGTTCTTTGCCGAACTGCCAGAGTCAATCTTGCTCTTCTCCAGCTTTGGGCAGCTTGCTTGAATGTGGTTGGGGCCACCACACTCGAAACAGGTGCTCGTGTCACCTCTCTTCCTCTCCGTCACCCTCTTGTATGCATGAGAGAATTTGCGAGCTAAAAGAGCAAGCTCAATTTCTAGAAAATTTTCAAATTGGTCATCGCTTAGCTCGCAAAGGGTGGAGAGGGAAAAATCAGCAAAAAAAATTCGAAGTGGATCCAGTGGGATCGGTGACCAACGCCATCGACTGAGATTTCTTCTTGCGAGAGACGACATCGACCTCATGAGTCTTGAGCCGGGAATAAAGCCTGTCAAGAGTCAGAATCAATAGATCTGTAGTGTCCTTGATGGTGGTCACCTTCATCTCCCTAACTCGAAGATCGAGTGCGGTCATGAAGTGTCAAGCGTTATCCGAGTTAGGGTATATGAAACCGACTGCTCGCAGGTCGCTCAAAATCTTTGTAAATCGACCAAAGCACTCGTCAAGACTCTCACCAGCATGTTGTTCAAACTTGTTATAATCACACTTGAATTGGTCCTGTCTCATCATCTTAATTTGCGTAGTACCCTCATGATAAGCATTGAGAGTCACCCAAATCTAGTGAGCAGAAAGGAGGTGAGAAATCCTATCATACTCACTACGGCTAAGACCCTGTATGAGGATGTTCCTAGCCTTAGCGTTTGCCTCAACGTCAGCCATATTGCCGGCCGTGAAGTTTTCATCAGCAGGAACCTCATACGGGAGTTTCACCTTCTGCCATATCAGGAAGCCTTGAGCAGTGACGTATGACTCCATCTGCAACTTCCAAAAAGGAAAATCAACTCTAGAAAAAATGGGAGGCTTGGTGGAATACTTGTCCATCGCCATGGCTCTGGAGACCGGTCAAGATCTATGGAAGAGCAAAACCTACTCTGATACCAATTGGAGGACTGAAATGGCGATTAGAGGGGGGTGAATGATCCTAAATCTGAAATTCCCCCACTCAAAAATATTCGACCAAGCCCACACACAAATTAATCAAAAGGAGCAAATCAAACGGTGGAAGATTTCTACAAGTCCGGTATGACCAGGCTCAAGAAAAGCAAGAAGAACAGAGCCAAGAACAGCACGAACTCAAAGGCTAATTCTAGGAATCTTTTGAACGGCTGAACAAAAAATCATCAAACTTGGTAGATGTGATCTTAAGGATGTCAGGAACTTATTCCAACCTTCAATCGCAAGGATTGACATCAAAGTTCCAACCTTTTTGCCTTGGAAAGAAAAACACACCAAGTTCAAACAAAACAAAAGAATTTGATCTTGGACTTGCTCGTGGGGTTTTGATGATCAAGATAATCTTGGAAAATCTCCCACTTGTTCAAAGAAAGCAAGAACTCAAGTCAAAATCTCAGCAAACACGATCTATAAGAACGAATCACTCAAGAACACAAGATCGGTTTCTCGTAACACAAAAATGCAACAATCCTTCGAAATAAGAGGCAATAGCAAGTAGAAGGAGGGGAGGCAAATCCAAATTGCGTATAAGTAGATTGCAAGAATGAAGTATGGAATTTAAATGCTTTAAAGTAAATTGCTGAATTTAATGCGTAATATAAATTCAAGCATGATAGAAAGTGTTTTGTATTTCAGGAAGGAAGGTTTACAAAGCCTCAAAACAAAGTGGGCAAAAAGTTCAAAGGAGCCAAAAACTCTAAATCCTTCAAGAGAGGAAGGCCACCCCTTCCCCTCTATTTATACTACTCTTGAGTCACCCACCATCCTTAGATGAGTGCCTTCTGCCCTAAGGACCACCATCAAGGGTTAGGATGACTCCCACACACTGCCTTACATGGGCTAACACGAAACCCAACAAGCACACCGGGATTTCAAGGCATGCTAACTAGACCCGCTACTCTATCACCTAGACCACGATCCGACAGCCCTCCTTGATCCAAGCAGCTCCTACTAGCATCTCATCCATTCCTTGTCTTCTAGGTTTGCAGTGACTCTGTCTCCGATCATCTTTCGGTTTTCGTCGACCGTCTGGACCTCCGACACACCTCGCCTAGTCTCTGTTATCCTCCGCCTCACCATGACCTGGCACTGTCATCCTGCAACCATCAAAAACAAGAAAACACATCACATAGCATTGCCCACTTTCCTCAAAATTGAGTCGATGAGTCAATATCGAGTATCGAGTAACCTACTCGATACCTATTGATTCTCACTCTACTCAAGTCACTCGACCATAAACCAACAGGGCATAACTCGAGCTAACCCGCTGCACAACCTGGCAGTATCCCTACTCGATACTTCTCGATTCTCACTCTACTCGAGTCACTCGACCACTGGTCTTCGACCAGCCAAAGTCCAGACCACTCGAGGTCTGACCACTAGTCTTTGACCAGCCAAAGTCCAGATCACTCGAGGTCCGACCACTTGTCTTCGACCAGGATAGACTCAAATCAAACGCAACCTTGAGCACCAAAAGCTCGAATATAGTCAATTACTCATCACACCCTTGGATAGACCTCCACATGGTCTTTCATTGTTATCAATGCATCACTCATGCATCTATTACCTGCTTTGATCTAGTATCTCCTCAGTAGCCCAAGTTCGATGATGACAGTGGGCCGATGGAGGGAGTCATCGGCTTGGAGGATGAAGAGCCGATTCAAGACGATGATCAAGCATCGGGCTCTGTCTCCGCCAATGCTGGCTCTCCCCTGAATGATCCGGCACTTACTACCATCCCGAATGAGGCTGAGGTGGCATTGGAACATGTAGCGGTCGAGTCTCCTCTGGCGAGAAGGTCGGTGTCTCTAGTGCACCGTCGACCAACAAAACGACCTTAGACCTCGATGTCAAGGCCATCCAACCAGGTGATCTTCAATCCCTCACTTGGATGTTATGAAATCTCTTTTGATGTAATCCAACTAGCGTTGGATGATCAGCGGGCCGCCTTGGGGGCCGACACGCAGAAGTTGGTAGCTCCCGCACAAACATCTCCTCAAATGGGATCTCCATTGACCCAAGTGGTGGAGCAGGTAATACCGGTATTGAGCGAAACTTGTCATATTTATCTTTGGCATCCTTTAGTTTGTAGTAACTTCTTATTCACAGGTTGCACTGTTGGCCGCTGATTCGTCGGTGCCATCTCCTCCACCGGCAGTGTCAGTCGAGAAGCCAGTTGCTGGGTCCAGACTAGTCCTAGCGAAAATAGCTGCGCAAAAGAAGAACATGCACGCAAAATATCGGCTGACGAAGTAGGTTTTTTCTTTCTTTACGATTCTTTCACCTTCTGGAGATGTCATGCAGAAAATCTTCTGCAGGAAAGGGGCATTAAACGGTGCGGTCGATGACATCTCCAAAGCTGCCTTGTCATCTCTCGGCACGATTGCGATCATCGCACCTCCCTCTTCGGCAGCTGATACCACAACAATAGCTCCACCTCCTCCAACTTCTCAAGCGTCTCTAGAATATTGATCTGTCCTGAAGCCCTAGTTTCAGGTATGCAATTACCACCAATCTATTTCCCATGCTCTGCTTTATCCTCTATTTTGATTTTTGACACCTCTTGGCTTCTTTCTACAGCACGCTGTAGACACCTTGCGCAAGGTTGAAACCTTCTGCGAGCATGCCAATCAACAAAATGAGCGGCTCAAAATGAAAATAGAGCTGGCGGCACTCTGGCAGAGCTGAGAACTGCCAAAGCTGAGGCTGAGAAGCAAAAGGGGGAGGCGAAGAAACTGAAGGCGAAGGCAGAGAATCTGAAGACTGAGAAAGCTGCTGCCGATGCTACGTGGCTCAAGGCCAAGGTCAATCGATACAAGGTGGAGGCGAGCATGAAAGTGGTCGAGGGTGAAAAGGCTGCAGTAGATGCGGCGCTTACCACTCTACAGTCGGAGACCCTCGAGTACATGACTTCATCTGCACGTCTTGCGACTTCTCACGTGCTTGGCCTTGTGAATAGCCACCATCCGGGCCTGGACCTCTCGATACTAAATGAAGGATTTGCATGTGAGGCGAGCGAGGTTGCCGATTAAATCGAGTCCTCAAAAGGCCTTGCTAAGGGGTTCGTGGCCCAGTTGGAGCTATCTCTCTCTGGCGATGAAGACGACGCTAGCTAGAACTCTTAGGCCTGAATACGCTGATGTAAAGTTGCTACTGCGGTCTTTAAAGATAATGCCAATCAATCTGCTTGTCTATTATGCTTTGACTGCTATTTCCTTGTTTATGAAATAGAGTAACACAAGTAGATGCAAATCTGATTTAGCACTCATAGACCTTCAATAAGTAACTTTGTTGCCAAGCGTATTCCTGATTGCATCTGTACACAAGGCTAGAAAAACACTCATCAAATAACTTAGCCCCCGAGCGAGTACTTGGAGAGGTCGAATATAACATAAACGCTATATAGTTTAAAGTAAAAACTACATTATTTTTGCAAGTCTTCATCGACCATATAACTTAGTCTTTGTAGAAAACATGAACTTGCTGAGCAGCGCATGTAGAATTGACTAGAGACATCATCTCCCACCGGCCGTTGAGCGTTAGATGTCTGACAATCTATTGCTCGTATGCGCGCAGTATAGAATTGCTCGTCGTCGGGTTCAGGCATGACCACACATTGGTTTTGTTTGCTGACATGCTAAGTACGTGATCGAGTAAGTGCGTGCAAAACATCGCATGTAACAGAAAGTAAGGAAATTGTGCTTACAGCGCGTCGCTCGATAACAGTATCAATCAGGAAGTAGAACAAAGGTACATAGTTACCTGTAGCCCCTGACTCCTTACTCGATGATAGGTCATCGGGTAGGGAGTAGATTGACATAAGTACAAATTCGTGACGTAGCCCCCGACTCTTTCCCGATAGCTGGATCGAGCAAAAAAGAGTGTAGCATTAGCTTCATAGATACCTGTTGCGACTCCAAACCACTTATTCGATAGATGTATCGATCTAAGAGTGAATCTAGGTAGGTAAAAAAAAGATCAGCGATGGAACCCCCATCCCTCTACTCGATGGGCGCATTGATTAGATGGTAGAGCATATGCGTCGAAAAGTGCATGATGTAGCCCCCGATTTTCTGCTCGACTGCTGCATTGAGAAGAGAGCAGAGCATAAGCATTAGTAATAACATCCCTCGACCATATACTCGGTCGCATGTGCCCCCGAGCATTTTGGTGAGCCCCAAAAAAAATCCAAACGGTCGGAGTAGATGAACAATATCACTCCATTGCAGTGATTGGATTCTATTACAGTTTTCGTGCCCCTTCAGCTTCCACACGGCACATCATAGAGTAGAGTCTCTTCGGTTTCCGCACTTATGTGGAAGTGCAACAGACACCTTGTGGATTGGGACCGACGCGAATTTAAATGGATTTGTTGCTACAGTCTAACTCATTCCCAGAGCTATAAATAGACGGGACTCGTAGTCGTATGTCACAACTCATCTTCTTTCTTGCCCTCCTGCTCGTGACACTTTAGCTCTTCAATGGCCTCTACTCCACCATCGTCCCTGTCTGTGATCATCCTTGGAGAGTCCCCTCCCCCTACGCCGCTAGCCGTAGTTTCTCCGGGAAGGATCATCATCTCCTTTGATGAGGAGGAGATCGACTAGGCGGCCATCGACAGAGAAGTTTGGCCGGAGGAGGAAGAAGAGGTGACGAGCAAGCTAAACGACGCCGTAGAAGAAGATGACGCCACCCCCGCTTCCTTCGCGAGAGCAGATGCCACCGCCGGCACACGAGGAGAAGAAGGTGAAGCCGCGAACGCCAAAGAAGGAGGTGAAGCTCAAAACCGCTTCATCAGCCCGATGCTTGCTCACCCTCCAAGCCATCCTGGTGGTCGGAGGCTTCTAACGACGGAGAGGTCACCTTTTCCATCAACTGGTGGCCGGGTCTTCGTGTCCTCCTCTAGTCCGTATAGAGGGCGCAGGCCCATTCCGGGGACCATCCTTTTCCAGTCCCTATCGATGCAGGGGAGGGTGCCTCTGAGGACAAGTGGTAGTAGCGTACCTACCTCACATGTAATAGGAAAGCTTTTGTTAGTGAATTTTAATGAAATCGTACTTACCTGAACTTTGGCTGCGATGCACCATCTTTCTTATTCATATGTATGAAATCTCCTCATTTGATTAATGTTCCACGAGTTGTCAAGTATCGCTCCTTTCGATGTCGATAGCCATACCGATCCAGGTCGAGTCACATCAACCACCACGTAGGGACCTTCCCACTTAGGCGATATCTTATTACGGTTATCTTGCTTCTACACATTTTGTAGTACTAAGTCCCCGATGGTGAGTGCTCTTTCTTGGATTCTCTGGCCATGATATCTACACAAGGCATATTGATACTTGGCCGCTCGAATGGATGCCCAATCCCTGTACTCTTCGAGTAGATTTACATCGTCAGTTCGCACCTGCTCCTGTTCTTCTTCCGAGTAGTTGTCCATACGAGGTGACCTGAATGTTAACTTAGTCGGAAGCACTGCTTCTGCTCCGTAGACCAAGAAAAATGGCGTTTCACCATTAGCTCGACTAGTCGATGTACGAACGGCCCACATCACCAAGGGGAGTTCTTTCGCACACCGGGTCGAGTAAGCCTTGAGCCTATCGAACACACAGGTCTTGATCCCCTGCAAGATCATGCCATTGGCATGTTCAACCTGACCGTTACTCTGAGGATGAGCTACAGAGGTGAAGCAAAGTTTGATACCCAATTTTTCGCAAAAGGCTATGAAAGCATTGCTTTTGAACTGGCTACCATTGTTTGTAATTACTTGATTAGGGATGCTGAATCTAGTAACGATGCTCCTCATGAACTTAACTGCTTCTGAGGTGATGTTCCTAACGAGTTCGGCTTCGATCCGCTTGGTGAACGTGTCATGGCCACAAACAAGAACTTGTATCCTCCTTGGGCTCTTGGGAATGGTCCCAAGATATCCAAGCCCCAGACAGAGAAATATCAAGACAGGAATAGTTTGCAGGGCCTGGGCTGGTTGGGTGGTTTTCTTGTCATAGAATTGGCACCTCTCGCACTTTTTCACAAGCTCGCAAGCATGTTGGAGGGTAGTCGATCAATAGAACCCCTGTCGAAAAACTTTTTCGACTAAGGTGCGATAGAACGCATGGCTGCCACAGTGCCTCCATGGACATCGAGCAATATCTTATTGCCATATTCCTGATGATGCACTTCTTCAAGATTCTGTTACTCCCCTTTCGGTAGAGCTTGTCGTCTACCAATGCGTATAGCTTGGACTTACGCGCAATTTTCTCGGCTGAGGCATCATCGTCAGGGATCTCTCAACATTTGATATAGGCTTGGGATGGAGTCATCCAAGTCAGCTCATGTTTGAGTAGTGCAGCTTCCGTGTTTGTAGGTTCTGCCTCGCTGACTCGACCAGACTGCTAGTCGAGTTGGGCAGCATCTACCTCCCGTACAGGGGAGATGGATGGTTTGAGGAGTTTCTCGATGAAGACTCCTGCGGGCATGGTCGAACGGGACAAAGTGAGCCTGGCAAGTTCATCGGCGGCGGAATTGTCACATCGCCTGATATGCCTTACCTCAAGCCATTTGAACTTGTGCTCTAGCTTGCGAACCTCGTTCAGATATGCCGCCATATTGTCGTCCGAGCACTGGTACTCATTTTGCACTTGGTTCACGAATAGCTTTGAGTCCCCTTTCATGAGTAATCATCTGATGCCAAGCGACGCAGCCATGCGGAGCCCGTTTAGCAGTCCCTCGTATTCTGCAACATTATTCGAAGCAAGAAAATCGAGTTGAATTTGAGCACGATGCTAGCCCCCGAGCCCTGAAGCGTGAGCGTCCCATCTAAGAACATAGTCGAGTGGTCATTGACCGCCTTGTGCTCCTTTTCCTTGACGTGCGTCCATTCTGCGATGAAGTCCGCCAAGACTCCTGACTTGATGCTGGTTCGTAGTGCGAAGTCGACCTTGAACTCATTGAGTTCGACCGCCCACTACTCAATTCGCCCTTTAGCCTCTTGGTTGTGTATTACCTCCTTCAGCGGATGTGTCATTATAACCGTAACCTTGAGCGCCCGAAAATAGTGTCACAGCTTTCGAGAAGTCATCATAACAGTGTACAACATCTTCTGCACCTGAGGGTATCGCAGCTTGGCGTCGTGCAAAACCTCGCTCACGTAGTACACCGGCTCCCAGACCTTGGCCTTTTTCTCTGGGCAATCTCGCTCGACTGCTAGGACTGTGCTTACTACTTGAGGGGTAGTTGTAATGTACAAAAAGATCTCTTTTTCGTTAGGCGAGGTTAAAACTGATGGAGACGATAAGTACCTTTTCAGATCTCGAAAAGCTTCTTCTGCCTACTTGGTCCACTCGAAAGTATCCTGCTTCTTGAGTAACTTGACGAAGGATAGCCCTCGTTCACCCATCCGAGAAATGAATCGACTAAGGGCTGCGATGCAGCCCGTGAGCTTTGGCACTTCCCTCAGCATTTGCGGAGAACTCATCTGGTCGATGGCCTCAATTTTATGCGGGTTGGCCTCGATGCCTTGACTGGACTCCAGGAAACCGAGAAGCTTGGCGGACGGAACGCCGAACGTGCACTTCTCGGGGTTAAGCATCATCCGATACTTTCTAAGGTTGTTGAATGTCTCCTAGAGGTCACTGATTAGGGTGCTCGCGGTTTTCGACTTGACTACGACATCATTGACATACGCTTCCACATTGCGCCCGATTTGGGACTTCAAGCAGTTTTGAATACAGCGTTGATACGTAGCACCAACACACATTAAACCGAAAGGCATCTTAATATAACAGAATACACCGATGGGAGTAGTGAAAGCAGTTTTCTCTTCATTCTTTGCAGACATGCTAATTTGGTGATACCCCGAGTAGGCATCTAGAAAACTTAGCAGCTCATAGCCTGCAGTAGAATCCACTATCTAGTCGATGCGGGGGAGAGGAAAAGGATCTTTAGGACAAGCCTTGTTGAGGTCAGTGTAGTCGATGCACATCCTTCACTTGCCATTGGGTTTCTTGACGAGGACAGGGTTCGCCAGCCACGTCGGGTGACGGACCTCTCGGATGAAGCCAACCTTCTGGAGTTTGTCAACCTCCTTTTGTATGGCCTGCTTCCTGTCTTTCACAAATCTACGCTGCTTTTGCACCACAGGTCAGGCGCTAGGTTCCACAGCTAGTCGATGCTCGATCACCTCCTTGCCTGAAGAAAGACGATGAGCTCGGGTTCCTATTTGGAGTCAAAGTTGACGCACACCTTGACCATCTTGGAAGGCTCCAACGGGTCCAGATGCACTATTTTGACGCCTCCATCGGTCTTCTTATCCTTCTTACCATCATCAACTGAGTCTTTGGCGGCACTGTTGGACGTAGAGGCCTTGTCGATGCTCTTGGACCTTTGGCACTTAGCTTCCTCATTGTTGATGTTGGTTGTCGATCTGCAGAGATGCTCGGCCATCTCTAGGCTCTTTCTGTTGCACTAGACTGTAGCGCGCTGGTCCCCCTTGATTGCAAGGACTCCCTTTGGCGGCGGCATCTTGACAGTCTGATACGCGTAGTGTACCACGGTCATGAACTTGGCTAGCATGGGGCAGCCTAAAATCATGTTGTAGGCGGTCTCAAAATCCGTCACATCGAAGAGGATCTTTTCGGTGCGGAAATTGTCTAGTGTGCCGAACGTGACTGGAAGCTCGATCCGACCAAGGGGCATCGAAGATGATCGCGGAGTTTTGCCATGGAACGGCTCTGCTCCGTCTTTGATGTCTGTTTGGGGAATCCCCACAGCCTCCAGCATCTTCTCAAAGATGAGGTTTAATGAACTACCTCCATCGATCAAAGTTCAAGCGACTTTAACGTTGATGATGGTGGGCTCAATCACCACAGGGTATCGACCTGGATGTGGGATCACGGCTGGGTGATCTGACTGGTCGAAGGTGACTGGTACTTTCAACCACCTGAGGAATCTGGGGAGAGCTGGTGTGGCCAGGTTGACCTCCTGCTTGACTGCCTTGTACTGCCTTTTAGACTCGTATGTGGCAGATCCCCCAAAGATGTGTGCCAGCTTATGATCAGTCTCGTGGTATTCGGGCTCGTCATCCTGGGGCTTCTCTATGGCCTGCTCGACCCCATGCTCGGCGAGTGTAGGCTTGAGTTTCTCCTGGACCTTCTTGCTAATCATCTGGTATTCGTCGAAGTCGTGTTTGTCCGTGTGATGGACTAGGCAGTATTTTCCTCCCCCACGGCTTCGACCCTTATTGTCACCAGTGTTACGCGCCTTGGCACTTTTGACCGTGGCTACAATGGAGTCACCTTTGTGCTTTTCCCCGCGGTTCTTATTCCTCTTCGCCCTTGCTTGGACGACTGGGGCTTGTCGTCGCCAGATTTGGGGTTGTCGAGATGGTCTTGAGCCTCAGCACGTATGGCATATTTTTCTGCCAACTAGAAGAGCTCCTTGGTGGTTAGGATCTTTTGAGTGGCAAGCTTTTCTTTTAACTCCCTACCTTGACACCGTTCTTGAAGGCCACTATGACTACCACATTTGAGATGTTAGGGATCGAGTTGCGCTTGTCACTGAAGCGTCTGATGAAGCCACGCAAAGACTCACATGGCCTTTGTATCACCCGATGCAAATCGCTGCGTATTCCGGGGTGTTCATACGTGCCTTGGAAATTGGCGATGAACTGGGCCCGCAGCTTCGCCCATGAAGATATCGAGTGAGGTGGAAGGTTGAGCAACCACGACCTTGCTACACCATCCAGTGTGGTGAGCAGGTAATTGGCCATCACCTTCTCGTTCCCCCCAGCAGCCCTCATGACTGTAGTGTAAATCTGCAGCCACTTGACGGGGTTGATTTTGCCTAAGTACTTCTCGACGGGGCCTAGCTTGAACTTATCTGGCCACCTGACTGCGCGTAGCTCGGGGGTGAAGACCTTGCATCCCTCATCGACATCCTCAGGAGTCACCTGTCGCGGACCTTGTTGAGGAGGAGCCTGCGCCGTACAGGCGAGCGGCCCCTCGAGGGCGGAGATTCGCCCCTTCGGGCCCGACACGCGAGAGATTGGCCCCTCGAAAGAGGGAACTTGTTTTCCCATCGCTCGCGGTCTTCCTCGTCGTGTTCCTCCTTTCGATCAGGAAGGACATCACACAAATCTCACCGGTCGTGGGGAATACGATCTCGAAGATCATCGTGACGTCCCTGATGGGGGTTGGTGTGAACCTACCTGGAAGCACGTTCGTTGGAGCTTGCCACCGTTGATCCTAGTGCTTGATGGCGGTGAGATGGTCCCGACCGCTGACTCCAGGTGCCCTGTTGGCTCGGGCGTCTGAGCCACGAGTTGGCTGCTCGAGCGATCTGGGCTTGCGTTGCATTGAGCAACATCTTCATCTGGTCAAACACTGGAGTCATCAGGTTGCTTGGATCTAGTGGCGGAATAGATTTCAGTAGCATGTGAGCGCACTGGACATTTGCCTCAGGGGTGCTCAAGATGTCGTTGTTGTGGCTCTAGTAGAACGTTGCTCCTGGAGTGCGATCGGACCTGCTGTTGTGGTCAAGCTGTCGAGGAATTTGCTATCACCAAGATCCCGAGCTCGTGGATGGGCGCGCCGATCATCGAGACTGTTGCCTCAACAATTGGCCGCGATCCCGATCGTGATCGCGTCGCTAGATCACGTCGATGATCTGTGGTATTAGGAGCAACAACGTTTGCAGGATCTTGAAGTGAAAGCAGAGATATTTGTCATCCTTAATCACCTGCAGCGTCTACCCCTGGGTTCCTTAATCACCGACAGTAGTGACGTTATTGGCTCCGGTCATGAACACGCATCGATCCGTCCGGCCGCTGCCTCTAGCCGCGGTACCGCCGCCGCCTTCACTGTGTCGATGCACATTAGGATGTTGGGCTCCATCGGGTCAAAACCGATGAAACCTACCTCTCGGCATGGATCCCAAGAGCGGGACTCGGTGAAGTCAATATACACTAGATCTCCGCTCGGTACCCATTGATAGAGCATGGTTCCGAAGGCGATCTCATGTCCGATCGCAGGTGCTTGGTTGATGGCAGTGACTGAGCGAAAATTGTCACACGGGTAGTCACTTGAAGATCCGATGTGAGCGCGCACCGAAGATATGCTTGATTTGCAAAAACAGTTGAAGGCCCCTACCTGGTGCACAAACTGTGGAAGGCTAGAAATCGACAATAAACTTATAACTTCGGGTTAGCAAAGTCAAGCACAAAATTAGAGGCGCGTGATGTAGACAGGTTCAGGCCCCTTGGCAAAGAAACACCTACTTCCTCTGTGGATGAAATGCTTATATGATGTCTCGAATATAGAGCAATGTGTCTAGCCCTAGTTACCAGGAATATTTGAACTTTGGCTAAGGCTAAGCTAGGGTTGGAGGTTGACGAAACGTGGGTCACCGACTCCTGGTTGCTCTGCGCAAAGGCTCTAAAAAGTCTTCTCTGCTTATGGTCTGGAAGTCTCTCGTCCTCCCTTGAGGATACCTGCCCCCGGCCTTATATAGTCGAGGTGGCCTTGCCCCAAGTCGAGTCGTAATCGGTTTGGAGCACCGGATCGTAGCCGATGAGGAATCCAGCGTCGCGTGATCTTCGCAGTATATCCAAACTTTCCTGGATACCAGGTGTCCTCGAGTTGGTTTTCTCGTAACGGGAAAGCGATCAAGTCTTTCCTAGTGTAGAAATAACCCCTCCGTGTATATCTTCTCCTGTAGGATAGGGCCCATGATATTCGGAGTCTCTGTACGTCGTTAGGAAATATCCTTCGCGTAGCCTGCACGTGCTCATACCCCATATTTAGATATTCGACACCGGGACACACTGCAAACTAGACAAACATATAGGTCCTAATGTGCGTTACGGTACAAGATGCAATCATTCAGACATGCATCTATCCTTTCTATTTCCATTTTCATGGGACATAGTAGCTTCTTTGCTTCATAAATGCTTGTTGGCAACTCATATCCCTTCGGAAGCAGATCTGATAGAAGAACTAGAAGTGCATTGAAACTTGTATCTGTCCAACGGTGTTTTGCCTTCAGTTTGAACAATGCAAGGACCGAACCCAGCTTGGTGTATTCCTCTTTGCAACCCGAGAATAGAGGTTTGGCATCGTCTTCTATCAAGCTTTTAAACTTTTCAAACTCTCTTTCCGTGTAATTTCCCTCCACATCTCGCAACATTTGCTCCAAATTGTCCTCCTCAAACATATCACGCTGCAACTCATCATCGAATTCCACCATGTCTTCATTGCATACCGGAAGGATACTACCTGTCTCTCCGTGATGGATCCAACATGTGTAATTCCTCACAAAGCCACATCGAGTCAGGTGGTCCTCAATTTGAGCTGAGTTGTTAAATCTTCTCATATTGGTGCAATCAATGCAAGGACAATATATGAAGTTTACACCCCTATTCACCATGTCTTCTTCTGCAATTTTTTTGAACTCCTTAACACCTCTGAAATTCAGCACTCACACGGCTTTTCTGATACATCCATTCCTCACAGTCCATCTGCAATTAGGCTTCGCACAATAAATTAAGGAAAAACTGGAGCGACAGCTAGCTAGCTATTTCAAATATAGAGACATCATTTCAATTAATTTTACTTCGAAAAATAGAGGACGGGTTCCAAGATATATAAATGTACTCCCAATCGATAACTAGCTTCTTCACTAGTTAAGAGCTTCCAATTCCCTAATTAGGAGACATATATTCATACATCAACAATGACATTGAGAAACCTAATTATATAGTGTAGTAGCTTGCAAATCTTTTAACTTCAATGAAACTAACACAAGGGTACCAACGATGACTCTGAAGGACCGAAATGGCCTTCAGAGGGAGGTGAACGATCCCAAATCTGAAATTTCTCCCACTCAAAAGTGATTCAACCAAGCCCACAAACAAATCAATCAAAAGGAGCAAATGGGAAGGAGTAGCTGCTCTGTATGGGCGGTGCTACCGCAGAGAGACCGTTAGCACCGGACTCAAGAACAACAGCAAGAACAGAGTCTGAAAACAGCACGACTCAAAAGAAAATCTTGAGGAATCTTTTGATTGGCCACACAAAAACTTATGAAACTTGCTAGATGTGATCTTAAGGATGTTAGGAACTTATTCCAACCTTCAATCGCAAAGATTGGCTTCAAAGTTCTAACCTTTTTGCATGCGAAGGAAAACACACCAAGTTCAGGCAAACCACAAGAACTTGATCTTGGACTTGCTCGTGGGGTTTTGATGATCAAGATGATCTAGGACAACCTCCAACTTGTCACAACAAGCAAGAACTGAAGTCAAAATCTGTCAGGACCCGAATCTGCAAATCCGGACCCTCTGTGTATTCCGTGCTAGTCCAGGATCACGCTAGCACACACAGTCTTACAGGGTTGCACATCACATACATTCACAACGATATAACAATAAATAGTGCAAACATTTATATAAACCGAGTTGTACGACCTTATGGTCTCCTTACAGATAAATCAGCCACGTAGGGCTTACATTATTCAGAGTAAAGAAATAGCAACGGAACATAAGTAAATATCGTGGAAGCCTTCATCTTGCCACAGGCAACCGACTGGGCTTGCTCCCTAGTTGCTCGGATCCTCCATGTACTCCTCCTCCCACACTCGTGTAGACTTCTCCACTGATGTTGGGGTTGATAAGCAAGGTGGGATGAGTACACAAGGCACTCAACAAGTAATGCATGAATGCGCATATTACTATATGCAAAGCTTATTCCAAAGGACTGGCTTAAATGGTTCTTTTGCATCAACAAAGATTTTTAAACCAAGATCTTATTTAAATTAAAGCAAATGGAACAGCTTATAAGTAATACTAATTTCTTCAAATGGTTTTCTTCAAGATTCTCAAGACACACCTTGATAGTTCATTTTCAACATCGCACACACCACCCTTTTCACATTTTTTTTATGAAGATCTACCCCTTGACTGTAATCCCCGAGCAATTCTCAATACCGTGAGCACGGCTATTCGAATAGTTTTGACACTCTGTAGAGGTTGTACACTTTACCCACAAGATACGCCGCCACCACACCGTGATTGTCCGCAACAAAGCTTTTCAAGAACTCTACCTTAACCAAAGAACCTCTCCAGATTACCCTCACTATCACTTCCTCACACGCAGCCAAGTATAGGACAGGTCAATCACCGCTGCATGGGCACCAAGCCGTAGCACAGAACGCCTCCCGCACAGATACACCCCCGTGCACTGTCACCCCGAGGTATCAGAGGAAAGATATCAGAACCCTAATCGACTAGGTCTATCCCATATCAGACATGTGGTTGTACGGGTGACTCAGATCAAAGGCTTGCAAGGTGATGTCCTTAACTGACCAAGGCAAGACTTCCAACACTCAACAAAGGGCACATGCCCATTGTGGCACACAAACTCACAACACTCATCAACCCAATGCCACACAGGCCCACCAGGCACACAGCCTCTTGCCACTTGCCCCAGTCTAAATCATTTCCCACCCAGTTGATTATTGTGCAACACATGCGAAAAATAACTCAACAACAGTATGGAACCACACAGGTCACCATACTTCCATATCATCATGTGGCATCATCACACCACTTTCAAAATACATTCAAGATTCCATTAGTCAATTTTGTAGCATTTTTCTGAAGGATCATTCATGACTCGTTGCAAGGCTAAGCATCTACTCACGGTCTAGCCTCCCGTGTTGGCATCATATTATTATCCAACCAGTACAAACAAACTTAGGGTGACAATGATTTAGGGCATACAATTAATAATTTCAAGGTGGCATAACAGAATGGGTTGATTAACTACGTTATCCCAATTTAAATTAGCTTCATTTTAAATAAATAAGCATGCATAATTTCAAAGCATAAATTACATTTTAAAAAGCTGGGATCAAAATGATCAAAGCATCACTTGCCTTCAAAGAGTTGCTGTTCGTGTTTCGAAGCTTGGTCTTGAGCGACGAATTCTTCCTCGAAACTTTCCGGCAAAATTGCGTCTATGCGTACAAACAAAATATACAACAAATATCTAATACAGAGCACTAAATTGCATCAAAAATTCAAATAAAATTCATCATTAAATAGATCACAATTGTATGAATTTCTAAAAATTTGAATCACCCAAAACCGAGTTAAAATGAAAAAGTTATAGCATTTTGAAGTTTGAATAAAATCGGAAATTTCAGAAATTAGAAAATCCGATTTTTACAAATTATTTTTTAACTGAAAATTCGCATTTATGACGTCAGCATCGCATCATGATGATGTCAGCAGAGAAATGAATTTAGGCCGAAATATTTTTATATATAAAATATTTATGACGCGGCGATAGCGACGCCAAGATGACACGTGGCATGCCCGCAGGCCGCCACGCCGCTCGCCTATGGGTGGTCCACGCCCGCTTTGGTCCACCGTGGATCGACGTAACTGTGTTTCGTGCACTAGGTGACGCAAGCCGTGGCATCGGCGACGCGCGCACTAATCCCGACGCGACACGCGGCAAGATCCGACCGCTTCGCCAACCAACGGATCTCACCCCACGCTGTTCGATGACGCCGCACTCCACGCCCCACGCCACGCATCCAACGGTGCGCCCAAATCAACGGTTGGATCTGGTCTCTCCCTCAGTCAACGCGCACACGCGTCCGCACGTGATTCGATGTGGGTGCGGCGTCATCTCCGCCGCACGTTCAAATTTGAACGGCACGGATCCGGGCTCCACCGATCAACTCACAACTGCCGTTTAGATCAAATCCAACGGCTAAGACAAAAACATATCGCAGAATCTAGATCTAATCCAAGCCGTTCGCTCTAGATCTAACGATCAAGATTCAACTAACGTATAAACCTTAGGGTTAATCCGCACCGCCCATAACAGCATCTAACGCACGTAAACAAACTAAATGAAAACAGAGAAGGGTGACGTGGCACGATCGTTACCCTCCTGCGCATCCTATGGTCAACGATGCTCAAGTCCGCGATGGCGTGTGGCTGTGCGAGCTTGCGGAGATGAGGAAGACGACGAGTCGACGGTGTTTGGTGGTTCCCGGCGAGAGGATCTAGCGATTCGACGCGGCTTGTCTCGGCAAGGCTCTGGTGGCCTCGCGACGGCGAAATGGACCGACGGCGACGCAAACGGCGGAGAACAATGGCGGCACTGACAGAGCAACCACGGCGAGCTCTGTGAGTAAGCGGAGGCGTTTTGGAGGCGTGGCGCTAGGGCTACAGAGCGCCTTGAAATGCGCAAAGACGGGGTGGCAGCGACGACTAAATAGCGCCGACGCGGCGCGCAATCCTCGATTTAAACGCGGACATGCAGGCGGCCGTTGCTCCGGCGATCTCGCAAGGAAGAAGCGACGTGGAGAAATCCCGGGCGTCCGCTCGCAGTGATCCAACGGGCGAAAACGGTGAAGTGATGCGGCAGCTTCTCAGACGCATGATGCCGATCCAACGGGCGAAGCGCGGTGGCGGCTAGGGTTTCGGCGGGCGGCTGCGTGGGTGACGCGAAGCCGGGCAGAGCACAAGATCGGGCCGTCCAAGGGTTTCGGCCCAAGCACTGTTTCGGGGATTTTAAATTCTTTTCAAATAAAAATAATTCGAGAAAATAGTTTTGGCCAAAGAAAATAGTAAAATATCGAAAAATTCGTAAAAATTCTAGAAAATACTTTGAGATATTTGGGACTCAAATAAAATATTTCCAATCAAACTGTGCAAAAAATTTTCCATTATTTAATTGTTTTCAAGCAAGGCTTTATTTGAATAATTCTAAATAATTTCAACAAATTCCAAAAATTCACAAAAATAAAAAATACTCCAAAATTTAAATTAGGGCAAAATTTAGGTGTTACAAACCTCCCCTTAATGTAATCTCATCCCCGAGATTCGTGGTCGCTTACGTAAATAGGTTAGGAACTCCTTCTTCAGATCTTCTTCACGCTCCCACGCTGCTTCACTTTCCGAATGGTTGCTCCACCGAACTCGCAAAACGTGTTGACTTGTTCCTTGTCTCTCCGTCCATTATGTCCGTAATCTTCATCGGATGTTCTTTGTAAGTCGATCTTCTTGCACTCGATTGCCTCTAACGGTGTTTGCTCTTCCTAAGACTCAAGACACTTCTTCGCCAGATACATGAAATACATCATGCACTTCGCCAAAGATCGCGAACTCCAACCGATATGCAACTTCACCTCATGCTCAAGATCTTGAACGCCCAACATATCTGGGTGCGAGCTTCCTTTGCGTGGAATCTTCTGACTCTTTGAGTGGCGTGACTCGAGATACACAAAATCTTCGGTTCAAAGCTCAATTCCTCGCGACGGTTGTCGTGCATAGCTTTTCCGTCTTGTTGTGCAATCTTGAGTCTTTCTCTCGATCATGGCGATTTGCTCTTCCGCTTTTTGCAAGACATTCGACCAAAAACATGTCGCTCACCCGCCTCATTCCAGCTTCAATGGTGTTCGACAGATCGACCATACAGAGCTTCAAATGGAGACATCTCAGAACTTGCTTGATAATCGTTATTGTAGCTAAACTCAAAGATAGGCAAACACTTATCCCATGAAGTAGAATATGCTAAGGCAATGTGCTCTCAACATATCTTCCAAAATTTGGTTGACTCTCTCGCTTGACCATCCGTCTCATGGATGGTATGTCAGATCAAGTTCAAGCGAGTCCCCATTGCCTCATGTAGCTTACCCTAAAACTGAGGTAAATTGGGTACCTCTGTCCGACACTATCTTCTTCTAGCATCTATGCAAATGCACAATTCTTGCCATATAAAGTTTCGCCAACCGGTCTCCTAATAAGTGGTCTTTACTGGTATGAAATGTGCCACTTTGGTTAAACGATCTACTATGACCCATATGGAATCATATCCACTTTATGCTCGGGCAATCCGTTATGAAATCCAAACCAATTTCTTCCCATTTCCATTCGTATCTTTAAGGGTTGTAATAGCCTCACTGGTCTTTGGTGCATAGCTTTGACTCTTTGGCATATGTCACATAATGCAACATATTGGCGACTTCGCTTCATGCTTGGCCACCAAAATCTTTCCTTTAAATCTTGATACATTTTCGCACTTATGGATGAATTGAGTACTTGGAGTCATGGGACTCCTCCAAAATTAGCCGCTTCAACTCCTTTTGTTTGGCACACAAATGCGCCCTTTAAACCACATAGTACCCTTCTCATCCGATTTGAAATCCTTAGCCTTGCCTCGCATCCATCTTGTTCTTAATTCTCTTGATTTTGTCGTCATCTTTCCGCTTTTCCCGATTTGATCTTCCAGTAGGTTTTACTTCCAAGGTTGCTAAGAATCCTTCCGTACCACTTCCAGCTTCTAATTTCTCGAAATCCTTACACAATTTTGCCTCGACTTGCTTCCAACAAAGATGTTTACACCGTGGTTCTTCTCGCTCAAGGTGTCCGCCACTACGCTGGCTTTACCAGATGGTAGTGAATTCCAACATTATCATCTTTTATTAACTCAAGCCATCTTCTTTGCCTCATATTCAGTTGCTATGAAGATATACTTAAGACTTTTATGATCGTGATACACTTCACATCTATTTCGATGAGATAGTGACGCCATATTTTTAGGCATGCACTACGGCAGCCTAATTCCAAATCATGAGTCGGATAGTTCTCTTCATGTGGTCTCAATTTCCTCGATGCATATGCTATTACCTTTCGGTTTTGCATTAACACGCATCCCAATCCTTGACGCGATGCATCACAATAGATGTCGGCCTTGATGAACATCGGGTAAAACTAGTACAAAGCCGATGTTAATCTTTTCTTCAACTCCTGAAAACTCTTCTCATACTCCGGTGTCCATAAGAATTTCTTTTCCTTTTTCAAAAATTGCGTAAGAGGTCTTGCAATCGTGGAGAATCCTTCGATGAAACGACGGTAATATCCCGCCATTCCAAGGAAACTACGGATTTGGGTTACTATCTTCGGTTGCTCCCAATGCAAAACCGTTTCCACTTTCTTTGGATCTACCGCAACTCCTTCTGCCGTCATTATGTGTCCAAGAAATTCAACCTTATTCTTCCAGAAGTCACATTTACTAAATTTTGCAAACAACTGTTGTTCCCTCAATTTCTCAAGGACTAGCCTCAAATGTTCGGCGTGCTCTTCTCTTGTCTTGGAATAGACAAGAATATCATCTATGAACACGACAACGAACTTATCCAAATATTCCATAAAAACCTTATTCATTAAGTTCATGAAATATGCTGGTGCATTTGTCAAGCCAAAAGACATCACTGTAAACTCATAGTGTCCATATCTTGACGAAAATGCAGTCTTCGGAATATCCTCTAATCGGATCTTCAATTGATAATATCCTGATCGGAGATCAATTTTGGAGAAGACTCCTGCTCCCCTCAACTGATCAAAAAGATCGTCGATCCTGGGTAGCGGATACTTATTCTTTATCGTCACATCATTGAGTGCACGATAGTCTATACACATCCTAAAACTACCGTCCTTCTTCTTGACGAACAAGACAGGTGCTCCCCATGGCGATGAACTAGGTTTTATAAACCCTTTTTCCAGCAGCTCTTCAATTTGCTTCTTCATTTCCACTAATTCCTCCGTGGACATCCTGTAAGGTCTCTTAGCTATTGGAGCTATCCCTGGAACAAGCTCTATAACGAACTCGATATCTCTATCTGGCGGCATTCCGGGTAAATCCTCTGGGAAAACATCCGGATATTCATTGACTATGGAAACTTCCTCCAAGCTGTCAATCTTCATGCTGTTGACCATTAGTTATCCATCTCGCATCGATCTTGCTTCAAATTCAATCTTCTTTCCATCCGGCTCTCGACCGATATGACTCTTTTTCTCAAATCCAAAGATCGCTTTGTGTTTGGTTAACTAATCCATTCCTGTGATAACATCCGTGGTTTGGGTATTCAATATAATTAAGTTCGCTAGAACTCCATTCCATTAATTATTAGCCTTACCCTGTAACATCCTATATTGGATCGGAGTTCGATCCAGGATTGGACTATAAGTACACACTTAAGTTCCACAATATCCAAATTATTGCGTAATGACAAAATCTTGAGAAACAAATGAATGTGATGCTCCGAGTCAAATAAAACAAAGATGGTAATCGAGTTTATTAGAACTTACCCAAGACAACGTCCGTGGCGCTCGACTTCATCCGTTGTAATGTGGTTGACTCGCCTCGCAGTTCCTTGGGATGGAGTTGTCGCCGTTGATGCCCCGCGTTCACGATTGGTGCGGAGTCCTTGCTAGTGTGTTCCCTGTGTTGAAACGGACCGGTGACACCTCCTTCTTAGGGCGCTTATTGGCAAAATGCCCCGCCATTGCAAGATGATAGCAACGCCTTCCCGCTGCTCGAGAGGTTCCTCCACCGTACTACGCTCGGGCCGGAGTTCAGGCATTCTCGCCCATCGGACGATTTGTTGGCAGCGGTGCCTCGTCGCTGCCTCCGGCCGAACCGATGAACTGCTGGGGTGTCATCCTTGCTCTCGCCGCCCTCGACGACCTCCTTGTTGCGCCATTCTGCG
The DNA here is from genome assembly GCA_036346275.1 of Otatea glauca. Lineage (NCBI taxonomy): Eukaryota > Viridiplantae > Streptophyta > Magnoliopsida > Poales > Poaceae > Otatea > Otatea glauca. The sequence goes on from CM070719.1 coordinate 38,721,748, forward strand.
CTTTCGATTGTCATCCAACTCTCGGCGCTTGTCCTCTAAGATAAGAGCTTTGTTAACTAGCTCTTAGAAGTCGTGGAATGTGGGTGATCGGCCCCACTCGCAACCTCGCATTCAATCCCTTCATGAAGCGGATTGTCCGCCTTATCCGTAGCCACGCCCTCCGGCGTAGCGTGCGCTTGTGTGAACTTATTCGTAATCACCACCGACCGCCGCCCCGCTGAGGCTCCGTAATTCTTCCTTTTAAGATCCATGATACCCTGCACATGGTAATCGGGGAAGGTCGAGGTGAATTCCTCCCACGTGATACTGTGGGTCCTCATGAGCCGCGCAGGTTTTCCCACCACTGCAGCAGCCTTCTAGTTGATGAGAGGCATAGAGCACCCTCTCATGTCCCACACACCGGGTAATGTGTAGCTTCCTTTCAATTGTCCTTAGCCAATCGTCCGCCTCCAGTGGATTGGCGCTGTTCGAGAAGGTAGGTGGATGAGTTCGCATAAACTCGCATAACCTTGAGTAAGGGTGTGGTCCATGGTTACCCCTGTGTTGAATATTCGCAGCAGCCTTGATTGATATCTCGCCGCATGGTCCGAACCATCGTGTTCATGAGTTGAGTCCGGGCATCAGAAGGCTCCTGTGTTCGTGATATCGACTTGCGGCGGTTGAGGGATTGGTTCCTCATTCTCGTTGTCACCGATTAGCTCTGGCTCACGGCTCCAACATTTCCACGAGTCCTCACCATCTGTTGCAAACTTCCAAGGTTAAGAAAAGAAGAAAGCATAGACAAGTAAAAGAGCTTATGTGGGGGAAACAGGTGTAACTTAAATTATTTAGCCACTTTATTGATATAATATAAAGCAGTATGGTTGCTCACAAGTGCCTAAGGGCAATGCAACACATATGAGACACTCACAACCAAAAGCAAGTAAGCAACGTAGGACTCTATGACGACTCACACCTAATGGTGACTCTGAAGCAAAAGACGCGACTCAACATTCGAGTCTCGACACTATACTCTACTAGACTTGATCACTCATCGAGCCAACCCGGTGGGTGCTCTGGCATCGGGGCGAACTGGTCCTGATGACTTCCTGCAGCTGGTGCAAAAGACCCCATCGACTCGCTTTGGTCCCGGCTGCTCGCTCTGTGGCCGGTGCCTCCGCCTGCTCCTCCAGATCTGGATCGTGCGGCTCTAGGATCGCTCGTGCTCGGGTCCATACAAAGCCATCTCCAACTCCCGAATCTTGTGCATGGAGGTGCTAAGCCCTCCCGCAGCTTGGATCTCGCCTCGTGACTCGCCGCGGGTCCTCCGCAGCCTCTTGGACTATCTCGCATAAGGCGCCCTCCGGGCGGCGACATACTCGCCAGTGGGTGATCGTGGTGTCCTCCTCCACGAGCTCCATCCTGTCAAAACGATTGTCTCGACGCGGATGGTGACGAAGATGCTGCCTCCAACTCGCGGAGTAGGAGCGGCAACCGCCGTGACGCCAGACGCGCTGCCTCCGGATCCCGGCCTCAAAAGAAGACCTCCGACAAAGGATGTAGATAGGACGGCTCGCCTCGCCCTTTCCCGAAAGCATACATCGTGACCTTGACATCCCAGCGATGTCAAGTCCCCGCCTGCACCACCGTGGTCCTCGATAAAGTGGCTGTCAAAACCTCCGAGCAGCTGCATCATACGCCATAACTCAGCGGCGTATCCTCCGATGCGCTCTCCATAGGCGTGGATCATCCTCATCTGCCAAAACAAACCATATTTAAATTAACCAGAAAATAATAATAAGATTTCAGCATAGGTATGAAGCAAAGGACTCAAATAAAATATTTCCAATCAAACTGTGCAAAAAATTTTCCATTATTTAATTGTTTTCAAGGAAGGCTTTATTTAAATAATTCTAAATAATTTCAACAAATTCCCAAAAATTCACAAAAATAAAAAATACTCCAAAGTTTAAATTAGGGCAAAATTTAGGGTGTTACAAAATCTCCGTGAACATGAACTATAAGTGTGAATCACTCAAGAACACAAGATCGGTTTCTTGCAAAAAATGCAAAGTTCCTTCGAAATAAGAGGCAATAGCAAGTAGAAGGAGGGGAGGCAAATCCAATTTGCGTATAAGTAGATTGCAAGAATTTAAGTGCGGAATTTAAATGCTTGAAAGTAAGTTGCTTAATTTAATGCGTAATGTAAATTCAAGTGTGATAGAAAGCGTTCTGCATTTCTGGAAGGGAGGTTTACAAAGCCTCACAACAAAGTGGGCAAAAAGCTCAACGGAGCCAAAAACCTCTAAAACCTTCAAGAGGAGGAAGGCCACCCCTCCCCCTCTATTTATAGTACCTTGGAGTCACCCTCCACCCTTGGATTAGATCCTTCTGCCCTAAGGACCACCATCAAAGGTTAGGATGACTCCCACACATAGATTTACATGGGCTAACCTGAAACCCAACAAGCACATCGAGTTTTCAAGGCATGCTAACTAGACCCACTACTCTATCACCTAGACCGCGATCCGACGACCCTCCTTGATCCGAGTAGCTCCAAGCTAGCATCTCATCCATTCCTTGTCTTTTGGGTTCGCAGCGACTCCGTCTTTGATCATCTTCCAGCGATCCTCGACCGTCTGGACCTCCAACGCACCTCGCCTAGTCCCGGTCATCCTTCGCCTCACCATGATCTAGCTTCATCGTCCTGCAACCATTAAAAACAAGGAAACACATCACATAGCATTGCCCACTTTGCTCAAAATCGAGTCGATGAGTCGATATCGAGCATCGAATAACCCTACTCGATACTTATCGATTCTCACTCGACTCGAGTCACTCGACCACAAGCCGACGGGGCATTACTCGACCAAACCAGAACTTGGCAGTAATCGAACTAACCCGCCACTCAACCTGGCAGCATCCCTACTCGATACTTCTCGATTCTCACTCTACTCGAGTAACTCTACCACTGGTCTTCAACTAGCCAAAGTCTAGACCACATGAGGTCCGACCACTGGTCGTCGACCAGGATAGACTCAAATCAAACTCAACCTTGAGCACTAAAAGCTCGAATACAATCAATTACTCATTACACACTTGGACCTCCACATGGTCATTCAAACTCCTAATCTCTAAATAGGTTAGGTCCTGTCGGGACCCGATTCTGAGAATCCGAACCCTCTGTGCATTCTGTGCCATTCTAGGATCACGCTGGCACACATAGTCTTTACATGGTTGCACATTGCAGACATTACAACGATATCATAAATAGTGCAAACATTTATATAAACTGAATTGTACGACCTTATGGTCTCCTTACATAAATCAGCCATGCAGGGCTTACATTATCAGAGTAAGAAAGAAAACAGCGAAAAACAAATAAACTTCGTGGAAGCCTTTATCTTGCCACAGGAAACCGACTGGGCTTGCTCCCTAATTGTCCGGCTCTTCAATGTACTTCTCCTCCCAGGCTAGCGTGGACTCCTCCACTAATGTTGGGGTTGATAGGCAAGGAGGGGTGAGTACTGAAGGCACTCAGCGAGTAATGCACAGAATGCGGTACTATTACTACATGCAAGGCTTATTCCAAAGAATTGGATTACTTGGTTCTTTTGCATCAAATAGCATTTTTTAAACTAGCATCTTATTTAGATTGAAAGCAGTAAAACAGCTATATATAATGCTAAGTTCTTCAAACAGTTTTTCTTCAAAGATTCTCGGCACACAGCCTTAAACAGATCATTTTTAGCACTGGCACACAGCCACCCTCTCCATATTTTATTTTTGAAGATCTACCCCTTGACTGTAATCCCCGAGCAATACTCAATACCGCGAGCACGGCTATTCGAATAGATTTTATACTCTGCAGAGGTTGTACACTTTACCCACAAGATACAGCCGCTCACCACACAGGTGATTGTCCGCAACAAAGCCTTTCAGGAACTCCTACCTTAACCAATGAACCTCTCCGGTATTGCCTTCACTATTACTCCCCTCACACAGAGCCGAAGTATAGGACAGGCCAACACCGTTGGATGGGCACCAAGCCATAGCACAGTGTACGCCCCCCGCATGATACACCCCATGTCTTTGTCACCCTGAGGTTACAGAGGAAAGATAACAGAACCCTAATCAACTAGGTCTATCCCATATCAGACATGTGGTTGTACGGATGACTCAGTTCAAAGACTTGCAAGGTGAATTCCTTAGCTAACCAAGGCAAGACTTCCAACACTCAACGGTGGCACATAGCCCAATGTGGCACACAGACTCACATCACTCATCAGCCCATTGCCACACAGGCCCACCTGGCACACAGCCTCTTGCCACTTCCCCTAGTCTAAATCATTTCCCACCCGGTTGATTATTGTGCAACACATGCCAGCAATAACTCAACATCGGTACGGAACCATACAGGTCTCGTACTTCAATTTCATCATATAGCATCATCACACTACTTTTCATAATACATTCAGTATTTCATTAGTCAATATTGTAGTATTTCTGAAAGATCATTCATTATTCGTTGCAAGGCTAAGCATCTATTCACGGTCTAGCCTCCTGTGTTGGCACATCCAACTAGTACAAGCAACCTAGGGTGACAAAGACTTCAGGGCATACAAATAGAAATTTCAAGGTGGTATTTAACAATATGGGTTGATTAGCTACATTACCCAAATTAATTTAAATTCATTTTTAATTAATTTAGCATGCATAACTTCAAGCAAAATATATTTTAAAATCTGGGATCAAAATGGACAAAGCATCACTTGCCTTCAAAGAGTTGCTGGTCTTGATCCGAATTTTGATCTTGAGCGACGAACTCTTCTTCGAAACTTTCCGGCAAATTTGTGTCTACGTGTAAAAATTATATATGTAATAAATAACTAAAACGGTAGACTATAAGACCTCAAAAATTCAAATAAAATTCATAAATAAAAAGATATCAATTTTACAAATTTTTAGAGACTGGAATTACCTCAATCGGAGTTCAAATGCAAAAGTTATAGCCTTTTAAAGTTTGCAAATATATTAAAAAGAATAAACCGAATTAACATAAATATTTTTCCACTGAAAACCCGGTTTATTGCGTCAGCATGACCTAATGATGACGTCAGCACCGAAATGAAATTCGGCCAAAATATTTTTATATAAAAAAATATTTATGATGTCAACATGACACATGGCAGCCTTCTGATGCCGCCACGTCGCCTCGGTCCACGGCTCAGATCGGTTCCACCGTGGACTCGGTCCACCAGCACAGTGCATCCACGCGGCAAGATCCGAGCCATTCATTGAATCAACGGTCAGATCTTATGCGTCACACCGCACTGCCTCGAATCCACGCGACACGCGTCGCGCATCCGATGGACGCTCGGATCCAACGACTGGATCCCACGCACCGACTCGGCGATGCATCGCGTTCTACGCCTCCATGCGTCGCGCATTCGGCGGGACTCAAGGATCTGACGGCTGGATCTCTCGTTTGTTCCGCGGCGTCTCGGTTCACGGTGGCCACGCGGCAAGATCGCAGCGGTGTGCCCGGAAGCAACGGTCGGATCTGGTCTCCGCCCCGGTCAACGCGCACATGTGTCTGTGCACGATTCGGGGGGAGTGCGGCGTCATCTCCGCCGCTCGTTCAAATCTGAACGGCGCGGATTCACGCGACACAGCTCAACCCACAACTACCGTTTAGATCTAATCCAACGCCCACGGCACCGAGCCGACATCGCTCATCTTAACTACGCGCGCAATCTCACGCGCACACCAACGATCCAACTACCGAGATCTAAACAAGCACAGAAACTAAATCTAATCACCACAGTTCAATCTAGATCTAACGGTCAAGATTAACGCTGGGTAAGAAAAGGGATCAGCGACGTCGACGTACCAGAACCGTGCGATGCAGATCGAACGGTCGACGAGGCTTGACGATGTCGACGGCGACGAGGGAGAGAAGGTTGCCGGAGCTGGGGAAGACGACGCGGTTGACGACGCTATGGTGTCTCTCCAGCGTGAAGAACTGGCGCATTCGACGCGACTCGGCGAGAGCGCTACTCCGGTGGCCTCGGCGACGGCGGAGACTCAACGGACGGCGAGCAAAAGGCGAAAAACTACGGCGACGCACTCGAGCAACTACGGAAAGCTAGAACGGAGTCTTTGGGGTGTCTCGACGTGCGTGCGAGGAGTCAAAAGAAGCGGCGCGAGGATCTCTGCACGACGCACTCAGCGGCGAATATAAAGACGCCTCGACGTGCGCGCAAACACCGGCGAAACAAGCGGAAACGCTCGGCGGCGTTAACTCCGGCGATTACGCCCGGTCGAACTGACGTGGCTCCATCTCGACCGTCCAAGCAGCGACGATCCGATGGCGCACGTACGCGAGCGACGCGGCGCAACGGTGACCGTTGGATCTCGATCCGACGGGCCGGACACGCGACGGCTAGGGTTTCGACGGCGGTACGTGCGCGGGCCGACGCGTGTAATGACTTGGGCGGATCAAGGGCTTTACCAAACACTATTCACCCGATTTTTAAAACATTTCTGATTAAAAATAAATCAGATAAATAAACAAAGCCAAAATAAATAGCAAAATACCCGGAAAAATCCAGAAAAATTCTGGAAAATATTTTGGAATATTCTGAACTCAAATAAAATATTTCCAACAAAACTTTGCATTAACTTTTATATTAGTTTAATTAAATTCAACAAAAACCATATTTGAATAAATCCAAATTTCTTTTCAATAAATCTCCAAAAATTTTCAAAAGTCAAAATAAATCCAAATTTTAAATTAATGAAATTTTTAGGGTGTTACAAACCTCCCCCCTTAACAGAATCTCGTCCCCGAGATTCAGGGCTGTCTATAGAAATAGGTTAGGAAACTCTTTCTTTAAGTCTCCTTCGCTTTCCCAAGTTGCTTCACTTTCCGAATGGTTAGTCCACTGGACTGTGCAAAAGCGTGTCGACTTGTTCCTTGTTTCTCTGTCCATCGTGTCCAGAATCTTCACCGGATGCTCTTTATAAGTCAGATCTTCTTGTAGCTCTATTGCTTCCAAAGGTGTTTGTTCTTCTGGCACCCGAAGGCATTTCTTCAATTGCGACACATGGAATACATCATGTACCCCTGCCAATGACTGCGGCAGCTCCAGTTGGTACGCAACTTCACCTTTGCGACTCAGAATCTTGAATGGTCCTAAACCATTGTACAACTTCAAAGAAAGTTTCGGTAGCATCTCCCTGCTGTTCTCCAGATACACGTCTCGACAACAAGTCAAATGGGGTGTGTACCCAAAGAACACTAGGGAGATGCTACCAAAATCTACTCTGGAGTTGTACAACAGCTCAAGAACTCACCCGAACCACATATCCTCGAACTGTCCAAAAAAACAAGATAATTCGAGACTGCTTGCTTATAAATATGCCATTTTGATCATCATATTTATAAACAAGCACCCTCAAACAGGAGACGTAGGTTCCGCAGCCTAAACTCTAACATTCATCATATTATAGCAACAATAATTCCAAATTAACACGAGAGCACTACAAAGATAATTAAATAGATGTTTTCTTATCAAATAAAGGGTGGAAAATTTGATAGGATATACACAATTCCAGTGCAATCTAAACATTCTTCGTGACATATCGAAATTACCTAGTGCAAAATTGAAGGGGTTTAAAGGAATGCTCACATTTTGAAGAAAACCACAAATTGTGCAAAAAGAGGGGAAATCTCCTCAATCTGGGGCTTCAAATTTTCCCTGTTAACACCCACCCTTGAGGATTTTAAATTTTCTCACCCAAGTATTGTTTCCAACCAAAATATGTATTGTTTTTTTCGGGTGGCGACGGGGAAATCTCCACTTAAACAACAACAGAGGAGAGTAAAGCCCGAGGGGTATAAATAACCTAGTGAGGCACATCACAATCGTTTCTCATTTAAGAAGTGATAGTGATATACACACACATCACTATCGGTTCTCACATGAGAAGCGATAGTGATGCGATAATGCACATCACAATCGGTTCTTAAGTGAGAAGCTGAAGGACTGAAATGGCGATTAGAGGGGAGTGAATGATCACAATTAAATTTTTCCCCCACTCAAAGGATCCAGCCAAAACCTCACTTGAAACACTTAAACGCAAAGAAGCAAGACAGAGAATATCTTGGTCTTGAACTTGCTTGTGGGGTTGTGATGATCAAAATGATCTTGGATATTCTCCACTTGTCACAGCAAGCAAGAACACAAGAAACAAAAAACCTCAAACGGGATCTACAAAAATTTCTCAAACATTGAGCAAAGAGATCGAATTCTTGCAAAGAATTGCCTAGATGATGAGGATATGATCTAAAGAAGATTCATCCATCAATCATACATCCTCGGCACAAGAAGCACAAGCAAGTAAAAGGAGGGGAGTCAAATGCAACTTGTAAGAATGTAAATTGCAAGAAATTAAATTGCGGAATTTAAAAACAAGTAGAAGGAGGGGAGGCAAATACAATCTTGCGGGAATGTAAATTGCAAAAAATTAAATTGCGGAATTTAAATGCTGAATTTAAGACATAATTTAAATGCTGAAATTAAATTCAGAAAAGCAAGGAAGTGAATTTATTTCTTTGGAGGAAGATTTACAAAGCCTCACAACAAGGTGGGCAAAGCTCAAAGGAGCACTACAAACCTTCAAGAGGGGAGAGCTACCCCTCCCTCTCTATTTATACTACTCATGAGTCATTCTCCACCATTGAATGAGTTCTACTTGGCCCACAAGTAACCTCTTCGAGGGTTGAGATTGATTCATTCTCCACCCTTGGATGAGTTCTACTTGCCCCTCAAGAAACCTCATCAAGGGTTGAGATTCACTCTGGCTAACTTGACTTCTACTCTATCTTCTAACCCGCAATCCAATGGCTCTCCTTGATCCAAGCAGCCCTAAGTTAGCATCTCAGCCGTTCCCTTGTCTTCTAGGCTTACAGCGACTCCGTATCCGGTCATCCTTCGGCGATCCCCGACCGTCCGGACCTCCAACGCACCTCGTCTAGTCCCGATCATCCTCCGCCTCGCCATGACCTAGCACCGTCATCCTGCAACCATCAAAAACAAGGAAACCCGTCACATAGCAATGTCCAAAATGATATACAATAATTATCCAGTTGCTGAAAATAAATCATATTCGTAACTCAAATACAGTCGAATAGTCATCACCAACATAGGTAGACCTCCACATGGTCTTTCAATATCCCCCTTGATGAGTATATTGACAAACCACCCAAAAGGCATAAATTTTAGTTAGAAAAAGATGGAAGAAAGCAATTTGATTGCAAAGCCAAACTTGGTCCAAGAAATAGAGATTGAAATCAGGACCAAGTTGACAAGAAGGATTTTAGAGCAAAACCAAAGAAAGAGCAAGTTTTCCACAAACGCTATAAAAATCTAATAAAAACTCACAAAAACTCAAACATGCTTATGATTCTTAAGAATTAGCACGATTTCACCAAGATCATAAGAACTAAGATCCATTCGTATTTTTTACCTATTAATGATGCTTTTTCTATGTTTTCTCCCCCTTTTGGCAATATAGGCATCAAGAAGGCGTTTTCTCCCCCTTTACATATGTATGCATGAAATGCATCCTAAAAGAGCTTTGAAGATTATCCAAGTTATCATAGAGATAAAGTATGATACCAAGCTACTTAAGTTTAGATTATACTAAACTAAGACATGTTCAAGTGCAAATGTCTATTTTGCTAGCAAGCATAAATTAGTTTGTCATTTTTTTATGATGTAACAAGTGCAACACTTAGCATAGTTTCCAAACTAGAAGCAAAACCATTCAATGGATCAAATGGAAAACCTAGAGTTCAACCTACTCAACACTTTGGGAAAGCTAGTTGTGCATACAAGGTCTTTCGTGCTCAATCATCTTTAATGCAAATTTTTTATATTTTTTTCAAAGCACATAGCGGGGTGCAAATGTTTGACATTATTTGTATTTTTTACCAACTTAATGTTTATTTATATTTTTTTTATTTATTGACTCAAGCCATTGTCAACCATCTCAAGAGAAACTCTTAAAAGAATGGTCTTGGTCATACACGATACATTCCAAGTTCATCCCATGTGCAATAGGAAGCAGTCTCGTGAATGTAAAGTGATGAGATCAATTTGTATGAAAAGGGACAACAATTTTTTTTGTTTTCATTTTAGCACATAGATTTATGAGCATTTGAAGGACTCAATTATGGATCAACCTAGCTTCACCCAAGTTGCTATAGGGACTTTAGTAGAAATCCAAAATTTCATAAATAATGGTATATACACCTAGAGAGGAAACATAGCAAGTAAAAGCAACATGGTTCATCAAGTTTTCATTTAAAACTTTAATTTTTAACAAGCTTAGCAAGATGAAACAAAATGAACTTGGACATATCTAAGCTAGCAGTTTTCTTCATAAAAGTAGCAGGGTGCATAGCATGAATAGAAGCTCATTTGCATAATAGACAACGCTCATAAAATAGAGAATAAAGCTTATATGCAATGCATGAATAGATTCCCAAACTCCCCATCAACACATGAATCAATTATAAGCACAAATTTGGTTTAAGTTGAGTTATTAGCAGAATTAAGCTCAAGGGAAACCAAATGAACTCAATCGAAACCAAAAACATAGAATTAGGAGAGAAAGGTCAAGGAAATGTAAACTGGGTGGCTATAGAGTATAGAAAAGATAGTAGAGAACACTATGACTTAGACCCGCTCTCATCTTCCCCAATGACTGACATAGGGAAGCTGCCTCTAGATCCCAAGCTAAGGAGTGCACACAGACTCTGTCTACCCAAGGGCCCAACACCTGCTAGACTTATAAGACTGTAAGGGAACTCAACCTAGAGAGAAGAGAGTATAGCTAATTGTACATGATAGCAACCTAAAGCACAAGATGAGAGGTCCATGCAAAGCATGCCAGAAGTCTAAGTGAAGTAAACTCATAACTCTAGAAAAAAAACCCTATAAGCACCCAGAACAAAACAAGAGAAAGGAAAAATTGGAAGGAAATATATATAACACATAATATACAAACCAGCTCCCCCTCACAATAAGCTGTAGGGGCACACAACTCCAAGCTCTCCTCTCAAGGCCACAAACCTAGAGCTATCCAAAGGCTTGGTAAAGATATCGGCTATCTCATGATCACTCTCCACAAACTGAAGCACTGTCTCCCTTCTCCACATGGTCTCCAAGGAAGTGATCTCTAACATCAATGTGCTTGGTCCAGGAGTGTTGCATCGGGTTCTTAACAATGTAGATAGCAGAAGTGTTATCATAGAAAAGTGAAACACAGCAAAGTGTATGTCCGGCCTCGACGAAGTGAGGTACAAGAAGGAGCCAATCATGCTCCAGAACTCCTTTTGATCAGCAGGCTCACCATTCTCGTCAGACTCGAGGACAGAAGTGGTGGCCATAGGAGTCATAACCGGCTTTCCATCAGACATATCAAACTGCCTCAGGAGGTCTCGAGTGTACTTACCTTGGTGCAGGAAAGTACCCTCCCGAGTCTACTTGATTTGGAAGCCGAGAAAGTAGCTCAACTCGCCCATCATACTTATCTCAAACTCTATGCTCATTATCTTAGAAAACTGAGACACAATAGAATGAGATGAGCCACCAAAGATGATATCGTCCACATAAATCTGGACGAGGAGGAAATGAGAATCCTGGTGTCTGATGAACAGAGTCTTGTCTACTATACCTATTTTGAAACTATGACTAAGAAGATAGGACTTAAGCCTTTCAAATCAAGCTCTAGGGGTCTGCTTAAGTCCATAAAAGGCTTTGGAAAGCTTGAAAATATGTTCGGGTATTTGGGGTTTTCAAATCCTGGAGGTTGCTTGACATAAAACTATTCCTCAATATAGCCATTGAGGAATGCACTCTTGACATCCATTTGATAAAGCTTGAGGCCCTTGGATGCAGAGAATGCAAGCAGGATCCAGATAGCCTCTAGTCTAGCTACAGGGGCAAAGGTCTCCTCAAAGTTAAGACCCTCAACCTGATGGAAGCCCTGTGCAACTAGCCTAGCCTTGTTTCGAATGATAACCCCATCATCACTCTGCTTGTTCTTGAACACCCACTTGGTCCCAATGACATTATGACCAAATGGGAGCTCGACAAGCTATCATACCTTGTTTCTCTCAAAGTTTTTAAGTTCCTCATGCATAGCATTAATCCAAGACTCACCGGATAATGCATGAGAAACATACTTCGGCTCAAAAGAGGCAACAAAGGCTAAGTGGAGGCAGAAGCTGGACTAGCCAAATTTTGAGCGTGTGACTCGCTCAAACAGATCGCCAATGATCTGATCAGGTAGATAATGCCTTTGAATATGGCGAAGAGGTCCAGAAGCAGAAGTGGCCTCTACCTCATGAACAGAAGAGGCAGGATCAAAGCCACTTGCTGAAGGAGAGACTGAAGCTAAGGGCTGGTCTCCCAGTGGTGCAGAGATAGAAACAGGAGGCACCTCAGGTGTAGAGAGGACTGGATCAGTTGGATCACCGTCATCTCCATCATCCTCATCCTCTTCAAAGATGGTCTCGGAGATGGAAGAAGAGCCTAATATATCAGGTCTAGTTCTTGGACTAGCCTCATCAAAGGTCACATCACAGGTCTCTTTGATCCTATTCGCCTCACAACTCCAGACCCCATATCTACAAGAAGAATTCGAGTAACCTAGAAAAATACCATCAGAAGAACGAGACTCAAACTTATCTAGGTTACCAGACTTCAAAATGAAAAACTTGCAACCAAACACACGAAAATGAGAAACACTGGGCTTTCGCCCATACTTCAACTCATATGAAGTACGATGCAAATGTGCTCTCAAAAACATGCGATTAGAAACATGGCAAGTAATAGCTATAGCCTCAGCACAAAACTTCCTAGGAGTATTGTAGTCGTCTAGCATCGTCCTGGCCATCTCAACCAACATTCTGTTCTTCCTTTCCACTACGCCATTTTGTTGAGGGGCGTAGGGAGAGGAGAACTGATACTCTAAACCAGACTCCACACAGAAACTCTCAAAGTAGGAATTCTTGAACTCTGTGCCATTATCACTGTGTATAGCTCATAAGGTACCAGGGAGCTCAATAGATAACCTACTGACCAAACCCCTGAAGTGAGAAAAGGTCTCATCCTTCGAGGATATGAAAAAGACTGAAGAATACCTAAAAAATCATCAACAATGACAAGAACATACCACTTCCCTCCTACTAATTGCACTCTAGCTGGACCAACAGTGTCCATATGTAATTGAAGGATGAGAAGCAGTAACCATCTTGCCATGTCTGCAAGAAGAGCAAACTAAGTCTTTGACCATCTTGAGTTTGGGCAAACCACGAATGAGATCGTTGCTGCTAACTCTGGTCAAGTAATCAAAGCCAATGTGACCAAGAATCCTATGCTAAAAGGAGAGATCACGGGACTCAGAAGCAATCAAACATCGAAGAGAGTCTCCAGAAGAAGTAGAAAAATCAGCACAAAAGACTCTCCTAAATCTAGAAATCCCGCAAATTAACCCTCTTGATGAATCGAGGATTCCACAGGCATTACTCTTAAAATTTACCTCGAAAGAGTCATCGATAAACTGAGAAACAGAAAGGAAGTTATACTGCAGCTTACTCACTAAGGCAACATCCTTAAGAATAAAATTTCATTAATGCAGATGGTACCTTTAGCAATGACTCTACCTGAAGAAGCATCCCCAAAAGTGATCAACTCATCACGGGGGGCTCGGACTAGTGAAGAGAACCAATGAGAGTCTCCGGTCATATGGCGAGAACAACCGGAGTCGACAATCTAAACATCTCCCTTCCCCATCCGATGAACCTGATAAAGTCAAAGGAGTGAGGGATGACTCAGTACTATGATAGAGTGAAGACCTGGGAACCCAATACTGAACCACACGACGCCTCAGAGTACTAGCTACAGTAGAATACTTGACTCAAGTGTCTCTCTGACACTCAACCCTAATAAGATCAGTAGCAACTCTAGTAGATAATCTAAGAGCTGGAACTGGGTTGGCCCGCCGTGGTGCAAAAGCCGGACCATCCCAGTAAGGCTGCATGGATCTCCTACCAGAAAACACCTCACGCCGCTGATATCTACTCGATGGGAAAATGAGGAATATCATGAGAACGATGGGTAAACTGACCATGAGCAGCTCTAGGACTAAAACTCGAAGAAATATCATGAAAACCAAGTCCTAGACGCTGCCTAAAAACATGTGACTCTCTAACCTGTCTAGAAGCAGTACGTGCCTTATGAGCACTCAAGGTCTAGGGATAACCCTGAATACCTCTAAGAGCAATGACACTCTCACGCCGAGTGATCTTGGCGCACCTGAAGCAGAAATCCACTAGATAACCATCCTTCTTACAGAAGGTGCATGTGTATTTCGCCTTGCTGGAGGCAGAATCAATAGGAGAAGCATCCTTCTGGTCAGAAGTCCCATGGACAACTCCAATAGATCTAAACACAGTGGTACTCACTTTGGGAGATACCATGATTTCACAACTTTTGGAGCCACGCACAATGGTGGGAGAATGCGCCCGAGCGTGCTCCAAGTAGTCAAATCCTAGACCTTGATTAAATCGACTAATTTTTTATTGGTCTAGAATGAGATTGAGCTTCTTCTTGCCTCCTACAAACTTCTCGAGTGTGCTTATGAGATACTCACACTCCCGGAAGAAAGAGGCACATGAAGAACAGGGAAGAGAGGAAAAAGAAGAACCAGAAAGAGAAGATCTCTCAGGACGTGCATTTTTCTCCCTCAGCACGGCTGCCTCAATCTTGAGGTCCTCACAAGAAACGTAAGGAGCATTTCTAATCCAAAGGGCTTGGTCTTTTAACTTCTTCCTAAGTTTGACTTGGATTTTATTCAAGTCCCCCTCAATCTTAGCGCATCGCAAGCAACTTTCTTGTGACTTATCTAGTAAGCCCTTAGCAAGTTTAGCACACTTGATATTTAGAGATTCATTGTCAAGTTTTAGATGCTTACAGCCCTTACATGAGCCGACTGGGTCCTTAGAAGCATGCAATTCAAGTTCGTCATTTCTAGAAGAAAGCTTCCTAAGGTGTGTGCTCATGGCATCAATTTCAGCAAGAAGTTTAGGGCAATTAGCACAAGTAGCATCTATAGACATGGCATCAACAGATTCATTGCTAGAATTCTTTAACCTAGGACTCTAAAGTTCAGTAAGCACACTATCATGCATAGTTCTTAGGTTATCTAGCTCCACAAGCAAAGCATCACGCAATGAATAGTCATAACTGACTCGGGAGGGAGATGATCTAAGAGAAGCTAACTCCTGAGTCAAGGTACCTACTTCCTTCTCAAGATCTGTACACCTAGCTCTAGTTCTAGCATGAAATTTCCCTAGTTTGCAGAAAGCTTCATTGAGCTGGTCATAGGAGGGTACCTCGTCTGAGTCACTGTAGAGCTTGGAGTCACTGATGCCATTGGTGTCCGCCATGAAGCACATGCCGGAGAAGTCGGCGTTGCCTTTCTTCTCTTGCGGATCGTCCTCGCCTTCGTCGCTCTATGTCTCCGTATCGGAGAGGTTGATGTCATTGAGAGCGGCGAGGACGCGGTGAAAGAGCTTCTTGTTCTTCGAGAAGTTGGGGTACTTCTTCTCATGCGCTGGGTTGCAAACTGCAGGCTTCTTGTTACGGTTCTTGTTGGTGTAGTCGTTCTTTCCCGAACCACCGACATCGTTCTTGCCCTTCTCTAGCTTGGGGCAGTTTGCTCGAATGTGGTTGGGGACACCACACTCGAAGTAGGAGATCGTGCCACCTCACTTCCTCTCTCTCACCCTTACGTAGGCATGAGAAAATTTGCGAGCCAAAAGAGCAAGATCATTTTCTAGAAATTTTTCCAGTTGGTCATCGCTTAGCTCGCAAAGGGCAAGGAGGGAGAAACCAGCAGAAGAATCAGAAGTGAATCCAGTGGGATCGGTGACCAAGGCCATTAACTGAGATTTCGTCTTATGAGAGACGACGTCAATCTCATGAGTCTTGAGTCGGGAATAAAGCCTGTAAAGAGTTAGAGTCGACAAGTCGGTAGTGTACTTGATGGTGGTCACCTTCACCTCCCAAACTCGAAGATCGAGCGTGGTCAAGACATTATCCAAGTCAGGGTATATGCAACTGAATGCTCGGAGGTCACTCAAAATCTTCATAAACCGACCAAAGCACTCGTCAAGACTCTCACCAGTGTGTTTTTTAAATTTGTTGTACTCACGCTTTTATTGGTTCTGTCTCACAGTCTTGATATGGGTGGTGCCCTCATGGTAAGCATTGAGGGTCACCCAAATCTCATGAGCAGAACGTAGGTGAGAAATTTTGTTGTACTCACTGCGGCTGAGGCCCTATATGAGGATGTTCCTTGCCTTGGCATTTGCCTCAACGTTAGCCATATTGCCGGCCGTGACGTGCTCATCGGCAGGAACCTCACACGGGAGCTTCACCTTCTACCATATCAGGAAGCCCTGGGCAGTGATGCACGACTCCATCCGTGACTTCAAAAAGGAAAATCAACTCCAGAAAAATATGGGAGGCTTGGTGGAATATTTGTCCATCACCATGGCTCTCGAGATCGGTCAAGATCTATGGAAGATCAAAACCGGCTCTGATACCAATTGAAGGACCAAAATGGCGATCAGAGAGGGTGAATGATCACAATTAAATTTTCCCCCACTCAAAGGATCCAGCCAAAACCTCATTTGAAACACTTAAACGCAAAGAAGCAAGATAGAGAAAATCTTGGTCTTGAATTTGCTTGTGAGGTTGTGATGATCAAGATGATCTTGGACATTCTCCACCTGTTACAGCAAGTAAGAACACAAGAAACAAAAAACCTCAAACGCGATTTACTAAAATTTCTCAAACATTGAGCAAAGAGATCGAGTTCTTGCAAAGAATTGCCTAGATGATGAGGATATGATCTAAAGAAGATTCATCCAATCATACATCGTCAGCACAAGAAGCACAAGCAAGTAGAAGGAGGGGAGTCAAATCCGATTTGCGAGAATACAAATTGCAAGAAATTAAATTGTGGGATTTAAAAGCAAGTAGAAGGAGGGGAGGCAAATCCAATCTTACAGGAATGTAAATTGCAAGAATTTAAATTGTGGAATTTAAAGTGCAGAATTTGAATGCTAAATTTAAGACATAATGTAAATGTTGAAATTAAATTTTGAAAAGTAAGGAAGTGAAAATTTATTTCTTTGGAGGAAGGTTTACAAAGCCTCACAACAAAGTGGGCAAAGCTCAAAGGAGCACTCAAAACCTTCATGAGTCATTCTCCACCTTTGGATGAGTTCTACTTGGCCCTCAAGGAACCTCTTCAAGGGTTGAGATTGGTTCATTCTCCACCCTTAGATAAGTTGTACTTGCTCCTCAAGAAACCTCATCAAGGGTTGAGATTCACTCAGGCTAACTTAACCGCTACTCTATCTTCTAAACCACAATGCAACGGCTCTCCTTGATCCAAGCATCCCCAAGTTAGCATCTCAGTCGTTCTCTTGTCTTCTAAGCTTACAGCGACTCCGTCTCCGGTCATCCTCCAGCGATCTCCGACCGTTCGGACCTCCAGCGCACCTCGCCTAGTCCCGATCATCCTCCGCCTCCCCATGACCTATTAGTATCGTCCTGCAACTATCAAAAATAAGGAAACCCGTCACATAGTAGTGTACAAAATGATATACAATAATTATCCAGTTGCTAAAAATAAATCATATTCCTAACTCAAATACAGTGAAATACTCATCACCAACATAGGTAGACCTCCACATGGTCTTTCAGAAGTAATAGTGATGTGAATTCTCATCACTATCGGTTCTCACAAAAGAACCGATTGTAATGAGCACGTACACATCACAATCAGTTCTTATGTGAGAAGCGATCACTCATCACAATCGGTTCTTTTGTCGGAACCTATAGTGATGTGCATGCACATCACTATTGCTTATCACAAAAAAACCGATTGTGATGTGCATGATCACAACACTATCGCTTATCATATAAGAACCGATTGTGATGTGTATGATCACATCACTATCGCTTCTAATGTGAGAACCGATAGTGATGAGCATGAACGTCACTATCGCTTTTCACATAAGAACCGATTACGATGTGCTCTGTGCTACATCACAATCATTTCTAACCTGAGAACCGATAGTGATTATTATTAACACTCCTCCAAAGTCATCTATCACAATTATTTTTCTCTAAAAACTTAAGAACCGACCCAGATGAAACAATAGTGATGTACCATTCTCTAGTAGTGATATATATTAACTACTCCCTAATGTCTAGATCATTCAAATGTTCTACATCAATAGGGAGGGAGTAGGGGTGGAGGAGGGTGAGAGAAGAGACGACGAAAGCGTAGGGAGATGACGACTATGTCGGATGAGTCAAAGAAGGAGGTGAGGGAGAGCGATAGTAATTGTTGACAGGTTGGTCAACTAGGATAAAGTATTTAACGATGATTTGGCCGTTGATAGGTAGTTTGTTATGAAAATGCTGCTTTCATGTCAGGTCGACCCAAAGACAACCCAGTTAATTGTGTTGTGTCGTGTCACCTATCGTGCCGAATTTTTAGACTTTTGTGCATCATTCATGTCATACCAACGTGGCTTGAAGATATCTGTTCCGTACTTTGAGCCGTTCTACAGCCTAAAAAACATGGCCGATTGCCCAAATCTAACTTGAGCATGATATGTACATATGCACGCGGAAGTGTGTGTATATACACACACGCATGAGTAATTATATATACGCATGCATGCGATATCGAATCCGACGGATACGCCCTACGTAAGCGCGAGTACGTAATTGGAATGCGTATGCATGTGCCTTTACTGACTGACTTGCCAAGTTCCTGCAGTGCTGCACTGCAGGCAGGCACGTAACGGCTGGGAGAAACTTAACAGCGCACTAGAAACATTTCAAGAAAGGCCCCTGGGCAATGATGGATGATATGTGTGTACGCACGTAGGTGTAGGGCGTGTAGCTAGCTGCAGTATGCACGTAGACCATTGTTATTCATTGCGTCAGCCATAGTTTTTTTTTTTTATTTTAGGGGAGTCAGCCATAAGTTCAGACGGTGCAGAAGTGCACGCAGTGCACGTGCAGTGCAGAGGTCATGCCGATGGAATCATGGAAGCAGTTGGATCTAACTACTGAACTGATCGATGATCAGGCAGGCCATAGATTTTTCTTTCTAGCTTCACCTTCTCTTCCTCACTTCCACACTTCCATGAATCATTAGAGAATCCAACGGTAGGTTTGCTTCTGCATGCACGCCACGGTTTGTCATCATTCGGTCGCGTACCGGTCATCATTGTCGATCATACTGCTGCTATGTTCCTTCAGAATACAACGCGCACGATGAAGCGTTGCCATAAGTGGCCTGTTTGTCACTTTTTTTCAAATCTAACTCAATGTAAATATAACGGTAAAAATAGCTTTCTTTATGTCGGAATTTGAATATACAAATTTGAATACTCTATGTATACTGTACCACTCTAAGATCACACAATATCAATATAGATGAAATATCAACTCCATACACCACAAAATAATAATAAAGGACTAATTTTGATAAATAAGCAGACAGTGTGATGACTTTATTGTTTAGTTTACATTTAGAGTAAATTTCACAAAACTGCAGATTTCTTTTATAAACTATCAGAAAACTACATATTCTAGTTTTCATTTCACAAAACTACAGATTTTAGAAGACCTTGTTTTGCAAAACTACAGGTTTCTTATACAAATTATCAGAAACTACAGATTTTAGTTTCTATTTCACAAAACTACAGATTTTAGGAGACTTGTATCATAAAACTACAGATTTTAGAATTAATCTTTTGTTGTAACGGGTCTGACAGTTTAGGCCCACATGATAGCCTCACGCGTGAGTGAAATGGGAAATGAGGGCATGTGAGACCGCCATATGGGCCCACACTGCCAGACTCGTTACAAGAAACGGCCAATTTTAAAATCTATAGTTTTGTCAAACAAGTTTTCTAAAACCTGTAGTTTTGTGATACAAATTCTCCTAAATCTGTAGTTTTGTGAAATAGAAGCTAAAATCTGTAGTTTTCTGATAGTTTGTACAAGAAACATGTAGTTTTATGAAATTAGTTCATCTAAAATTTGTAGTTTTGTGAAATAGAAACTAAAATCTCTAGTTTTCTGATAGTTTATACAAGAAATCGATAGTTTTGTGAAATTTATTCTTACATTTAATATGACTTACACAGGGGTGGACATTCGGTGTAATCGGTTCAGTTTATTCAGTTTTAAAATAATTTGGTTTTTGGAAACTGGCCACTAAATTTCTCACACCAAAATGAAAAATCGAACCGAATTAGCCAAAATATTTTGATTCGGTTAAGTCGGTTTTTCGGTTAATCAAAATATGAATAAACACTAGGTAGATTAAATTTGATCTTTCTCATGTCACAACACAGACTAGAGATAAACCTCCACAATATTCGTAAGTCATTAAAGCATAAGCATAGCAGAATACATGAACATAGCACATAGATGAAAAAAGATTTTAGAACATGAGAATTGTTTGGTGTCTTTAAGAAGAACTTTATAAAAGTAGTATTGTACATGGACTATTCAGTTATTCGGTATTTTCGGTTTCTGAAAGCAAAAAACTAAATAATACCAAAATAAAAACCGAACCAAAAACCAAAAACAGAAATAATTGGTTAATTTAGTTCGGTTCAGTAATCCAGTTTTGGTCTAAAAATGGCCCCCCTAGCCTCACATGGCTTATTCACAAAATGTCGAGACCTGAATATACAAATCCGGACCATCTACGTATACTGCACTAGTCCAGAATCACGCTAGTACACAAGTGGCAACATAGATAAAATACCATCCATATACAACAAATTATAATATATGAGCTAGATTTGATAAATAAATAACTATTGTACCTTACGGTCGAGTTTACATTTATTAGGCCTTGTAGGGCTGTAACATCCCAAAATTTAGGCTTAAAATATTTTTTTATTATTATTTATGGATTTATGGATTTTCTGAATTTTTAGAATTTTCTGGAATTTATTTTGTATTTTTGAATAATGCCATTTATAGATATTATTTAATTCTATGTATATTTTAAATTAAATTTTGTCAAAAATATTTTATTTGAGTTCTAAATGTCTCAAAATATTTCTAGAAATTTTTCTGATAATTTTACTATTTTATTTGAACTAATCTAATTTCAAGAAATAATTTAAATCAAAAAGTATTTTTAAAATCTTTATACAGGACCGGCCCCGGCCCAATACTGTGCGTGCACCGGCCCTGCTGGGCCTATTTTCTTGGAACCATAGAATCTCAATCATCAGTGGGGATCAACAATCGGATCTTGTTGTGGAAACCCTAAAGCGTATGTAACATCCCAAAAATTCGTCTAAATATTATTTTATTGTCATTTGTGCATTTTATGTTTTTCTGGAATTTATTCGGATTTTTTTGGATTTATTTGAATTAATTTTAAATTAAGTATATTGGTCCTTTGTCCAAAACTATTTAAATTTATGCAAAGTTAAAATAAAGTTTTGCCAAAAATATTTTATTTGAGTCCAGAATATCTCAAAGTATTTTTGAGAATTTTCTTGGAATTTTCCTGATTATTTTATTGCCTGAAACAAATCAAATGATTTTCTGTAATTATTTTAAATTAAAAATCCTTTAAAAGTCTCGTGAACAGTATCGGGCCGCCCCGCGAACTGTGCGGCCCAAGTCAGCCCGCGCGGCTCGTTAGTCGTCGAAACCCAAACCCTAATCTGCCGACCGTTGGATTGAGATCCAACGGCCCCGCTTTCGCCACGTCGCTTGTCGCCTGCAGCCGTCGGATGAAGGCCGCGTGGACGCTCCGGATGAAGCCGCGTCACCTCTCCATATCGTCGCCGGAGTCCGCCGCCGCCCCGACAACCGACTCCGATTTCCGCGCTTCGCACGCCTCCCCGTGTGCCTATTTAAAGCATCGACGCGGGCGCTGAAATCCCCACCTCGAGCCGCGTGTTTTCCACAACTCCCGAGCCCTGTGCCACCGTCATCTGTGCGTGGGAGCTCGCCGGAGTTGAAGGAGGTGGCCGCTACGGTTTTTGCCCAAGAACGCCGTCGTTTCGCCGTCTCCGCCGTTCCAAGAGCCAGATCCGAGACCGCCGTGCCACGCCACATCGGATCCGTGAAGCACTGTCGCCGTTTCATCGCCGTTGCGCTGTCGTTGGAGTCATCGTCTCCAAGTCCGGCGAAGAAGCGCCGCCGTGCCGCCATCGCTGTGTTAAAGCTTCGGGAGCCGTCAGATCTTCGGCGAAGGGTGAAGATCGTGCCACGTCGTCGCGTAAACAGTGAACCCCTTTGGTAAGCGTTAGCCGTTAGATCAGAGTGGGCAGTCGGGATCTAGCCACGTAGCTTTAGATCGGTAGCCGTCGGATGCATTCTGTACGGTAGATTTTGCGCCGCAGGGAGGGGCCAATCGGGTGCGGGCGCGTGTTGGCTCGCTCTGCGAAGCGCCGTGGACCGCGTCTGCGGTGGACCAGAGGCACTCCCGTGGACCGAGTCCATGGACCAGGGCCACGTGTCACGCGTCGGTTAGTCCAGGTCAGGGCTGGCGTCAGCATGACGCAATTAATCGGTTTTTCAATTTAAAAATAATTCGGTTAATTCTGATTTTCTAATTTCTGTAATTTCAGTATTTATTCAAACTTCAAAAGGCTATAACTTTTGATTCTTAACTCGGATTTGAGTGATTAAAATTTCTAAAAATTTGTAAAATTGAGACCTATTTAATGGTGGATTTTAATTGATTTTTTGGAGTTCAATTGCTCTCTGTTTTGGTATTTATTTGCTTTTCTCCTTCGGTACGCGTAGACGTTGAATTGTGCGACGCTTCGGAGGAAGATCCAGCAACTCAAGAGCAAGCTCCAGATCAAGATCAGGACCTATTCCAAGGCAAGTTGTGCTTTGATCATGTTGAACCCATGTTTGTAAAATTGCTTTAATTGTTTTACCCTATTGCATATTATTTCAAGTATATAGTTGTTTCAAATTAAATTGGGCTTAGCTATTATACCAAATTGATCTATACCCTACTTTGTCATGGTATGCCATGATCTATTGTCACCCTAGTTTGGTTCAATATAGTTGGTTAGTAATGATAATCAACATGGGATGGTTAGACCGTATTAGTTGCTTAGCCATGCCACGTCATCACATGTGTTGGAATCATTAATAATTAATCTTGATTAATGGGATATGGAACAATGTTATGAACTTGTGTGTCACGTGGGATCACACGATGAGATTGAGTTGTTTGTGGCGAGTCATGTCACGCAACGATGTTGAATTGTTGATGGCACGTGGTGCTTGGTAATCAACTTGTGTGATATTCACTTAGATTGGGGCAAGTGACAAGGGGCGAGTCTACCAAAGTGGGCCCGATGGGCAGAGGGTATGTGGATGTCTTGCCTTGATCACTCTAAGGACTTAACCTTGCAAGCCTTTGACCTGAGTCAATCATGCAACCACATGTCTGGTATGGGCCAGCCTAGCTGATTAATTTGCAATGTCTTAGCTTTGGTACTATCTTGGTCGGTGTGAGTTCCCGAGTTATGGAGTAATTCACATGGCGCAAGAGGGGGCCTCGATGTGGTAACCAGTCCCACCAGTGTTGAAACCTTAGCGGGTGGTACTGGGTTAAGCCAGCGCATTGTAAAGGCTTTGTTATAATTACTCGCCTTTGTGGTGTATGGTTGTATCGCGTGGGTAAAGTGCATAACCTCTGCAGAGTGTGAAACTATTTGGATAGCCGTGCTCGCGGTATTGAGCGAACGCTCAGGGATTACAGTTAAAGGTTAGCTTAATTAAATGGACAACTTGGTTGGGATGGCGGAATGCCATGTGGAAAATGGAATTTGATTTAGGATTGGAAACTGGTTTACTTCAGAACTGCTGAATCTATTTATTGTTATTTGTTTTACAGTCTTTACAATCTATTTATTGTATTTGTTCATAAATGCTGCTTATTGCAAAATAGCCATGATAGCGTATCCATTGGAATAAGCCTTGCATATAGTACATAGAGCTGCATTCTGTGCACAACTTGTTGAGTGCTTTAAGTACTCACCCTTGCCAACACCAATAATTAACAGTCGAAGAATCTACACCTGTGTTGGAGGAAGAGTTCCAAGAGGACGCGAGTCATTAGGGTCCAAGCCTTGTTGGTTGCCTGTGGTGAACCAATGAGCTATCTACGTTTTCTACTTTTTGCTACTTAATTCTTAGATTATATTTCCAGTCTTGCCTTGCGTGGCTTAATAATGTAAGCTGGTCATAAGATCATACATTTAGCTATACCAATAAATGAATTACTTTTTCTATTATTGTAACACCCTAATTTTTGCTCTAATTTAGAATTTGAAGTATTTTTGATTTTTGAGAAAATTTGGAAATTATTTAAATTTATTTGGAATTATTCAAATATAGCCTTTCTTGAAAACAAATTAAATAAAGGAAAAGTTTTTGCAAGGTTTTATTGAAAATATTTTAATGGAGTTCCAAACATCTCAAAGTATTTTCCAGAATTTTTCTGGAATTTTTCAGATATTTTTACTACTTTCTTTGGCCAAAACTAATTTCCGAATTATTTTTATTCGAAAAGGATTTAAAATCCTGCAACGATGTCTGGCCGAAATCGTTGGTCGCCCAAGATCGTGCTCGCCCACTCGTGACTCGGCCCACGCACCGCCCGCGAAACCCTAGCGCCGCTTAGCCCAAGCCGTCCGATCCGGATCGCGACGCTCGCGTGTGCCACGTCGCCGTCGGCGCGTGAGCCTTCGGATCATCGCCGCACGAACGCATAGGATCGCGCCACGTCGCTTCGTCCCCGCGAGATCATCAGAGAGACGTGGGTGTTGATGGCCGTGACTTCCGCCGACCGTTTCGCGCACGTCGAGGCAGCCCTTAAGTCCCCGTTGAAGGCGTTGTGCAGAGGCCTTCGCCCGCATCTTTGACTCCTCGCACGCACGCCGAGACTCCTCTAGCGCCCATGAGAGCTCGCCAGAAGGCCTTCCTTCGCCACGCTTGTTTTGCTTCCTCCCATCGCCGTCCGAGCCGCCGCCGTGTTCGACCCCTTCCCGAGTTCACCGGCCACCGCATCGAGTGGACCACTTCATCACGCCGAGAAGCCCGCGATGCCACGTTGCACGCCGCCTTCATCCTCTCCGTGAAGATCTGCGCCACCGCGACATCGCCGCCACCGAAGCTTCGCCCACCGTCCGATCGCCGCCGAACGCATCAGATTCATCCACGCCGCCAATCAGCAGAATCCTCATCTTCACCTCACCGCTTGATCTAATCAACGGTCTAGATTGCTTCGATTAGTTTCACGATTAGTTTATTTCACCGTTAGATCTAGATCGTAGGGTTTATTTTTTTACGCGTCGCATAAAGGTCACACCGCTCGGATGCGCGCACGGCCGCTTTGGATTGTGCCGCGTGTCGCTACGCGCAGAGGCTAGAGCCGATAGCCTTGGCTCATCGTGGCCTTCCGCTTGAATCGAGCGGATGAGATCGCACCGCATCGGGCCGATCCCGTGTTGACGCGTGATGCGCGAAACCGAGGAGTCGCCGCCGTTTCGCCGACGTCACCCGAGTAATCGTGACCGCTCGATCCGATCCAAGGGTCACGGTGAAGCCACGTGTTGGCTCCGCGGTAGAGGTGAGGCGAAAAGTCGCATGAATCTCGGCCGTTCGTTTTAAATCAGAAGGACGAGATTGAATCGAGTTTCGGCGATTAGTTTAGCGCCGCGTGTCGCGTTGGGATTGGCTGCGAGCCGTCGCTGACGCCACGGCTAACATCACCCGGTGCACGAGCACAGTGCCGCCGGTCCACGGTGGACCAGGGCCAACCCGTGGACCCCAGAGTGACGTGGCAGCCTCTGGGCGTGCCACGTGTCGAGATGACATCAGCGATGACGTCATATATATATATATTTTTATATATAAAAATATTTCGACCGAATTTCTTTTCTGTGCTGACGTCACAAATGCGAATTTCAAGTGTAAAAATATTTCAGAAAAATCGGATTTTCTTAATTTCTGTATTTTCAGATTTTATTCAAACTTCAAATGACTATAACTTTTGCATTTTAACTCGGATTTGGCTGATTCAAATTTCTAAAAATTCATAAAATTATGAGCTATTTAATGGTGAATTTTATTTGAATTTTTGAGGTCGTTTAGTCTTCTGTATTAGTTATTTATTGCATATTTTGTTTGTACGCGTAGACGCAAATTTGCCGGAAAGTTTCGAGGAAGATTTCGTCGCTCAAGACCAAGCTTCGGAACAAGACCAGCAACTCTTTGAAGGCAAGTGATGCTTTGATCATTTTGATCACAGATTTTAAAATGTAATTTATGCTTTGAAACTATGCATGCTAATTATTTAAAATGAAATTAAATTGATTTGGGATAATGTAGATAATCAGCCCATTTTGTTATGCCACCTTGAATTATTAATTGCATGCCCTAAACCATTGTCACCCTAAGTTTGATTATATTAGTTGGATGCTAATATTGTGCCAACACGGGAGGCTAGACCGTGAGTAGATGCTTAGCCTTGCAACGAATCATGAGTGATCTTTGGAAAAATGCTACAATCTCGACTAAAGACATATTGAATGTATTTTGAAAAGTGGTGTGATGATGCCATATGATGAGATTGAGGTACCGCGACCTGTGTGGTTCCGTACCGATGTGGAGTTATTGCTGGCATGTGTTGCACAATAATCAATTGGGTGGGAAAAGATTTAGACTGGGGCAAGTGGCAAGAGGCTGTGTGCCTGGTGGGCCTGTGTGGCATTGGGTTGATGAGTGATGTGAGTCTGTGTGCCACATTGGGCTGTGTGCCACTGTTGAGTGTTGGAAGTCTTGCCTTGGTGATTAAGGACTTCACCTTGCAAGCCTTTGATCCGAGTCACCCGTACAACCACATGTCTCGATATGGGATAGACCTAGTTGACTAGGGTTCGATATCTTTCCTCCGATACTCGGGGTGACAAGACACATGGGTGTATCTGTATGGGGAGCGTGCACGTGCTACGGCTTGGTGCCCATCCAACGGTGATTGGCCGGTCCTATACTTGCCTGTGTGAGGGAAGTGATAGTGAAGGCAATACCGAGAGGTTCTCTGGTTAAGGTAGAAGTTCTGAAAAGCTTTGTTGCGGACAATCACCGTGTGGTGAGCGGGTGATCTTGTGGGTAAAGTGTACAACCTCTGCAGAGTGTCAAACTATTCAATAGCCGTGCTCACGGTATTGAGCATTGCTCGGGATTACTGATCAAGGGTAGATTTTCATAAACAAAATGTGGGAAGGGTGGTGTGTGCCGTTGTTGGAAATGAACTATTAAGGTCATTTGCGTCGAGAATCTTCAATGAAAACCATTTGAGTTTAGTATTATTTATATCTGTACCTTCGCTTAATCTAAACAAGATACTAGTTCAAAATGCCGCTTGATGCAAAAGAACCATTTAAGCCAATCCATTGGAATAAGTTTTGCATATAGTAATAGCGCCGCATTTTGTGCATTACTTGTTGAGTGCCTTGTGTACTCACCCCACCTTGCTTATCAAACCCAACATCGGTGGAGGAGTCTACACCAAAGATGGGAGGAAGAGTACATCGAGGATGCGAGCAACTAGGGGCAAGCTCAATGATTGCCTGTGGCAAGATGAAGGCTTCCACGACCCTTTTATTTATGTTCACCGCTATTTCTTTACTTTGAATAATGTAAGCCTGTGTGGTCGATTTATCCGTAAGGAGACCATAAGGTCGCATAACTCGATTTATATACATGTTTGCACTATTTATTCTTATATCTTTGTGAATGTCTATAATGTGCAACCTCAGATGGTGTGTGTGCTAGCGTGATCCCGAATCGCATGTAATACACAGAGGGTCCGGATTTGCGATTCGGTCCCGACAATTATCGTTGAGTATGATGTGATATGTACCAATGTTGAGCTGTGTGCACTAGCGTTGATCCCGGGACTAGTGCGGTAAACACGGTGGGTTCAATCGATGGATTCGGTCCTTACAGAGGTGGTATCGAGCATACCGATCGTAGGTCTTGGCCCTAGATAGTATGGAGAAGTCCGGTTGTGTCCAAAACTATTTTCTAAAGGAAAATTTAAATTTGACTAATAACACACTCTTGACTCATCCCATTCTCTACTTCTCGCCTTCTGAATTTACTGTTTTATCACGGGTCCTTTGGAGATCTTATTCAAAGTTCTTGTGGAGCGATGTCGATCATTCCAACCTTTGAGGAGTCGGCAGTGGATACGCCATGGAGCCGTGCAGGTTCTTGAGACGCTTGAGGATTCTATCGTCCGCTTTACCGGGAGGCATTTGGTCGCTTAATGGTGTGCACCGAGGATTTGTTTGCAAGTTGATTATTTACGCCGGAGAATGATGAAGCTAGCAGCCGATCAAGATTTACGTAAGGAGGTTCTCGACGAGGTTGCGATTCAGGAGGTTGCCCGACTTGCTCTTCGCCGTGTCTGCTGCGACTACGCCGACGAGCTTCACGACTCAGTGTTCCGACTTCACCCTGATGTGCAAGCATGCCGACGCCGACGGATCGTGGGGAGAGAGTGTGCTACTGCAGTACATCTTGCTGAGTTCACCATCGCCCAGGAGGATCACTTGAGGGACACTGCGCAGGAGCTGGAGACAGTGTACGAGGCACTGAGGGTGACTGAGCGAGAGCTTCAGAAGATTCGTGATGCCGCAGCCAGAGTCATCAGTGAGCTAGAGGAGGCCTTGCAGGTAGCCGAGGAGCTAGCGGACCAGGTCGTTCAGGAGCCGGACGAGGTCGCCGAAGAAGAAGAAGAAGACTCGGAGGAGCGTGAGTGGGAGCCTAAGGAGCCAGCAGAGGGTCACCAGGATAGGTTTGCTCCTATGCCAGTTCACCCGCCGGTGTATGCGCCGGATCAGTCTCAGCCAGGGTGGCTGGATGAGTGAGAGTCAGTCTTAGAGTTGTGTTGAGACTCGAGTGTTGAGTCGCGTCTTTAAGCTAGTCTTTACCTTTTAGTAGACGTTAAGGTTTCGTGTTAGTTTGGTTCTTAATTATCTGCTGAGTGTGCAGTATGTGTTGCAAACCCTTTAGGCAATGTAAGCAACCATACCAAGTATTAATAAAGATTGTCTAAGTTGGGTTTAACCTGTTTCCCCGCCTTAGAAACTCTTGCATCTTATCTATGCTACATCTATCTTTCCTAACCCAAGAAGCAATCAAGTAGATGGTGAACACCCGCCGCAACAACGGAGCTTCAGGAAGTGGTCTGCGCTTAGGCAACAATCCCAAGGAAGAAGCACCACCGGAACAAGCACCGCCAGTGGATATGCATAACTTGGGAGATTTTCTTGCCGCACAGACTCAATTGATGCAGACCATGATGCAACAGATGACTAACATGGCTGCAAATAATAACAACCAAGTGAACCAGAACAACAATGGTGGGCCGCGGCCGTACTCCAAGCTGTCAGATTTTATGAGGACTCAGCCACCAACCTTTTCAGGAATTTCTAATCCCTTGGAAGCCGATGACTGGCTTAGAACCGTCGAGAGGAAGCTTCATATCACTCAATGTGAGGGCAATTAGAGGGTGCTCTACGCCTCTCATCAATTGGAAGGAACAGCCGCAGAATGGTGGGAGAATTACTGTGCCGCACATGGAGCCCCGCAGGAGATCACATGGGATGAGTTTGAAGGACCGAGATGGCGAATAGAGGGGGGGGGGGTGAATGGTCGCAAATAAAAATTCCCCCAAAATACTCCAACAAAAACCTCGACAAGATCGCTCAAAGGAAATTGTGAAAAACCCGAAAAACTAGACAACTATGTGTACCCCAAGCTTGCATGGATAAGTACCATAAAATATGTGGGGATTTTTGAGTCACAATCCTGGTTGTCTAGTGTCCAAGATAAAAACGAATCAATTCAAACTCTTGCTTTTAGAAAGGACATCAATTCAAATCACAAAAGTCGCTTTCAGAAAAGCAAAAGCAGAATTTCCAGAACTTGTCCTCAATTTGCACAGGAGGTTGGTGGGTTTCTGCAGCTCAACAAATTCTGAAAATATTTCTCCCAATGAGCATAAGAGTCATGAAGAACTCCACCAAATTTCCCCTCAAAAAACCTTACAGAAAAAACAGGAGAAAACTAAGAACACAGTATGCTCAAGAACTTCGAGCAGAAAGTTTGGGGCTCGGTTTTCACCTCATGGCGCCCAAACGGTGCAACAAGTGAACCCCAAATTTTTTATGCAGGTGTATATCAGAGACCCGCACCTCTTCCAAGAAGAATCACTCAAAAAAGATTTTTCTATATTTTTAAAAAAATCAAACACTGACTGCTGTGCGAAGAACAAGTTCTGAACAAAGTTGGAACTTGAAAGAAAAGATGTTCTCTACTCAATCCAATAGTGCAAAAGAGATGTAAAACCATATGAACATACTCAAAATATCCAAGATCAGCAGCATTTAGAAGGAGGGGAGGCAAATCCAAATTACTTGAAAGTAAATTATGGAATGTAATTATGGAAAGTAAATGCTGAATTTAAATTGCGTAAAGTAAAGACATAATGTAAATACGCAAAATAAATTCAGAGATGGATGGATAAAACTTTCACTTCTGGAAGGGGAGGCTACAAAGCCTCACATTCATGTGGGCAAAGCTCAAATGAGCATCAAAAACCTCAACACCTTCAAGGGAAGGAGGCTACCCCTCCACCCCTATTTATACTACTCTTGGGCCACCTACCACCCTTGGATGAGTCCCTCAACCCTAGAGCACTCATCTAAGGGCTAGGATTAACCCACACACACAGCCATGCAAGGGCTAACCCAAAACCCACACACATACCGGGTTTTTTGCACGGTTTTCAAAGCATACTACCTAGACCCGCTAACCTATCAACTAGACCTCAATCCGACGCCCTCATTGATCCACGCGACATCTAGCTAGCATCAACTCCTTTCCTTGTCTTATTGACTTGCCCGGACTCCGCCTCCGATCATCTTCCGCGATCTCCCAACCGTCGGACTGCGACGCCTCGCCTAGTCCCGGCCATCCTTCGCTCACCATGACCTAGCACCGTCGCCTCGCAACCATCAAAGACAAGGAAACTCCTCACATAGCAATGCCCACAAAGATGTGAAATAAACCATCCAACCCATCACTACCAAGGCCCATACGACCGCATCGCCACTCTGGCAGAGACAACTCAAATTGCTTCATTTTGAAAATCAATCCAAATCAAACTCAAACTTGAGCACACCTTGCTCAAATAAAGTCAAATACTCGTCACAAACATGGATGGACCTCCACATGGTCCTTCAATCTCCCCCTTGATGAGTATATTGACAAACCACACAAAAGGCATAAATTTGAGTTTGAAGAAAATGAAGAAGAAAGCAATTTTTAGTTGCAAAGTCAAACTTGGTCCAAAGATAGAAATTAGAACCATGACCAAGTTGTCGAAGAGGAATTCAGATTTTAGAAGTTTTCAAAAAAACTCTAAAATCCAACTAAACATGTCAAATGTGATTATGAGATTATGTGTTGCAAAGTCAAACTTGGTCCAAAGATAGAAATTAGAACCATGACCAAGTTGTCGAAGAGGAATTCAGATTTTAGAAGTTTCCAACAAAAACTCTAAAATCCAAATAAACATGTCAAATGTGATTATGAGATTATGATCCAACAGAAGTAGTAGCATAGTTTTACAAAGATCATAATAACCAAATAAGCATTCACATTTTTGTCATTTTAGTGATGCCTTTTCTACGTTTTCTCCCCCTTTTGGCAATATAGGCATCAATTTTTTTTATGTATGCATGAAATGCAATCGAAAGAGCTTTAAAGATTATCCAATTGATCAAAATGGAAGGATATTACACCAAGCTTGTCAATTTCAGAACATGACTAAACTAAGACATGTCCAAGTGCAAATACGAGCTTAGTTTTGAATATTTCATTTTTGGCAAGATTAGACAAGTGCAACCTTAGCTTTAGTTTCAAAAATAGAAGAATAGCCACTCTAAGGATCAAAAGGAAAACCTAGAGTCAACCTACTCAACACTTTAGGGAATCTAGAAGAGCATACAAGGTCCTTCGGGCTCATTTATCACTTAATGCAAATTTTGATTTATCATCATACAAGACATAGCAGGGTGCAAATGTTTGACATTATTTGCATTCTTTACCCACATATGTCTTTGTTTTTTAATTTATTTGCATTTTCTTTTGACAACCAATTGACTCAAGCCGTATGCGACCATCTCAAGATGAACTCTTAAGAGGATGGTCTAGGTCAAACACGATGTATTCCAAGTTCATCCCAAGTGCAATGGGAAGCGGTCTTGTGAATGCAAGGTGTTGAGTCATATGTGCACAAGAAGAGTCAATTTTGTTTAATTTTCATTTTTTTGCACAATGATTCATGAGCAATTGAAGGACTCTAGCATAGATCAAACTAGTTTCACCTAAGTTGCTATAGGGACTCTAGAGAACTCCTAAATTTCTCAAATTATGGCACAAACCTCTAGAGAAGAAACCTAGCAAGTAAAAGCAACAAGTTTCATCAAGTTTTTCATTTAAGGCTTATTTCATTTTTAAGCTTAGCAAGTTAAATGAACTTGGACATACCTAAGCTAGTGATTTTCTTCAAATGATGTAGCATGGTGTATAGCATGAAGAAGAAATCAATTGCATAATAGACAAAGCTCATAAAACAAAATGCAGTCTAAATGCAATGCATGAACAGATTCCCAAACTCCCCTCAACAAATGAATCAATTTTAAGCTCAAATCTGGTTAAAGTTGAGTTATTATCAAGATTAGGCATAAAGAAAACCCGAATGAACTCAATAACAACAGGAAAAAAATGTAATGAGGAGAAGAAGCCAAGAAACCGCAAACCTGGATGGCTATTGAGCATAGATAAGATAGAAGAGACTCACTACGGCTTAGACTCGCTCTTATCTTCCCAAGTGATCGACATAGGAAGTCGACTCTAGATCCCAACTAAGGAGTGCACATGCACCGTGTCTACCTGGAGGCCCAATACCTGCTAGACTTATAAGACTGTGAGGGAACTCAACCTACAGAGAAGAGAGAACAGCTAATCACGCATGATAGCAACCTAAAGCACAAGATAAGAGGTCCATGGAAGGCATACCAGAAGTCTAAGTGAGTGAACTCAACTCAAGAAAACAAGCCCAAAGTCACCCAAAAGAAACATAAAGAAAAGAAAAGCTAAGCTGGAAGAAAACATATAATACATAATATACAAACCAGCTCCCCTTCACGAAAGGCCGTAAGGGCTCACGACTCCAAGCTCACTCCTCAAGGCAACAAACTGAGCTATCCAAAGGCTTGGTGAAGATATCGCTAATCAAGGTCACTCTACGAATCAAGAGCGATATCTCCCTTCTCCACATGGTCTCTAAGAAAGTGATATCTAATATCAATGAGCTTGGTCCGGGAATGTTGCACTGGGTTTTTAGCAATGCAAATAGCTGAAGTGTTGTCACAGAAAAGTGGAACACTCTCTATCTCTAACCCATAGTCCCGTAAGGTCGATCTCATCCAGAGCAGCTGCTACAAAGAATCGGCTGCAAGAACATACTCGCCTCGTGGTGGATCGTGCAACCCTGCATCGCTTCCTAGATGACCAAGAAACAAGAGAAGTGCCAATGAATTGGCAAGTGCCGGTGCTCTTCCTATCTATCCTACAGCCAGCAAAGTCGGCATCGGAAAAGGCACTAAGAGATAGACAAGAAGACGAAGAGTACCAAATACCATAATCAGTGGTAGCACGAAGGTACCTGAAGATGCGCTTGACCGCCTGGTGGTGAGAGGCGCGAGGAGAAGCTTGAAATCGAGCGCACAGACACACAGCAAAATGTATATCCGGCCTCGAAGAAGTGAGGTACAAGAGGGGGCCGATCATGCTCCGAAACTCCTTTTGATCAGCAGGCTCACCATCCTCATCGGGCTCGAGGATAGAAGTGGTGGCCATAGGAGTCATCACCGGCTTCCCATCAGACATGTCGAAGCGCCTCAGGAGGTCACGGGTATATTTGCTTTGATGCAAGAAAGTACCCACCCGAGTCTGCTTGATTTGGAAGCCAAGAAAGTAGCTCAACTCGCCCATCATACTCATCTCAAACTCTGTGCTCATCACCTCAGAAAAGTGAGACACAAGCGAATGAGACGAGCCACCAAAATGATATCGCCCACATAACCTGACAAGAAGAAAATTAGACTCATGGTGTCCGATGAATGAGTTTTGTCTACTATACCCATTTTGAAGTCATGGTCGAGAAAATAAGACTTGAGCCTCTTATACCATGCCTGGGGCTCGCTTGAGTCCATACAAAGCTTTGGAGAGCTTGTATACATGACTCGAAACTTGGGGTTCTCGAACTCGGAGGTTGTTTGACATAAACCTCTTCCTCAATATAGCCATTGAGGAATGCACTCTTGACATCCATTTGATAGAGCTTGAAACCCCGGGATGCGAGATAATGCAAGCGGGATCCTAATAGCCTCTAGTCTAGCTACAGGGCAAAGGTCTCCTCAAAGTCAAGACCCTCAACATGAGAAAAGCCCATGCAACTAGCCTAGCCTTGTTGTAATGACAACCCCATCATCACTCTGCTTGTTTTTGAACACCCACTTGGTCCCAATGACATTATGACCAGATGGGGCTCGACAAGTCGCCATACTTTGTTCCTCTCAAAGTTCTCAAGTTCCTCACGCATAGCATTAATCCACGATTCATCGGATAATGCATGAGAAACATCCTTCGGCTCAAAGAAGGCAACAAAGGCAGAGTGGAGGCAGAAACTCGACAAACCTGATTTTGAGCGAGTGATCGCTCAAACAGATCACCAATGATCCGATCAGTGGATGAGCTTTCTCGATATGACGGGAGGACTAGAAGGTATGGCCTCTACCTCATGCACGTAAGAGGTAGGAGAAAAGCCACTCACCAAGGAGAGCTCAAGGCAAGGGTCGGTCTCCCGAGGTGCGAAATGGAAACATGAGGCACCTCGGTGTAGAGGGACTGGATCCGGTGGAACACCATCATCTCCATCATCCTCATCTTCTACAAAGATGGTCTCTGAGGGATAAGAAGAGCTCAAACATCGGTTCTAGCTCCGGCTAGCCTCATCAAAGGTCACATCACAGTCTCTATGATCTTATGCGCATCAACGCCTGCACTTATAGTTACGAAAAGAAGTCGAGTAACCTAGAAAGATACCATCAAGAGCGAGACTCAAACTTATCTAGGTTACTGACTTCAAGATAAAACACTTGCAACCAAAAACGAAAATGAGACACACTAGGCTTTCGCCCATACCTCAACTCATAAGAAGTGCGATGCAAATGTGCTCTCAAAACACGCGATTAGAAACATGGCAAGCAGAGCTATAGCCTCACCAAAACTTCCTAGAGTCTTGACTGTCTAGCGCCATCCTCGCCATCTCAACGTGGTCCTGTTCTTCCTTTCCACTACGCCATTCTCACGAGGGGCGAGGGAGAAGAGAACCGATGCTCTAAACCGGACTCCACACAAAACTCTCAAAGTAGGAATTCTTGAACTCCGTGCCATTATCACAACAGATAGATCGTAATGCACCGGGAGCTCAATAGACAACCCATCGATCAAACCCTCAAGTGAGAAAAGGTCTCATCCTTCGAGGCCATGAAGAATACCCAAGAGTATCTAGAAAAATCATCAACGATGACAAGAACATACCACTTCCCTCCTGCTGACTACACTCTAGCTGGATCAACAGTGTCCATATGTAAAAGCTGTCCTGGTGCATCAGTGATCACCACGGTGACTGGAGGATGAGAAGCAGTAACCATCTTGCCATGTCGGTAAGGAGAGCAAACTAAGTCTTTGACCATCTTGAGTTTGGGCAAACCCCGAATGAGATCGAGGCTGCTAACTCGGGTCAAATGATCAAAACCAATGTGACCAAGTCTCCTATGCTAGAAGGAGAGATCACGGGACTTAGAAGCAATCAAACATCGAAGAGAGTGTCCAGAAGAAGCAGAAAAATCAGCACGAAAGACTCTCCCAAATCTAGAAATCCCGCAAACTAACCCTCCTGATGAATCAAGGATTCTACAGGCATTACTCTTGAAACTTACCTCGAAAGAGTTATCGATAAGCTGAGAAACAGAGAGCAGATTGTATTGCAGCTTACTTACTAAGGCAACATCTTTAAGAATGAAATTTTTGTTAATGCAGATGGTACCTTTAGCAATGACTCTACCTGAAGATGCATCCCCAAAAGTGATTAACTCATCACCGGAGGCTCGGACTAGGGAAGAGAACCAACGAGAATCTCCGGTCATATGACGAGAACAACCGGAGTCAACAATCCAAACATCGCTCTTCCCCATCCGATTTAACCCGATCAAGACACAGAGAGAAAGATGACTCAAGATCTTGGGATAGAGTGAAGACTTAGGAACCTAATATCAACCATACGACACCCTCAGTACCACCACGAAGAAGACTGGACTCGAGTGTCTCTCTGATGCTCAACTCTCACACGATCAGGAGCAACTCTGGTAGATAATCTAGGAGTCAAAACTGGGTTGGCACGCCGTGGTGCAAAAGCCGGACCATCCCGAAGAAGGTCTGCTGGATCTCCTACCGGAAAACACCTCACGCCGCTGATATCTACCTCGATGGGAAAAACGAGGAATATCAAGAAGACGACGGAAAGACTGACTACGAACAGTTCCAGGGCTAAAACTCAAAGAACTAGCATGAAAACCGAGTCCTGGGCAAAGCCTCACATTCATGTGGAAGGGGATGTTATAAATGCGCAAAATAAATTGAGAGGTGGATGGATAAAACTTTCATTTCTGGAAGGGGAGGTTACAAAGCCTCACATTCATGTGGGCAAAGCTCAAATGAGCATAAAAGACCTCAACACCTTCAAGGGAAGGAGGCTACCCCTCCACCCCTATTTATACTACTCTTGGGCCACCTACCACCCTTGGATGAGTCCCTCAACCCTAGAGCACTCATCTAAGGGCTAGGATTAACCCACACACATAGCCATGCAAGGGCTAACCCAAAACCCATACACATACCGGGTTTTTTGCACGGTTTTCAAAGCATACTACCTAGACCCGCTAACCTATCAACTAGACCTCAATCCGACGGCCCTCATTGATCCACGCGACATCTAGCTAGCATCAACTCCTTTCCTTGTCTTCTTGACTTGCCCGGACTCCGTCTCCGATCATCTTCCGGCGATCTCCCAACCGTCTGGACCTCCGACGCTCCTCGCCTAGTCCCGGTCATCCTTCGCCTCACCATGACCTAGCACCGTCGCCCTGCAACCATCAAAGACAAGGAAACTCCTCACATAGCAATGCCCACAAAGATGTGAAATAAACCATCCAACTCATCACTACCGCTGGCCCATACGACTGCAGATCGCCACTCTGGCAGAGACAACTCAAATTGCTTCATTTTGAAAATCAATCCAAATCAAACTCAAACTTGAGCACACCTTGCTCAAATAAAGTCAAATACTCATCACAAACATGGATGGACCTCCACATGGTCCTTCAGAGTATACTACCGCTTTCCGCCAATATCATGTCCCAGAAGGAATGATGGACCTTAAAAAGGAAAAATTCAGGGCTCTGAAACAAGGAGGCCAGCCCGTGGCTGAATATCTGAACAAGTTTACTCAGTTTTGCTCGCTATGCCCCTGAAGACGTAGCGACTGATAAAGCTAGGCAGTCCCGCTTCAGGAAGGGACTAAATTCAGGATTGCATGTAGGGCTGATCACCCACAATTTTCCAGACTTTCAGGAGTTGGTTAACAAGGCATTGATTCTGGAGGACAAGCGCAAAGAGCTGGGTGAAAACCGAAAGCACTTGATGACTAATCAGGGTGGACGTCCCAACCACCTGTGTCTGAGAATGTCACCGCAGCAGTTTACCAGATTCCAACCATCAGCTGTGAACAAGGCATCAACTCCTGCACCTCGCCCTGCTAATCAGAACTTTCAGACGCCAAAGACAGGCGAATGCACCAGAGGGAGTCGCATCGCAATCAAGAGATGCTATACATGCAATGAGCCAAGACACTTCTCTAATAGGTGTCCACAGAGAGGAGGTGTCACGCCAGTTCGCTTTAACCTGGGAACAACACCTGCCAAGGCACCGGCCGGGAGGAACTCGTGCGCCAGTCAAGCCGAGCAACCCTCAATCAACGGTAGCGTGGTAGGATCAACCACATCACCGCAGATGGAGCTCAGGACGCTACGGACGTCGTGCTGGGTAAGTCTCTGGTTAACTCAGTACCTGCTACAGTTTTATTTTATTCTGGAGCTTCGCATTCATTCGTTTCTCAATGTTTTGCAACTAAGAATGGATTTAAAGTGGTGAGTCTTAAGAGTGTGCTGTTAGTCCAAGCCCTAGGATCTGAGCTTAGATCTAGCCTTGGGTGCTTGGGAGTTAAGTTGCTTATGGATGGGATAGAATTTCTAGTGAATCTTATCTTGTTAGATGCCCAATCCCTAGATGTTATCCTTGGAATGGATTGGCTGTCCAAACATAAGGTTGTTTTGGATTGTGGCCGAAGGATCGTAGCATTGGAAGGCCCCAGTGGCAAGAAGGTAGAATTTCAAGCGACCGCAGTTCGTGACGGACAATTAGTGGTCTACAGCGTGCAAGCCATTAGCGTAGAGGATGTGCCAGTAGTCAGAGAATACCCGGATGTGTTTCTAGAAGATTTACCAGGGATGCTGCCAAACCGCGATATCGAGTTTGTTATCGAGTTAGCACCAAGGATAGCACCGATATCAAAAAGACCATATCGGATGCCTACCGATGAGTTAGTGGAAATGAAGAAGCAGATTGAGGAACTGCAAGAGAAAGGTTTCATTAGACCAAGTTCATCACCGTGGGGAGCACCGGTTTTGTTTGTTCGTAAGAAGGATGGGAGTATTAGGATGTGTATCGACTACCGAGCACTCAATGAAGTAACGATCAAGAATATGTATCCATTGCCCAGGATCGATAATTTATTTGATCAGTTAAGAGGAGCCAGAGTTTTCCCCAAAATAGATCTTCGTTCAGGATACCATCAGTTGAAGATTCGAGCGGAGGATGTGCCTAAGACTGCGTTTTCTACGCGATATGGACACTATGAGTTCACAGTCATGTCATTTGGATTGACTAATGCCCCGCATATTTCATGAACCTGATGAATAAGGTTTTCATGGAGTATTTGGATAAGTTTGTGGTAGTCTTTATAGACGATATCCTAGTTTTCTCGAAGACAGAGGAAGAGCATGCGGAACATTTAAGGATGTTTTTAGAGAGGCTGCGAGAACACCAGCTGTATGCTAAGTTTAGCAAGTGTGATTTTTGGAAGGAGAAGGTTGAATTCCTTAGTCATGTAATGACTGCTAAAGGAGTTGCGGTTGATCCAAGCAAAGTGGACGCTGTGCTGCATTGGGAGCAACCGAAGTCTGTTACTCAGATCCGTAGTTTTCTGGGAATGGCGGGATACTACCGTCGGTTCATAGAGGGATTCTCGATGATTGCTAAACCCCTGACGCAGTTGTTGAAGAAAGAGAAGAAGTTTGCATGGACGCCAGAGTGCGAGAAGAGTTTTATGGAACTGAAGAAGCGTTTGACGACAGCCCCCGTATTAGTGTTGCCGGATGTGCAGAATGGATTTGATATTTATTGTGATGCCTCAAAGCAAGGCCTGGGGTGTGTATTGATGCAGAGTAGCAAAGTTGTTGCTTATGCGTCAAGGCAGTTAAGGCCGCATGAGGCGAATTACCCGACGCATGATTTGGAATTAGCTGCTCTAGTGCATGCTTTGAAAATATGGCGTCATTATCTCATAGGAAATAGATGTGAGATATATACAGACCATAAGAGTCTGAAATACATATTCACTCAAGCAGATCTTAATATGAGACAACGAAGGTGGCTAGAGTTAATTAAGGATTATAATGTGGGAATTCATTACCACCCTGGAAAAGCTAATGTGGTAGCCGATGCTCTAAGTCGAAAGAGCCATAGTGCAAATGCGCTGTAAATGGATGATCAACCAGAGCTATGTAAGGAATTTCAGAAGTTAAAGTTGGAAGTTCTTCCGCAAGGAAGTGTAGCTGCACTGGAAGTAAAGCCAACACTAGAGGATCAGATTAGAGAAGGCCAGAAAGATGATGATAAAATTTCTAAGATTAAGCCTAAGAAGGAGGAAGGCCTAGCCATAGATTTCACTCTAGATGAGCAAGGAACCATGTTCTTTAAAGGTCGAATTTGTGTACCGAATAAAAAGTAGCTGAAGCAACTGATTCTTGAGGAAGCTCACGATTCTAAGTACTCAATTCATCCGGGAAGTGCAAAAATGTATCAAGATTTGAGGGAGAGATTTTGGTGGCCTAATATGAAGCGTGAGGTGGCGGAGCATGTTGCTCTATGCGATGTATGTCAGAGAGTAAAAGCCATGCATCAAAGACCAGCTGGTTTGCTGCAACCGCTGAAAATTCCTGAATGGAAGTGGGAGGAAATTGGTATGGACTTTATCACTGGTTTACCTAAGACTCAGAGAGGTTATGACTCTATTTGGGTTATCGTGGATCGTTTGACCAAGGTGGCTCATTTTATCACGGTAAAGACCACCTACTCAGGAGATCGTTTAGCAGAGCTGTACATGTCAATGATTGTATGTTTGCATGGAGTGCCCGAAAAGATTGTGTCAGACAGAGGTACCCAATTTACCTCATGATTTTGGAACAAGTTGCATGAAGCAATGGGAACTCGCCTAAATTTCAGTACAGCATATCACCCACAGACAGACGGTCAGACTGAAAGAGTAAATCAGATTTTAGAAGATATGTTGAGAGCTTGTGCTTTAGCTTATGCTACATCTTGGGATAAATGTTTACCATATGCAGAATTTAGTTACAATAATAGTTATCAAGCTAGCTTACATATGTCACCGTTCGAGGCATTGTATGGACGTGCCTGTCGTACTCCGTTAAATTGGAATGAGACGGGAGAGCGTTTGGTGTTTGGGCCAGATATTCTCGAGGAAGCAGAAAATCAAGTTGCGATGATCCTAGAGAGGTTGAAGATAGCGCGATAAGGCAAAAGAGCTACGGCCGACAACCGATTTACTTAGATTTGAGTTTCGAGCCGAGGATTATGTGTATCTCGTGGTTACCCTCTTAAGGGTGTTAAAAGGTTTCACGTTAAAGGAAAGCTTGCACCAAGATACGTTGGTCCGTTCAAAATTTTAAGCTGTCGAGGAGAGGTAGCTTATCAGTTGGAATTTCCTCAGTCCTTAACAGGAGTGCACGACGTGTTTCATGTGTCGCAGCTTAAGAAATGTCTCAGAGTGCCAGCAGAACAAACCACGTTGGATGTAATAGAGCTGCAAGAAGATTTGACTTAAAAGGAGCAGCCAGTCAGAATTTTGGATGTTATGGAGCGCAAGACTAGAAACAAGTTTATTCGCTTTTGCAGAGTTCAGTGGAGCAATCATTCTGAAAGCGAAGCAACCTAGGAGCGTGAAGAAGAATTGAAGTCAGAGTTTCAAAACCTATTCTCTAGTTAGCCCTGAATCTCGGGGTCGAGATTCTGTTAAGGGGGGAGATTTGTAACATCCCAAAAATTCGTCTAAATATTATTTTATTGTCATTTGTGCATTTTATGTTTTTCTGGAATTTATTCGGATTTTTCTGGATTTATATGAATTAATTTTAAATTAAGTATATTGGTCCTTTTTCCAAAACTATTTAAATTTATGCAAAGTTAAAATAAAATTTTGCCAAAAATATTTTATTTAAGTCCAGAATATCTCAAAGTATTTTTGAGAATTGTCTTGGAATTTTCCTGATTATTTTATTGCCTGAAACAAATCAAATGTTTTTCTATAATTATTTTAAATGAAAATCCTTTAAAAGTCTCGTGAACGAGATCGGTCGGCCATGAATCTGTGCGCCCATGTCACCCGCGCGATCAGTTAGTCGCCGAAGCCCTAACCCTAATCTGCCGACCGTTGGATTGAGATCCAACGGCCCCGCTTTCGCCACGTCGCCTGTCGCCTGCAGCTGTCGGATGAAGGCCGCGTGGACGCTCCGGATGAAGCCGCGTCACCTCTCCGTATCGCCGCCGGAGTCCGCCGCTGCCACGACAACCGATTCCGATTTCTGCGCTGCGCACGCCTCCCCGAGCGCCTATTTAAAGCACCGACGCGGGCGCTGAAATCCCCACCTCGAGCCGCGTGTTTTCCACAACTCCCGAGCCTTGTGCCGTCGTCGTCTGTGCGTGGGAGCTCGCCGGAGTTGAAGGAGGTGGCCGCTGCGGTTTTTGCCCAAGAACGCCGTCGTTTCGCCGTCTCCGGCGTTCCAAGAGCCAGATCCGAGACCGTCGTGCCATGCCACATCGGATCCGTGAAGCAGTGTCGCCGTTTCATCGCCGTTACGCCGTCGTTGGAGTCATCGTCTCCAAGTCCGGCGAAGAAGCGCCGCCGTGCCGCCATCGCTGTGTTAAAGCTTCGGGAGCCGTCAGATCTTCGGCGAAGGGTGAAGATCGTGCCACGTCGTCGCGTAAACAGTGAACCCCTCCGGTAAGCGTTAGCCTTTAGATCAGAGTGGGCGGTCGGGATCTAGCCACGTAGCTTTAGATCGGTAGCCATCGGATGCGTTCTGTACGGTAGATTTCGCGCCGCAGGGAGGGACCAATCGGGTCCGGGCGCGTGTTGGCTCACTCTGCGAAGCGCCGTGGACCGAGTCTGTGGTGGACCAGAGGCAGTCCCGTGGACCGAGTCCATGGACCAGGGCCACG
This sequence comes from Otatea glauca, assembly GCA_036346275.1. Classification (NCBI taxonomy): domain Eukaryota; kingdom Viridiplantae; phylum Streptophyta; class Magnoliopsida; order Poales; family Poaceae; genus Otatea; species Otatea glauca. The sequence continues at coordinate 38,764,749 of CM070719.1, forward strand.
TGTCATACGTCGGTTAGTCCAGGTCAGGGCTGACGTCAGCATGATGCAGTTAATCGGTTTTTCAATTTAAAAATAATTCGGTTAATTCTGATTTTCTAATTTATGTAATTTCAGTATTTATTCAAACTTCAAAAGGCTATAACTTTTGGTACTTAACTCGGATTTGAGTGATTCAAATTTCTAAAAAATTGTAAAATTGAGATCTATTTAATGGTGAATTGTAATTGATTTTTTGGAGTTCAATTGCTCTCTGTTTTGGTATTTATTTGCTTTTCTCCTTCGGTACGCGTAGACGTTGAATTGTGCGACGCTTCGGAGAAAGATCCAGCAACTCAAGAGCAAGCTCCAGATCAAGATTAGGACCTATTCCAAGGCAAGTTGTGCTTTGATCATGTTGAACCCATGTTTGTAAAATTGCTTTAATGTTTTTACCCTATTGCATATTATTTCAAGTATATAGTTGTTTCAAATTAAATTGGGCTTAGCTATTATACCAAATTGATCTATACCCTACTTTGTCATCGTATGCCATGATCTATTGTCACCCTAGTTTGGTTCAATATAGTTGGTTAGTAATGATAATCAACATGGGATGGTTAGACCGTATTAGTTGCTTAGCCATGCCACGTCATCACATGTGTTGGAATCATTAATAATTAATCTTGATTAATGGAATATGGAACAATGTTATGAACTTGTGTGTCATGTGGGATCACACGATGAGATTGAGTTGTTTATGGCGAGTCATGTCACGCAACGATGTTGAATTGTTGATGGCACGTGGTGCTTGGTACACTACAAGAAACAGAGAAAAATTCGTGGGTTTTTTTAAATTCGTGGGCCCACAAAATACCCACGAATTTATTTAAATTCGTCGGTTTCTATAAAACCCACGTTTTTAATTAAATTCGTGGGCCAAAATTAAACCCACGAATTTATTTATTTAAATTCGTGGGCTCAAATAACACCCACGAATTTAATCATTTAAATTCGTGGGCCATCAATTACCCACGAATTTAAAAATTTAAATTCGTGAGCCAAAAATTACCCACGAATTTAAAAATTTAAATTCGTGGGCCACCAATTACCCACGAATTTAAACTTTTAAATTGGGCCCGCCATCCCCACGAATTTAATAGAGGCAAAAATCCTTCGCCCGAGCCCAAGACGCACTCCACGCACCACCGCCGCCATTGTCTCCCAGCCCACGCCGCGCCGCCCGCCCGCACCCGCCCGCCCCGCGCCTCCAAATCCCTCAAAACTACTACGCCGCCGCCCCAACCCCTCCTCCTCTACGCGTGAGATGCCATCGAGACCGACGCGGCCGGCCTCATGGCGGACGTCCTCGCGCGCCCACGCCCAAAGCGGCGGCGGCGGTCTCGTCGGTGGCGAACTCTCCGCCGCCACGCGGCGACCACCCGCGCCTTCTTCGCCGACGCGCTCCCTCGCTCCTCTTCCGCATTTTCGCCGCCTCCCCACCTCGCTGTCCTTCATCGACCTCGTCCGGGCGGCCGCAGGCCGCCGACCTCCTCGCGTCGGTTCTCTCCTCCGCCACTCGCGCCATTTGCGCTGCGGATCGCCTCCCTCCTCCGATTCGCCTTCCCACCCGAGCGGCTCCCGATTGGCTCGCCACGCTGTCATCCGCCGCCTCCTCCTCCTCGATGAGGTGCTCGCCGCCTCGCCGGCCGCATGAAAAGTTCTGCGAAGTAAAATGGTACTATGATGTGAGGAGTATTTCTAACCTAACTTTTGATATTCCTCATGTGGTTACAGGATGGGAGGATGGTTTGTCGTAAAGTGATGCCGATGGGTCTTTCTTGCATGAGCATAGGAACTCTAAACTAAGGCTTTTCAAAGATTGAGGAGGATGGGGCTTACAAATTGCTTCAGTGCATATATTATTGTGCAATCAGCATTAGTAGTATATCTCTCAAGCTACCATACTTTGGATGGTATAATTATATTTAGTGCCACTGTAGTTAGTTAATAGATCCATAAGCAATTTCTTGAGCTTTAGAGTGAACATTTTACATGTCTTGAACAAAGGATTGCTTGGTGATCACTGTACTTGGCATATATGTTCACTTGCTTAGGTTCACATTGTTAGTTCTATTCCTTTGTTGAGGAGATGTTCATTAGTTTATCGAACATTACTTGTTCTCATATCGCATGGCGGCATTTTTGACTATCAACTATGCTCCTGTATTACATATTTCCCTAATTCGACTTTCTCGTTGTTTTTCTCAAGCTTCATTTGCTGCAGAGCTACGCATTGAATGTTTGCCGTGTGATGCTGTGCAAACTCATCGACTTTGGATTTAATCAAATCCCGGATGAAAAAGTTTTCTACAAGCACGTTGAAAGCTCCACCTAAAAGCTTGCGGAGGAGAACACAGTCAAGATCATGTGCGTGGTGAGGTATTCACACCCAAACATCCAAGTTCAGGAAAAGGTCATTGGTCGATGCAAAACATAAAGGTGTCTGGATGATGCGGTCCATCTCGCATAATGAAGTGGCCTAGCTTCTTTGAACTATTTTCACTGCTTATTATCTTTTGAATACTCAATGATGCAATTAGGGTCTTTGGAAGTTGAATTAAATAATTTTAGTTGTAATCTTGACCTTGAACTAGATGATTAACTTATGTTAATACTAGAGTATTACTTTGATGCTTGATTGATATATATATTATAAGCTGTTGTACTTTATAACTTGTTGTGATGGATACGCTGTGATCGATTTATTGTGATGGACTTATTGTAATGGAATGTAGATTGTATCTATTGCGGTTGTAATGTGTTGTACGTCATTGCATAGTTTACAAATTGCCGTTGGATGTGTGATTGGATTATCTAAGGATCCGCTAGAATGTCTCCTTCGGTTTGAGAGATTGATATATATTATAAGCGCAAATGTTTTTTGTCTCACGAGTGGATGTCCTATTTACAAGAGAGGTCATGCCAAATTTTGTACATTTTGAGACTTAGTTTTAAGCCGGTTTGAAGAGTTAAAAGGTTGGTTTCAGTATTTTAGCAATCGTAATAGGTTTGGTGTCTCGTTTGTTAATTATTCATTCGCTTCAACTTCATTGTGGAGTTTGTCTTTTGTGTTACAAATTCTGATCAGATTTGAACAAAATAGATGATCTTATTTATTCTTCGCTTAGCAATTTTTAGTTTCAATTTTCTTTTTGCCTTTTCTTTTCTTCTTTAGTTGTTATATGTATTGAGTGCGATACATATATATATATAAAAATACATACATTTGGATATATATACATATATGTATTGAGTGCGATACATATATATATATATATAAAAATACATACATTTGGATATATATACATTTTTTGTAAAAATGATATTAAATTCGTGGGTTTAAAAGCCCACGAATTTATCGATAAATCGTGGTTTAAAAACCCACGAATTTAATCGATTAAATCGTGGGCTAAAAACCCACTAATTTAATCGATTAAATTCGTGGGTTTTTAAACCACAATTTAATCGATAAATTCGTGGGTTTTTAAACCCACTAATTTAACTCGAAAACCCAATTAAATTCGTGGGCTTAGTAGAAACTCACGAATTTAACTTAAATTGTGGGTACCCACTAATTTAATTAATTAATTTCGTCGAGTTAAATTCGTGAACTAAATTCGACGATTTGCTCACGAATTTAAGTTAAATTCGTGGGTTTTAGCTTAAATTCGTGGGTTTTTGGCCCACGAATTTTTCCCTGATTCTTGTAGTGGTAATCAACTTGGGTGATATTCACTTAGATTGGGGCAAGTGACATGGGGCGAGTATGCCAAGGTGGGCCCGATGGGCAGAGGGTATGTGGATGTCTTGCCTTGATCACTCTAAGGACTTAACCTTGCAAGCCTTTGACCTGAATCAATCATGCAACCACATGTCTGGTATGGGCCAGCCTAGTTGATTAATTTGCAATGTCTTAGCTTTGGTACTATCTTAGTCAGTGTGAGTTCCCGAGTTATGGAGTAATTCACATGGCGCAAGATGGGGGCCCTGGATGTGGTAACCAGTCCCACCAGGTGTTGAAACCTTAGCGGTGGTACCGGTTAAGCCGGTAGCATTGTAAAGGCTTTGTTATAATCACTTGCATTTGTGGTGTATGGTTGTATCGCGTGGGTAAAGTGCATAACCTCTGCAGAGTGTGAAACTATTCGGATAGCCGTGCTCGCGGTATTGAGCGAACACTCGGGGATTACAGTTAAGGGTTAGCTTAATTAAATGGACAACTTGGTTGGGATGGCGGAATGCCATGTGGAAAATGGAATTTGATTTAGGATTGGAAACTGGTTTACTTCAGAACTGCTAAATCTTTTTATTGTTATTTGTTTTACAGTCTTTACAATCTATTTATTGTATTTGTTCATAAATGCTGCTTATTGCAAAATAGCCATGATAGCGTATCCATTGGAATAAGCCTTGCATATAGTTACATAGAACTACATTCTGTGCACAACTTGTTGAGTGCTTTAAGTACTTACCCTTGTCAACACCAATAATCAACAGTCGAAGAATCTACACTTGTGTTGGAGGAGGAGTTCCAAGTGGACGCGAGTCATTAGGGTCCAAGCCTTGTTTGTTGCCTGTGGTGAACCGATGAGCTATCTACGTTTTCTACTTTCCGCTGCTTAATTCTTAGCTTATATTTCCAGTCTTGCCCTGCGTGGCTTAATAATGTAAGTTGGTCATAAGATCATACATTTAGCTATACCAATAAATGAATTACTATTTCTATTATCGTTGAGTATGATGTGATATGTACCAATGTTGAGCTGTGTGCAATAGCGTTGATCCTGGGACTAGTGTGGTAAACACAGTGGGTTCGAATCAGTGGAGCACATTAGCATAATCAGAGGTTAAGCAATCCAAGCCCTAAGTTGTTTCGCAATGATTCGTCGTCAATCAGCGGGGATTTGAAGTTTTCGCCGAGCATCATCGCAACAAAGAACCCATCGATTCGCCACCATCCCTACGTCTCAGACCTTGTCAATAGTCCGGTTTACTTTGCCTCATCGAGGAGCAGCCTGTGCGTGCATCAAGTTCACCAGAAGACCATTGGTGTTCGCCATCCACAAAAGCCCAAACCGCCGGTCCGTTCAAGTCGCCGTTGTTGTCGTTTTATTGCATCAATTGAAGATCTAATGGCGTCATCTGGTAGGCGACATTGCAAGCTAGCGAGGGATGCCCCTCTTGCTTGCCGGCTGCGACCCTAAGGTGCTATGCGCCACTGGTTGTGGTGGTAAGGATAGATGTCTAATATGTGGATGCCAGGTTGATGGCTTTGTCAGCGCAACGTTGGTTTTCCTACTGAGGTGTCGCGGATGTGTTGGTCGAGTCGTCTTGACAAGTCAGCTTAGCTACGGACCCACATGTCAGCACAATTCTATGGGTCGGGTTCGTGGTGAACCGGAGTTGATCGTGGGCCAAGTATATGCGCCGGCGCCACGTGTTAAGCTTGGTTGGTTCGGTTGGGTGATGACATCATCGATGACATCATAATTAGGATTTTTAGTATAAAATAATTCAATTAATTTGGTATTTTCTAATTTTCTTATTTTTATGAATTTTGAATCTTTCGAGAGCCTGTTCTTCCTCATACGAACTCTGATTGAGGCGATTCAACTTTAGAAATTTATAAAATTGAGATCTATTTAATGATGAATTGTATTTGATTTTTAGAGTTTGTTTTGCTCTTTGTTTTGGTGTTTATTTGGTGTTTTATCTCGTTATACATAGACATTGAAGTGCTCGGAGTGTCCGAGGGAGAATCGTTGACTCAAGACCAAGGTCCAGAGCAAGAGCAAGATCTTTTCTAAGGCAAGTTGTGCTTTGATCATGTTGAACCCGGTTTTACAAAATTGCCATGTCGATTTAAATTATGCAAGATATTTTATGTGTAAAACTGATTTGAAAATAGTTTGGGATCAAGTTATTTGACCTAATTAGAATATACCTACCTTGTCATTTGTATGCCATGATTATTTGTCACCCTAGGGTGGTTCATTATTGGTTGGTTGCTAATAGATGCCAATGTCGGTTGGTTAGACCGTGCTTAGTATACTTAGCCATGCCACGTATAACTCATGTCTTTTGGAATATCAAATTAATCTTTTTTAATAGAATATGGAACATGTTTATGAAATGTGTGTCGGGTGTTATCACATAATGATGTTGAGTTGTAGTGACAGGTTTGTCATGCAACGATGTTGACTTGTTGATGGCACGTGCTGCATGGTAATCAACTGGGGTGGTAAATAATTTAGATTGGGGCAAGTGGGAAGGGGCATTATCGATGCGAATCGCAAATCCGACCTCGTGTATTACATGCGACCGAGGATCACGCTAGCACACGATCTTCTGTGGTTGCACATCACGGACATTCACAACGATATAACAATAAATAGTGCAAACATTTATATAAACCGAGTTGTACGACCTTATGGTCTCCTTACAGATAAATCAGCCACGCAGGGCTTACATTATTCAGAATAAAGAAATAGCAGCGGAACATAAGTAAATATCGTGGAAGCCTTCATCTTGCCACAGGCAACCGACTGGGCTTGCCCCCTAGTTGCTCGGATCCTCCATGTACTCCTCCCACACTAGTGTAGACTCCTCCACTGATGTTGGGGTTGATAAGCAAGGTGGGATGAGTACACAAGGCACTCAACAAGTAATGCACAGAATGCGGCACTACTACTATATGCAAAGCTTATTCCAAAGGATTGGCTTAAATGGTTCTCTTGCATCAAACAACATTTTTAAACCAGTATCTTATTTAGTTTAAAGCAGTGGAACAGTTATAAGTAATACTATTTTCTTCAAATGGTTTTTCTTCGAAGATTCTCGGCACACAACCTTAACAGTTCATTTTCAATACTGGCACACAGCCACCCTTTCCACATTTTGTTTATGAAGATCTACCCCTTGATTGTAATCCCCGAGCAATGCTCAATACCGTGAGCATGGCTATTCAAATAGTTTTGACACTCTGCAGAGGTTGTACACTTTACCCACAAGATACAGCCGCTCACCACACAGGTGATTGTCCGCAACAAAGCTTTTCAGGAACTTCTACCTTACCCAATGAACCTCTCCGGTATTACCCTCACTATCACTTCACTCACACAGAGCCGAAGCATAGGACAGGTCAATCACCGTTGGATGGGCACCAAGCCGTAGCACAGGTACGCTCCCCCGTACAGATACACCCCCGTGCACTGTCACCCCGAGGTATCAGAGGAAAGATGTCAGAACCCTAATCAACTAGGTATGTCCCATATTAGACATGTGGTTGTACGGGTGACTCAGATCAAAGGCTTGCAAGGTGAAGTCCTTAACTGACCAAGGCAAGACTTCCAACACTCAACAGTGGCACACAGCCCATTGTGGCACACAAACTCACAACGCTCATCAACCCAATGCCACACAGGCCCACCAGGCACACAACCTCTTGCCACTTGCCCCAGTCTAAATCATTTCCCACCCAGTTGATTTTTGTGCAACACATGCCAGCAATAACTCAACATCGTTATGGAACCACACAGGTCTCCATACTTCAATTTCATCATGTGGCAATATCACCCACTTCCAAAATACATTCCATATTCCATTAGTCAATATTGTAGCATTTTTCCGAAAGATCATTCATGACTCGTTGCAAGGCTAAGCATCTACTCACGGTCTAGCCTCCCGTGTTGGCATCATATTATTATCCAACCAGTACAATCAACTTAGGGTGACAATGATTTAGGGCATACAATTAATCATTTCAAGGTGACATAACGAAATGGGTTGATTAACTACATTATCCCAATTTAAATTAGCTTCATTTTAAATAAATAAGCATGCATAATTTCAAAGCATAAATTACATTTTAAAATCTGGGATCAAAATGATCAAAGCGTCACTTGCCTTCAAAGGGTTGCTGGTCGTGTTCCGAAGCTTGTTCTTGAGCGACGAATTCTTCTTCGAAACTTTTCGGCAAATTTGCGTCTACACGTATAAACAAAATATGCAATACATAACTAGTACAGAGGACTAAATGACCTCAAAAATTAAAATAAAACTCATCATTAAATAGATCACAATTTTATGAATTTTTAGATATTTGAATCACCCAAATCCGAGTTAAAATGCAAAAGTTATTGTCATCTGAAGTTTGAATAAAATCTGAAAATACAGAAATTAAGAAATCCGATTTTCCAAATTATTTTTATACTGAAAATTCACATTTATGATGTCAGCATCGCGTCATGATGACGTTAGCACAGAAAAGAATTTTGGCCGAAATATTTTTATATATAAAAATATTTATGACGTCAGCAATGACATCAGCATGGCACGTGGCATGCCCAGAGGCTGCCAAGTCACTCTGGTCCATGGGCTGAGTCCACGGTTCGGCTCTGGTCCACCGTGGACTAGCAGCACTGTGCCCGTGCACCAGGTGACGGAAGCCTTGGCGTCAGCGACGATGCGCAGCCAATCTCGACGCGACACGCGGCAAAATCCAGACCGTTCGCTAAACCAATGGTCAGATCTCACCCCCGCACGGTTCGGTGATGCCTCGTTTCCCGCATGGCCACGCATCACGCATCGAACGGTGCCCTCGGATCCAACGGCCAGCACCGCGCCGCCACTGCGACGCCTCGGTTTTACGCACGACACGCGTCGACATCGCGACGGCTCGTTCAAAATCGGCGGTCGATTTGGTCGTGTCTCGGTCCAGCGCTGCGCTTGCGTTTGCGTGATTCGGTGGGGCGCGGCGTCATCTCCGCCGACGCTCAAATTTGAACGCGCAGATCCGCGCCACGGATCAACCCACAGCCGCCGTTTAGATCTAATCCAACGGCCCACGGTACCCGAGCTGATTACTATTCATCAAGCTACGCGGCGCAATCTCACGCGTTCAAAAATGAGCCAAAGGTTCGCATTAAATCTAGCCGCAAAACCTAGATCTAATCCCTACCATACACATCAAGATCTAACGGTCACGATTCAATCTAAACATGTACAGAGGTGGAGGTGACGTGGACTCACCTACGCGGTGTGATGAGGATTGAACGGTTGGCGCGGTTCGACGAGGTTGACGGCGGCAAAGAAAGGAAGGTTGCCCGAGCTGAGGAAGACGACCTCGGCGATGGCGTTGTAGCGGCTCTCCGGAGCGAAGAAATGGTTCCCTCAACGCGGATCGACTCGGTGAGCACTCCGGTGACCTCGGCAACGGCGGAACTGGACCGACGGCGAAGCAAACGGCGAAAAACAGTGGCGGCGCAAGGAAACAACTACGGCGAGCTCTCCCGTGGTCTCTAGAGCGTCTCGACGTGCGTGAGAGGAGTCCAAAGACGCGGCGTTGAGTCCTCTGCAGAATGCGCTCACCAGAACGGCTTAAAGGGCCTCAACGTGCACGAAACTTCCGGTGGAAATCACGGCCATCAAGCCCACGTCCCTCCGGCGATCTCACGGGGACGAAGCGACGTGGCAAAATCCCGAGCATCCGTGAGCAGCGATCCGACGGGCGAAAACGGCGAAGCGATGCGGCAGCTTCTCTGTCACACGATGCCGATCCAACGGGCGAAGGGTGGCAGCGGTTAGGGTTTGCGTGGCGGTGGGTCGTGGCGTGCGCAGAATGGGCTCGGCCCATTATATTAAATCAATTTTAAAAAATTTCATTAAAAATAATTCTAGAAATTCAATTAAATCATTTGGGGCTTTTAAAATAGCAGAAAAATTCTAGAAAAATTCCTGAAAATACTTTGAGATATTTGGAACTCAATTAAAATATTTGCAATAAAACTTTGCAAAAACTTTTCCATTATTTAATTGTTTTCAAGGAAGGCCATATTTGAATAAATCCAAATAAATTTCAATAAATTCCCAAAAATTCTCAAAATAAAAATATCTGCAAAAATTTAAATTAGAGCAAAATTTTGGGTGTTACAAACCTCCCCCCTTAATGTAATCTCGCCCCGAGATTGTGGTTGTCTACGTAAATAGGTTAGAAACTCCTTCTTCGATCTTCTTCACGTTCCCACGTGGCTTCACTTTCGAATGGTTGCTCCATCAACTCTGCAGAAGCGCGCTGACTTGTTCCTTGTCTCTCCGTCCATTATGTCCGAATCTTCATCGGATGTTCTTTGTAAGTCGATCTTCTTGCACTCGATTGCCTCTAACGGTGTTTGCTCTTCCGTACTCAAGACACTTCTTGATTGTGATACATGAAATACGTCATGCACTCCTGCCAAAGACTGCGGTAACTCCAACTGATATGCAACTTCACCTCTGCGGCTCAAAATCTTGAATGACCCAACATATCTGGGTGCGAGCTTCCCTTTTGCGTGGAACCTTCTGACTCCTTTGAGAGGTGTGACTCTAAGATACACAAAATCTTCGGGTTCAAAGCTCAATTCCATGCGACGGTTGTCGGCATAACTCTTCTGCCTTGATTGAGCAATCTTCATTCTTTCCTTGATCAGGGCGATCTTTTCTTCTGCCTTTTGAAGAATGTCTGGTCCAAAAACATGTCGTTCGCCTGTCTCATTCCAATTCAATGGTGTTCAACAAGATCGACCATACAGAGCTTCAAATGGAGACATCTTTAAACTCGTCTGATAACTGTTGTTGTAACTAAACTCAGCATAAGGTAAACACCTGTCCCATGAAGTGGAATATGCTAAAGCGCAGGCTCTCAACATATCTTCCAATATCTGGTTAACCCTCTCAGTTTGACCATCTGTCTGTGGATGGTAGGCTGTACTGAAGTTCAAACGAGTCCCCATTGCCTCATGTAGCTTACCCCAAAATCTGGAGGTAAATTGGGTACCCCTGTCTGACACTATTTTTTTCGGTACTCCATGCAAACAGACAATTCTTGACATATAAAGTTCTGCCAACCGGTCTCCGGAATAAGTGGTCTTTACCGGTATGAAATGTGCCACTTTGGTTAAACGATCTACTATGACCCATATGGAATCATATCCACCTTGGGTTCTGGGCAACCCGGTTATGAAATCCATACCAATTTCTTCCCATTTCCATTCAGGTATCTTTAAGGGTTGCAATAGCCTCGCTGGTCTCTGGTGCATAGCTTTGACTCTTTGGCATATGTCACATAATGCAACTTATTCGACGACTTCCCGTTTCATGCTTGGCCACCAAAATCTTTCTTTTAAAACTTGATACATTTTCGCACTTCCTGGATGAATTGAGTACTTGGAGTCATGGACTTCTTCCAAAATTTACTGTTTAAGCTCTTTCTTATTCGGCACATAAATACGCCCTTTAAACCACATAGTGCCTTGCTCATCCAGCTTGAAATCCTTTGCCTTGTCTGCATCCATTTTGGAGTTAATCCTCTTGATTTTATCGTCCTCTTTCTGCCCTTCCCGGATCTGATCTTCCAGGGTTGGTCTTACTTCCAAGGTTGCTAGGAATCCTTCTGGTACCATTTCCAGTTCTAATTTCTGGAAATCCTTACACAATTCCACCTGACTTGTTTCCAACAGCATATTTACGCTGTGGTTCTTTCTGCTCAAGGCGTCTGCCACCACGTTGGCTTTACCGGGATGGTAGTGAATTCTCACATTATAATCCTTGATTAACTCTATCCATCTTCTTTGCCTCATATTTAGGTCAGCTTGCGTGAAGATATACTTAAGACTTTTATGATCAGTATACACTTCACATCTATTTCGATGAGATGATGACGCCATATTTTTAGGGCATGTACTACTGACTAATTCCAAATCATGAGTCGGATAGTTCTCCTCATGTGGTCTCAATTGCCTCGATGCATAGGCAATTACCTTCCTATTTTGCATCAACACGCATCCCAATCCCTGACGCGATGCATCACAATAGATGTCGAAGCCTTGATGAACATCGGGTAAAACTAATACAAAGCCGATGTTAATCTTTTCTTCAACTCTCAAAACTCTTCTCACACTCGGTGTCCATAAGAATTTCCTTTCCTTTTTCAACAATTGCGTAAGAGGTCTCGCAATCGTGGAGAATCCTTCGATGAAACGACGGTAATATCCCGACATTCCAAGGAAACTACGGATTTGGGTTACCGTCTTCGGCTGCTCCCAATGCAAAACCGTTTCCACTTTCTTTGGATCTACCGCAACTCCTTCTGCTGTCATTATGTGTCCAAGAAATTCAACCTTATTCTTCCAGAAGTCTCATTTACTAAATTTTGCAAACAACTGTTGTTCCCTCAATTTCTCAAGGACTAGCCTCAAATGTTCGGCGTGCTCTTCTCTTGTCTTGGAATAGAAAAGAATATCATCTATGAACACGACAACGAACTTATCCAAATATTCCATAAAAACCTTATTCATTAAGTTCATGAAATATGCTGGTGCATTTGTCAAACCAAAAGACATCACTGTAACTCGTAGTGTCCATATCTTAACGAAAATGCAGTCTTCGGAATATCCTCTGATCGGATCTTCAATTGATGGTATCCTGATCGGAGATCAATTTTGGAGAATACTCCTGCTCCTCTCAACTGGTCAAACAAATCATCGATCCTGGGTAGCGGATACTTATTCTTTATCGTCACATCATTGAGTGCACGATAATCTATACACATCCTAAAACTCCCGTCCTTCTTCTTGACGAACAAGACAGGTGCTCCCCATGGCGATGAGCTAGGTCTTATAAATCCTTTTCCAAAGACTCTCGATTTGTTTCTTCATTTCCACCAATTCCTCCGTGGACATTACGTGAAGGTCTCTTAGCCGTTGAGCTGTCCTCGAACAAGTTCTATCACGAACTCGATATCTCTATCTGGCGGCATTCAGGTAAATCCTCCGAAAACATCCGGATATTCATTAACTATGGAGACTTCCTCCAAGTCGATCTTCATCTTTGTGGACCATTAATTTCCCATCTCGCATCGATTTTGCTTCAAATTCAATCTTCTTTCCATCCGGCTCTCGACCGATATGACCTTTTTTGTCGTCCAAAGATCGCTTGTGTTTGGTTAACTAATCCATTCCTGAGGATAACATCCAGGTTTGGGTATTCGTGACGATTAGGTTCGCTAGGAACTCAACTCCATTAATTATTAGTCTTACCCCAGAACATCCTACTTTAGATCGGAGCTCTGATCCAGGGGATTGGACTATAAGCACACATTTAAGATTCACTATATCCATATCATTTTGAACAGCAAAATCTCGGGAAATAAATGAATGTGAAGCTCTGGAATCAAATAAAACAGTAGCTGGTACTGAGTTTACTAGGAACTTATCCAGTACAACATCCGTGGCGTTCTGCACTTCATCCGTTGTAATGTGGTTGACTCGGCCTCGTGCAGTTCCTTGGGATGGAGTTGCTGCTGTTGATGCCCTGCGGTTCACGATTGGTACGGGAGTCCTTGCCGGTGTGTTCCCCAGGTTAAAGCGGACCGGGGTGACACCTCCCTTCTTAGGGCAGTTATTGGCAAAATGCCCCAGTTCATTGTAGTGATAGCAACGTCTTCCCATTGCTCGAGAGGTTCCTCCATCATGCGCTACGATTGGCCGAGTCCGAGCATTCGCCCATCGACGATTTGCGGCAGTGGTGCCCTATCATTGCCTCTGGGCTGGTACCGGATGAATTGTTGGGGTGCCGTCCTCTACCTCTGCGGGCCTTGACGACTCCTTGTTGCGCCATTCTCGCGCTTCGTTGTCATCCAACTCTCGGCGCTTGTCCTCCAAGATAAGAGCTTTGTTAACTAGCTCTTGGAAGTCGTGGAATGTGGGTGATCGGCCTCACTGCAACCTCGCATTCAATCCCTTCATGAAGCGGGATTGTCTGGCCTTATCCATAGCCACGTCCTCTGGTGCGTAGCGTGCCAGTTGGGTGAACTTATTCAGGTAATCGGCCACTGATTGACCGCCCTGCTTGAGGCTCCGAAATTCCTCCTTTTTAAGATCCATGATACCCTCGGGTACATGGTATTGGCGGAAGCTGAGGTGAATTCCTCCCACGTAATACTCTGTGGGTCCTCATGAGTTGCGCAGAAGTTTTCCCACCATTCTGCGGCAGTTCCTTCGAGTTGATGAGAGGCATAGAGTACCCTCTCATGTCCCATACACTGGGTAATGTGTAGCTTCCTTTCGATTGTCCGTAGCCAATCGTCCGCCTCCTATGGATTGGCGTTGCCTGAGAAGGTAGGTGGACGGGTTCTCATAAACTCCGACAACCTTGAGTAGGGGTGTGGTCCATGGTTACCCCCAGGTTGAACATTCGCAGCAGCTTGATTGGATATCTGCTGCATGGTTTGAACCATCGTGTTCATAAGTTGAGTCTGGGCAGTCAAGAAGGCTCCCAGGTTCTGCATATCGACCTGTGGCGGTTGAGGGATCGGCTCTTCATTCTGGTTGTCAGCCTGATTCACTCCACTTCCGCTGGCTCAAACATTTCCACGAGTCCTCACCATCTGTTGCAACTTACAAGGTTAAGAAAAGAAGAAATCATAGACGAGTAAAAGAACTTATGTGGGGGAAACAGGTGTAACTTAAATTATTTAACCACTTTATTGATATAATATAAAGCAGTATGGTTGCTCACAAGTGCCTAAGGGCAATGCAACACATACGAGACACTCACAACCAAAAGCAAGTAAGCAAACATAGGACTCTATGACGACTCACACCTAATGGTGACTCTGAAGAAAAAGACGCGACTCAAACATTCGAGTCTCGACACTACCCTCGGCTAGACTCGATCACTCATCGAGCCAACCCGGCTGCGGCTCCCCTGGAGCATACTGTTAGTGTTATGCCCTTGAGGCAATCATTTAGATGATTGTAACATGACTATGTTTATGAATAATAATATGATTATTGGTCCAATGAATGTATATCATTGTATTGATCAACAAGTATGTGACTTGATTATGAAGCTCTTTACTTAATGATGTAATTCGATAAATATCTCTGATCGGATATCATCGTATAGGACTACGATGAATAGATCAGCACATGTAGTGATCGATGATCATGCTTCATAGATCATGGGATATGGAGATATCATCTCTACATTGTGGACCATGTTGAAGAACATGGGTTAGATAGACCCGCTATGGGACATCGCGAGAATGTTTCATTCTTATGTGTCATCGATGTATCTCATACCTAGAAGATGTATGATCCTTAGACCGAGATTGTCATATTCCCTACATGTGTAATAGTTTTCCTTGGGGCTATCAAACACTACTTCCTAACCGGATAGTTATAAAGGTAGCTTTCATGTTTACTATGAAACGTGCAGAGGGAAGTGAGCAATCAAGATGGAATTTGCCACCCAATGAAACGGAGATATATGACAAGGCCACTCGTGCGATATGATTAAGAAAGTGCATGGCCATGCCGTGATTGAGGAGTCAATCACATCTTATTAATATATCACGGATACGAGATGGATTGAATCATCAAAGGATGACATGCTTCTCGCCTTGAGATCAATCTTCATATACTTGGCAAAGGGATTATTACATGAGTTCTTTTGATAGGTTCTGCTCGATTTGATCACAAGTATGTTTGGGAGTTGGCATACTTTGCAAGAAGCCGCTACCAACTATTGGATTGAAAAGGAGTTTTTGAATCCATGTCCAAACGTATGTGAACCCGCAGGTCACACACTTAATGGTGGGACGCATTAATTTGGATTGGATCCGTAATTAATGAACCTCGTGGGCTTAGCATCTTTGGTGGGCCTGGTTTAGGTTTCATCTCGTGGCTATATAAGGAGGGGAGGAGGGAGGCGCAGAGTGTGCTTTCCACGGTTTAGGTTTGATTCACTTGAAACCCTAGCCTCCTCCTCTCTTTGCCTCGCCGAGCGACTAGGTGCTGCACACACGACGCACGGCGTTCCATCTCGGACGTGTGGACTATCTGCGGTGACGCTGCTGCGATCTGCGGCGTGGGAGGACGATCCACGGCGAGGCGAGGACGATCCACTACATCGACGCAACGATTGCGGCGAGGACGAACCACTACATCGACGCGAAGCGATTCCGCAATCGCGCCTAGTGGTAATCTTATCTATGATCCCTTCTTGCGAGTAGCTCGTTGCGCGTAGTTTTTTTTTTTGTGCTAGCGTAGCATACCGCGCTTCCTTCACATACACGGTGGGTGCTCGCATCGGGCAACCTGGTCTGATGACCTACTACACCGGTGCAAATGACCCCATCGACTGGCCTGGTCCCAAGGTTGCCGGCTCTCGTGACCGGTGCCTCTCGCCTGGCTCCCGGATCTAGATCGTAACTCGGATCGGCTGGGCTCGGGTCCATACAAAGCCATCTCCAACTCCTGGATCTTCGCATGGAGTGAGCTAAGCCTCTCCGCACTGGATCTCGCCTCCGTGACCTCGCCACGGGTCCTCGCAGCTCCTGGACTGTCTCGTCCAAGGCGTCCTCCTGGGCGATGACATACCTCACCAGGTGAGTGATCATGGCGTCCTCCTCCAAGATCTCCATCCTGTCAAAACGATTGTCTCGACGCGGATGGTGACGAAAGACTGTGCCCTCCAACTCTGAGGAGTAAGTGCGGGCAATTTGCCGCATCGCCAGACGTGCCGTCTCCTGGATCCCGACCTCAAAAGAAGACCTCCAGACCGTGATGTAGATAGGACGGCTCGCCCTCGTCCTCTCCCGAGCATACACTGTGACCTTGACATCCCAGGCGATGTCAAGTCCTGCCCGTACCATCGTAGTCCCTCGATAAAGTGGTATGGCAAAACCTCCGAGCAACTGCATCATATGCCATAACTCCGCGGCGTATCCTCTGGTGCGCTCTCCGTAGGTGTGGATCATCCTCATCTGCCAAAATAAACCTTGTTTAAATTAAACAGAAAATAATAATAAGAATTCAGCATAGGTATGAAGCAAGGGAGAAAGGATAAGTCGAGATTTCATTGATATTCTTGCTCAAGTTGATTAGGTCTTTAGAAAATAGTTTTACCCTCCCAGGTACAACCAACTAGGGTCAAGTCCTACTGATCGGCTGCTCGATACCACCTCTGTCGGGACCCGAATGCGCAAACCGGACCCTCTGTGTATTCTGTGCCACCCAGATCACGCTAGCACACGATCTTACAGGTTGCACATCACGACATTCACAACGATATAACAATAAATAGTGCAAACATTTATATAAACCGAGTTGTGCGACTTTATGGTCTCCTTACGATAAATCGACACGCAGGCTTACATTATTCGAATAAAGAAATAGCAATGAACATAAGTAAATATCGTGGAAGCCTTCATCTTGCCACAGGCAACCGACTGGGCTTGCCCCCTAGTTGATCGGATCCTCCATGTACTCCTCCTCCCACACTAGTGTAGACTCCTCCACTGATGTTGGGGTTGATAAGCAAGGTGGGATGAGTACACAAGGCACTCAACAAGTAATGCAGACGCGCACTACTACTATATGCAAAGCTTATTCCAAAGGATTGGCTTAAATGGTTCTCTTGCATCAAACAACATTTTTAAACCAGTATCTTATTTAGTTTAAAGCAGTGGAACAGTTATAAGTAACTATTTTCTTCAAATGGTTTTTCTTCGAAGATTCTCGGCACACAGCCTTAACAGTTCATTTTCAATACTGGCACACAACCACCCTTTCCACAATTTGTTTATGAAGATCTACCCCTTGACTATAATCCACGAGCAATGCTCAATACCGTGAGCACGGCTATTCGAATAGTTTTGACACTCTGCAGAGGTTGTACACTTTACCCACAAGATACAGCCGCTCACCACATAGGTGATTGTCCGCAACAAAGCTTTTCAGGAACTTCTACCTTACCCAATGAACCTCTCCGGTATTACCCTCACTATCACTTCCTCACACAGAGCCAAGCATAGGACAGTCAATCACCGTTGGATGGGCACCAAGCCGTAGCAGTGCACCCCCCGCATGATACACCCCGTGCAATCGTCACCCCGAGGTATCGAGGAAAGATGTCGAACCCTAATCAACTAGGTCTGCCCCACATCGGACATGTGGTTGTACGGTGACTCGGATCAAACGCTTGCAAGGTGAAGTCCTTAATCGACCAAGGCAAGACTTCCAACACTCAACGATGGCACACACCCATTGTGGCACACAAACTCACAACGCTCATCAACCCAATGCCACACAGCCCACCAAGCACCTGACCTCTTGCCACTTGCCCCAGCCTAAATCCTTTCCCACCCGGTTGATTTTTGTGCAACACATGCCAAGAATAACTCAACATCGGTATGGAACCACACAGTCTCCATACTTCAATTTCATCATGTGGCAATATCACCCACTTCCAAAATACATTCCATATTCCATTAGTCAATATTGTAGCATTTTTCCGAAAGATCATTCATGACTCGTTGCAAGGCTAAGCATCTACTCACAGTCTAGCCTCCCGTATTGGCATCATATTATTATCCAACCAGTACAATCAACTTAGGGTGACAATGATTTAGGGCATACAATTAATCATTTCAAGGTGACATAACAAAATGGGTTCATTAACTACATTATCCCAATTTAAATTAGCTTCATTTTAAATAAATAAGCATGCATAATTTCAAAGCATAAATTACATTTTAAAATCTGGGATCAAAATGATCAAAGCATCACTTGCCTTCAAAGGGTTGCTGGTCGTGTTCCGAAGCTTGTTCTTGAGCGACGAATTCTTCTTCGAAACTTTCCGGCAAATTTGCGTCTACGCGTATAAACAAAATATGCAATAAATAACTAGTACAGAGGACTAATGACCTCAAAAATTCAAATAAAAGTCATCATTAAATAGATCACAATTTTATGAATTTTTAGAAATTTGAATCACCCAAATCCGAGTTAAAATGCAAAAGTTATAGTCATTTGAAGTTTGAATAAAATCTGAAAATACAGAAATTAAGAAATCCGATTTTCCAAATTATTTTCATACTGAAAATTCACATTTATGACGTCAGCATCGCGTCATGATGATGTCAGCACAGAAAAGAATTTTGGCCAAAATATTTTTATATATAAAAATATTTATGACGTCAGCAATGACATCAGCATGGCACGTGGCATGCCCAGAGGCTGCCACGTCACTCCGGTCCATGGGCTGAGTCCACGGTTCGGCTCTGGTCCACCGTGGACTAGCAGCACTGTGCCCGTGCACCAGGTGACGCAAGCCGTGGCGTCAGCGACGATGCGCAGCCAATCCCAACGCGACACGCGGCAAAATCCAGACCGTTCGCTAAACCAACGGTCAGATCTCACTCCCGCATGGTTCGGTGACGCCTCGATTCCCGCATGGCCACGCATCACGCATCGAACGGTGCCCTCGGATCCAACGGCCAGCACCGCGCCGCCACTGCGATGCCTCGGTTTTACGCACGACACGCGTCGACATCGCGACGGCTCGTTCAAAATCGGCGGTCACGATTTGGTCGTGTCTCGGTAAAAGCGCACACGCGTCTGCACGTGATTCGGTGGGGGCAAGGCGTCATCTCCGCCGCATGTTTAAATTTGAACGGCACGGATCCGCGTGCCACAGATCAACCCACAGCCGCTGTTTAGATCTAATCCAACGGCCCACGGTACCCGAGATGATTACTATTCATCAAGCTACGCGGCGCAATCTCACGCGTTCAAAAATGATCCAAGGGTTCGCATTAAATCTAGCCGCAAAACCTAGATCTAATCCCTACCGTACACATCAAGATCTAACGGTCACGATTCAATCTAAACATGTACAGAGGTGGAGGTGACGTGGACTCACCTACGCGGTGTGATGAGGATCGAACGGTTGGCACGGTTCGACGAGGTTGACCGCGGCGAAGAAAGGAAGGTTGCCGGAGCTGAGGAAGACGACCTCGGCGACGGCATTGTAGCGGCTCTCCGGCGTGAAGAAATGGTTCCTCAACGGTTCGACTCGGTGAGCACTCCGGTGACCTCGGCGAACGGCGAATCGACCAACAAAGCAAACGGCGAAAAACAGTGGCGGCGCAAAGAAACAACTATGGCGAGCTCTCCCGTGGTCTCTAGAGCGTCTCGACGTGTGTGAGAGGAGTCCAAAGACGCGGCGTTGAGTCCTCTGCAGAACGCGCTCACCAGAACGGCTTAAAGGGCCTCGACGTGCGCGAAACTACCGGCGGAAATCACGGCCATCAAGCCCACGTCCGTCCAGCGATCTCGCAGGGACGAAGCGACGTGGCAAAATCCCGAGCGTCCGTGAGCAGCGATCCGACGGGCGAAAACGGCGAAGCGACGCGGCAGCTTCTCAGTCACACGATGCCGATCCAACGGGCGAAGGGTGGCGGCGGTTAGGGTTTGCGCGGCGAGCTGAGCCAGCGGCATGCACAGTAATGGGGTCGGCCCATTACTGTCCATCCAATTTTTAAAACGTTTTTCATTAAAAATAATTCTAGAAATTCAATTAAATTATTTGGGGCTTTTAAAATAGCAGAAAAATTCTAGAAAAATTCCAGAAAATACTTTGAGCTATTTGTAACTCAATTAAAATATTTGCAATAAAACTTTGCAAAAACTTTTTCATTATTTAATTGTTTTCAAGGAAGGCCATATTTGAATAAATCCAAATAAATTTCAATAAATTCCCAAAAAATTCTCAAAAATCAAAAATACTCCAAAATTTTAAATTAGAGCAAAATTTATGGTGTTACAAGTATGCCAAGGTGGGCCAGAATGGCAGAGGAATTGTGGAAGTCTTGCCTCAATCAACCTAAGAACTTAACATTGCAAGCATTTGACCCGAGTCAAATATGCAACCACATGTCTGGAATGGAACTGACCTAGCTGATTAATTTGCAATGTCTTAGCTTGATACTACTAGTGGTGGCGTGAGTCCCGGGTTATACGGATCAACTCACATGGCGCAAGATGGGGGCCCTATTGTGGTGGTTATAACCCTTGAGTGTTGAAACCTTAGTGGGTAGTACTGAGTTAAGGCAGAGCTTTGTAAAGGAAGTGTGCTAATGACGTTGCACAAAGAGACAATCATATAGTGTGGGTAAAACGTATAACCTCTGCCGAGTATAAAACCTATTCGGATAGCTGTGCTCGTGGTATTGAGCAATGCTCGGAAAATTATAGTCAAGGGTTAGATTTTATAAAATAAAAACTTGAAAAGGGAGGCTAGATGCAATTGGAAAGTTGGAAATATGATTTAGGGCTGGAAGACATGTTTACTTGAGAAATACTTGAAAGTTATTATTTATTATTAGTTGTTTTACTGTCTTTTCAATCTATCTATTCTATTCATTTGTAAATACTGCTTTATTGCAAAATAACCATATCAACCATTCCATTGGAATAAGCCTTGCATATAGTTATGTTAGAATTGCATTCTGTTTACAACTTGTTGAGTGCTTTAAGTATTCACCCTTGCCAACAACAAAATCACCAGTTGAGAAGGAGTCTATACCAGCTTTGGAGGAGGAGTACCTGGAAGAGACAAATGTTTAGGGTGCAAGCCTTGTGAGTTGCCTGTGGTATACTGAGGGGTTTATCTACATTTTTAATTCTGCTACAGTTTAATTTGTTATTCACAGTTTAGACTTGCAAGACATATTCATGTAAGGTCGACCATAAGGTTAATCAACAGGTTATAGTTAATATATGAAGTCTTTTAATATGTTTCCACTGTGTATGATTGTCATATTCATCTATATAGAGCCTGTGTGCACTAGCGTGATCCTGGACTGGTGCGATATACACAGTGAGTCCGGATTTGCATATTCAAGTCTCGACAGAGGTGATGTTAGTGCCATACTGACTGTAGGTCTTGGTCCTAGTTAGATTGGTCGTCTCTTTAAGACCTTCAAATTTTTTTAAAAGGAAAGATTTAACTTTAAAGAATAATAAGTTCTTCCCCTTGCTAAAATTTCTTTCTTTTTCTTTACTGGATCGGGTTGAAATCTTACCTGAGTTGTCATTAATAGATGATGATATACCACACTTAAGGAGAAAGTACCAAGTGCCCTGCTGCTACCCTGAAGATCGTGAAGAAAGGAATCGTTGAGCTCAAGGAGTGGATTGAGGAAGTGTTCCAGAAGCTAGAAAAGATAGTTCTTCGAGTAGCCGGTTGAGGCTCATGTGTGGGAGTCGTGTTTGCTTAAGATAGAAGTGTTGCCCATTTAGGCATTAGTTTGTGTGCTTATGTTGAATTGGTTCTTTCATGATTGCTGAGTGTGCAATATGTATTACATAGCCTTAGGGTTATGTAAGCATCCATACCAAGTTATTAATATTGATTGCTTAAGTTGTTGGGTTAAACCTATCTTTCCTGCATTAGGATCCCTGCTTCTTACCTATGCTATTTCCCTCTCCTCTAACCTTGTGAAGCAATCAATCAGATGGTTCGGACTAGTAGAAACAACGGAATCAGCGGATGTGGTAACAACCCTAGTGAGAACCTCAATGATGGATAAGTTTCCCAACCGCTACTACAGATGGATATGCAGAGTTTTGGAGTGTTCTTGGTTGCTCAGACTCAGTTGATGCATGCAATGATGCAACAAATATAGAATATGACCAATCAAGCTAATGTCAATAAAGTGTCCTGAGCTGTTGCCAATAGTCTTTGTTCCTACTCAAGGTTATCAAAATTAATAAGGACTTGTTCGCCGATATTTTCTAGAATGTTTCACTTTTGGAGCGAATGATTGGCTTAGGACCATTGAGAGGAAGTTACTCGTTGCTCCGTGTGAAGGCTATGAGAAGGTTCATTATGTTTCTCATCAATTGGAAGGAATTGCAACTGAATGGTGGAAAAAATATTGTACTGCCCATGAAGCCCTGCAAAATATTTCTTGGAATGAGTTCGTTACTGCTTTTCGTCATCTTTTTATCCCACCAGATGACAGTATGGCCACAGTGAATTCAGAGAAGAATACTATCCCTACACCCTATATGAGATATGGATGTTGTTCTTTGAAGTGTTGTCAGCTAAACAAGTCAGGAGATCGTGAATGCATTCGTTGTGGAGAAATAGGACATACCCTTGGAGGGTGTCCTATGAGCAACATCACATGCTTACCTTTGTGAAGGTCAAGATCATTGCCCAGCTCAATGTCGCATAGATCCGATAGTTACCACTGTTACCCAGTATCAGTAAGAGAATCTCCATGTCACTTGAAGAGTTAAAGAAGCAACACTCTGATCCTGTCAGCCTTCATCAGGAAAGCATTAAGTGGTCATCACTAACAGCATGTTTCTTGTGTGGTGAGGAAGGTCATCAGGCCAGGGAGTGCCCTAAGAAACAACAAGTTGGGATTCACAGGAAGAGCAATATGGTGCCCAAAATTGAGCCCAACAAGGCACAACGATGTAAACGTCTATGCTATTACTGTCATGAGAGGGGTCATTTGATTAAACAATGCCCACAAAAGAATCAAGTGTTTCTGTTAGCCGCAACTATTCCTAAAGTCACCTCGATCAAGTTCATAACACCAAGAGTGAGTGGTGAAGTTGTAAGAGAAGTTTGCCTAGAGAATCAGTTAAAAGAAGAGACGTTTGAACAAAGACACTACCCCAGTCAACAATGCTTAAGGAGGGAGTTTGCCTCCTAGAATCTGCTATACCTGTTATAAGCCTGGGCATTTTGTCAACAACTGCCCTTAGAAGAAAGCGATCACCCCGATTCGCTTTAATCTCAGCTTGACCCCCAACCAAGACCCAGCGCCAAAGCTAAATCGAGGAGTACCTCAAGATGCCAGTCAAGCCAGAGGAGTAACTCAATCCATAGTAGAGAGGTTCCAATATCATGTCTCTATTTGTAAAGTGATTAGTGGAGAAATCCTTATAAGGATTTCCTTGTTCAAGGAAAGGAAATAAGGAGGTCAATATGTGGGTATGTGAGGTTTTGTAATAAAAGCATTAATGATAAATGAAGGGTCAGGTGCTTCTCTGAGTATTCACCCTGTGTAAATGGTTTACCTGATAATGATATGTGTGTAATGATAGTCAGTTAGTGGTTAGTTGTGTCGAAGCTATCATCTTGGAAGATGTGCCAGTTGTTAACGAGTACTCGGATGTTTTTCCTGAGGATGTGCCTGGTATGCCGCTAGATCGAGAGATCGAGTTTGTGCGTGGTACAACACTAATAGCAAAAAGACTGTATCGGATGCTTACCGATGAGTTGGTTAAGATGAAGAAGCAGATCAAAGAGCTATTTGATGAGGATTAAAACCTTGTTTTTAATTAGGCCCTCTAAAATAATTCATGGCTATGTACTGGTAAGGGGCCTATGAGGTATGAGGCTCATAATACATGGAAACAAAGCCCATCTCTGTCCAAACAGTTGGGTCTCTGACCAGTTCGGTCCAAGATGATTAAAACCTAGCTTCACACTGGTCATCTCTGACTAGTGAAATGGCCACCCCGACCAGCAAACTGGTCGAGGGCAAGCAATTTTTCCCGCACATGTCTCCATGCGAACAGTTATCTGATAGGTACACGTAACCACCCGAAAGTTGTCACTAGATATGGATTGAGTTGCTATTGCCAGTAGTGAGATGGCTTAGATTATACACCTTCATCAGATGAAGATGGAGGGATAACACTTTCTGTTTACTCGGGTTTCCGCGCTTGCGAGGTCACCGGTGAAATAGATGGGCAGCATGCCAAACGTGAAGAATGTGAAGCCCACATCTTTACTCAAAGCAGTTCGCGGCAAACAACTCTCGTTGAGAGAATCTGCATTTTATCAAATGCAATTCTCAATCATCCAACGGAGGGGGAAGATATGCTGAATGCAACTGTCATACGGTCTATTGCTGCTTACCTGCAAGAAGATGCAAATGAAATTAGGTTAATATCTACAAGGTCTCAGACCGAATCCCACGTGGAAGGATCCTCATCTGCTCTGTGCCAGCAAGGCATTAGCTACCAGCAAAGAGGAGGTCCGCGATGGAGAAGTGTCTTTGAGCGTCTTACCCCAGGTGAAATTCCTAACCTTGGTCGGCAACGACCTCATTCTCCTAAAAATATGGACCAAGCTCCTAACGAACGATTACATTATGGTCTGTATACAGGATGTAAAGCTTTCTCCCCTGGGCTTAAAAATGTAACCTAGCTTGAAAAATTCAAGCCAGGATCTCTGGAGAGTTTTGATGGAACTCATAATCCATCAGAATTCTTACAGGTTTATTCTACCGCCTTCCAGGCTGCTGGAGCTGATGAAAAGGTAATGGCACACTACCTTCCTATTGTTTTAAAGGGATCGGCGCGAACTTGGTTGTTTAATCAGCTAAAGGGTTCCATTTTCAGTTGGGAAAATTTGTGCCATGCCGTTTTAAACAATTTTAAAAGTTGTTACGCCAAGCCTGGTAAAGAAGATGATTTGAATTGTCTTTGCCAAACTTCTGGCAAATATTTGCGGTAGTTTATTAAATGGTTTGTAGAAGTACGTAATACTATTCCTAATATATCTGATAGCTTTGTGATTCATGCTTTCAAGCAGGCTGTCCGTTATAAGAGGTTTACTAAAGATCTCAACATCCATCCGATGTCTACCATACTAGAGCTTTTTGATATGGCAAATCGATACTCAAATGCACATGAGGCTATTGAGGGGAACCGAATGGTTAATAAAGGCCATGCTCCACCACAACCTAGCCTCACAATGTCAGAAGACCAGAAGATGAAAAAGATTCCTAAATCTGAAGATCACAAAAGGATGAATAAGAAAAAGAAGAATAAATAAAACGCCCAGTGTGAAGTTGCTAGAATTGCAGAACGGCCAACATACTCCAAGGGGAAGGCACCTTGGAAGAAGTCAGCTGGTCGCCAAGACGACCAATCTGGTTCCAAAAATCCTAGTGCGACCAGTGGCGATGGTCGTTGGTGTTCGTTGCATAGGGTATCAGGACACGACTTGCAGAACTGCCATACATGATAGAAGCACATGGAAGATTTCTACTTCGGCAAGGGTCCTATGCCTACCATACCAGAAGATTCAAGCAACAAAGATGCAGATGGTGATGAAGAAATGGGCTATCAAAAGCCTGATAACCACGTTAATGTTATATTTGGCGGTTCTTCTACATACACCTCAAAGAGGCAATTTAAAACCTCATGGAGGGAGGTCAACAACATCGACAATCAGACCGGAAAGCCAGAGTACCCCAAGTGGTCGGATGTCGACCTCACATTCAACAGGCAAGATTGCCCAAAAGGTATGTCAGTCCCTAGAAAGCTACCATTAGTAGTTTCTCCTACTATTAGCAATTGCAAAGTTGGAAGGTTTTTAATTGATGGAGGGAGTTCTTTGGACTTGTTTTTTATTCATACTTCGGATGAGACGCAAATCCCTCGTTCTAAGATAATACCTGTCACGAACCCATTTTTTGGGATTGTACTTGGTGCATCAATAACTCTAGTGGGACAAATATTATTACCTGTCATCTTTGGAAATGCTGGCAACTTCAGAACGGAGTTAATTTCATTTGAAATTGTTGATTTCGAGTCAACATATAATGCCATTCTGGCTAGATCTTCACTAACCAAGTTTATGGCAGCAACTCATCATGCCTACCAGAGTTTAAAGATTCTAGGTCTGAAAGGCGTGATTAATGTGCAAGGTAACCAACTTACTGCACTTAATTGTGATCGCAAATCACTCGAAATTGTTGATCAATTACCATTAGTTAATGCTAATGATACAGAAAAGACAGTAAGTCTAGTAAGACAGAGAGGCTGAAGGCAACTCCTCAGCCCAATGAGCAAATAAAGCAAGTTCCCATTGATCCTACCATCTAGTCAAAAACTGTTCAGATAGGATCATCGATGGATGCCAAATAGGAAGACACGCTCGTTGCTTTCCTTCGGGCTAATGCATATGTGTTTGTGTGGAAACCATCTGACATGCTTGGGGTCCCATGGGAAGTGATAGAGCACAAATTAGCCATATGATCTGACATACGACCAGCGAAGCAGAAACTACAGTGATCCCCTCCTGATCGGCAAGAAGCCATCTGACAAGAGATGGACAAACTCTTGGAAGCTTGTTTCATTCGCGAAGTTGATCATACTGATTGGCTTGCGAATCCGATCATGGTCAAGAAAGCAAATGGTAAGTGGCGCATATGTGTTGATTTCACCAGTTTAAATAAAGCTTGTCCAAAAGATGATTTTCCTTTGCCCCAGATCGACCAGTTAATAGATTCGACAGCGGGCTGTGAATTGATGAGTTTTCTAGATGCATACTCAGGTTATCATCAAATAAGCATGGCAAGTGAAGATAAAGAGAAGACTTTCTTCATAACCCCGTTCGGTGTCTACTGCTACAGAAAGATGCCTTTCAGGCTGAAAAAAGATGGAGCCTGTAAGATTGAGGATGCCGACTAGAGGGGGGATGAATAGGTGGATTTAAAAATTTCTTCTACAATTAATTAAAATCTTGCCTAAGTACCCTTTTGTCAAAACCTAAATGATAATAAATGCGGAAGCGATAAACTACAGATTTGACAATTAAAGTCTAAGTCAACTAGGCTCACTAAGTGCACTAGCTAAATATGTCTCTAACAATAAATTACAATCCTAAAGACAAGCAAGCAATTTAATTCTAGGAATGTAAATTGCAACAATGTAAATGAGGAATTGCAAGCATACACAAGGAGACACAATCCTTTTGTAACATCCCAAAATTTGGCCTAATTATGTTTTTATTGCTTAAATATGCATTCATGATTTTCTAGAATTTATTTGGATTTTTCTAGATTTATTTGAATTAACTGTAAATTATGAATATTGACCTTTTGTTCAAATCTATTTGAAATTGTGCAAAGTTAAAATAAAATTTTTCCAAAAATATTTTATTTGAATCCAGAATGTCTCAAAGTATTTGTGAGATTTTTCTGGGATTTTTCCTGGTAATTTATTTTGCCTAAAACCAATTAAATGAATTTCTGGAATTATTTAAATTAATAAAGTTTTAAAAATCCTTTGAACAGTGTTGGGCCGAAGCCCAATACTATGCGGCCCGCTTCGGGCTGCCCAAATCAGCCTGTCTCACTAAACCCTAGCCGCTTTGGATCTGAGCCGTTGATCTCGATCGGGCGCTCGAGATTTGTGCGCGTGTCCGAGCATTCTGAGCCGTTGGATGAGCACCGCGTGGACACGCCGGATGCATCCGTGTCACCTCTCCGTGTCGCTGCTGGAGTCTGCCGCCGCCACGGGGTCATCCTCGGAGTCCGCGCTGCGCACGCCTCCCCGTGCAGCTATTTAAGGCACCGATGCGGGCACGGTACTCCTCACCTCGCGCCACGCATCTTTCGCATGGCCCAGAGCTCCGAGTCACCGTCGTTCGCACGAGGAAGCTCGCCGGAGTTGGTGGTTCTTGCCGTGGTGGTTTCCGCGTGTTTTCGTTGTCGACGTTGATTCTCCGCCGCCACCAGTGCCATCACCGAGTTCTCCAGACCTCGCCGCGTCGGATACCAGCCATCTCGTCGCTAGAAACTCGCCGGAGCGCCGCTGTCCTGGTCTTCGTCTTCGAGTCCGGTGAGAACTCGCCGTCGCGTCTCCATCGTCTGGTCCAGAATTTTCGAGCCGTCCGATCTAGATCCTTCGGTCGAGATCGTGCCGCGTCGCCGTTCAGCCGCGTCCGTTCGATCAGATCAAGCCGTGGATGTGCGCCGCGTGTTGCGCATCGGCGGGGGCGGCACTGTGACCAATCGGGTTGCGACGCGTGTCGGGCACTGGCATCGAGGCGCCATGGACTGGGTTCATGGTGGACCAGATCCAAGCCATGGACCGAGTCTATGGACCGGGACCACGTGTCAAGCTCCGGTTGGTCCAGGCCATTGCTGACGTCAGCATGACGTCACGCTTGCGCAATAAATCTGTTTTCAATTTAAAAATAATTCTGTTAATTCCGAATTTCTAATCTCTGTATATTCAGTATTTATTTCAAACTTCAAAAGGCTTTATCTTTTGCATCGTGACTCGGATTTGAGTGATTCAAATTTCTAAAAATTTGTAAAATTGAGATATATTTAATGGTGAATTTTATTTGATTTTTGGAGTTCAATTGCTCTCTGTTTTGTCATTTATTTGCTTTTCTTCTTCGGTACGCGTAGACGTTGAATTGTGCGACGCTTCGGAGGAAGATCCAGCAACTCAAGAGCAAGCTTCAGATCAAGATCAGGACCAATTCCAAGGCAAGTTGTGCTTTGATCATGTTGAACCCATGTTTATAAAATTGCTATATTTGTTTTACCCTATTGCAAATATTTCAAGTGTACAATTGTTTCAAATTAGATTGGGTTTAGCTAATATACCAGATTGATCTATACCCTACCTTGTCATTGTATGCTATGATCCATTGTCACCCTAGATTGGTTCAATATAGTTGGTTAGTAAATATAATCAACATGGTATTGTTAGATCGTATTAGTTGCTTAGCCTTGTCACGTCATCACATGTGTTAGAATTATTGATAATTAAATCTTGATTAATGGAATATGGAACAATGTTATGAACTTGTGTGTCATGTGGGATCACACGATGAGATTGAGTTGTTGTGGCGAGTCATGTCACGCAACGATGTTGAATTGTTGATGGCACGTGGTGTTTGGTAATCAACTTGGTGATAATCATTTAGATTGGGGCAAGTGACAAGGGGCGAGTATGCCAAGGTGGGCCCAGTGGGCAGAGGGTATATGGATGTCTTGCCTTGATCACCCTAAGGACTTAACCTTGCAAGCCTTTGACCTGAGTCAACCATGCAACCACATGTCTGGTATGGGCCAGCCTAGCTGAGTAATTTGCAATGTCTTAATTTTGGCACTATCGTGGTCGGTGTGAGTTCCCGAGTTATGGAGTAATTCACATGGCGCAAGTGGGGGGCCCTGGTTGTGGTTTTCAGACCCACCAGTGTTGAAACCTTAACGGGTAGTACTGGGTTAAGCCAGAGCATTGTAAAGGCTTTGTCATGATTTCTCTACCGGCATACCAAAGGAACTGTGCTAATGGCCAGGCGCAAAGAGAATATCATGCCGCGTGGGTAAAGTGCATAACCTCTGCAGAGTGTGAAACTATTCGGATAGCTGTGCTCGTGGTATTGAGCAATGCTCAGGAATTACAGTTAAGGGTTAGCTTAATTAATTGAACAACTTGGTTGGGATGGCAGAATGCCATGTGGAAGATGATTTAGGATTGGAAACTTGGTTTACTTGAGAAATGCTGAATCTATCATTATTGTTATTTGTTTTACAGTCTTTGCAATTTATTTATTGTATTTATTCATAAATGCTGCTTTGTTGCAAACTAGCCACGATAGCCTATCCTTTGGAATAAGCCTTGCATATAGTTATGTTAGAATTGCATTCTGTGCACAACTTGTTGAGTGCTTTAAGTACTCACCCTTGCCAACAATATCATCACCAGTTGAAGAGTCTACATCAATGCTGGAGGAAAGATTCCAGCAGAGACGAATGTTTAGGCGCAAGCCTTGTCGCTTACGTGGTATACCGAGGGTTATCTACGTTTTCATTCCGCTGCAGTTTAATATGTTATTCAGCCTTGCGAGGCATAGTCATGTAAGTGGACCATAAGGTCATTCAACTAGTAGTATATATATCATATGATATCTTTCGTAATGCTTTCGCTATGTACGATTGTGATATTTACTGATGTTGAGCCTGTGTGCACTAGCATGATCCTGGACTAGTGATACACAGAGGGTCCGGATTTGCATATTCGGGTCCCGACAAAAGTGGTATCAGAGCCATACTGACTGTAGGCCTTGACCCTAGATAGTCTGGTCGTCTCTATAGGAATTTCAAAATTATTTTCTAAAGAAAAGAATTAACTTGGAAGAATAATATGTTCTTGACTTATCTTATTCTTCTATTCCTTTCCTCATCAAAATTTCTCTCTTTTCTCTCTTTGAATTTCTTTTCTCTTCCTTCTTTGGATCGAGTTAAAAACCTTATCTGAGTTGTCTTGGTAGTTGACGTGCCACATCATAGAAGAAAGCATCAAGTGTTTGCTGTCAACCCTGGAAATCATGAAGGAGGGAATTATCGAACTCAAGGAAGGAGTAGATCCATGAAGTGTTCCAAAAGCTAGAAGATCTATGCTTCGAGTAGTCAGTTGGGACTCATGTGTGGGAGTCGCGTCTGCTTAAGATAGAAGTGTTACCCCTGTAGGCGGTAGTTTTGTGTGTATAGGTTGAACTGGTTCTTCCTTGATTGCTGAGTGTGCAGTATGTGTTGCAGAGCTTCTAGGCTCATATAAGCGACCATACCAAATTATTAATATTGTTTGCTTAACTTATTGGGTTAAACCTATCTCCCCTGCTTTAGGATCCCTGCTTCTTACCTATGCTATTTCTCTCTTCCCTAACCCAGTGAAGCAATCAAGCAGATGGTTCAGACTTGAGGAAACTACAGAATCAGCAGAAGTGAAAATCAATCCATTAAGAATCTCAATAACGGATTAGTTCTTTAACCGCCAAGATGAGATGGATATGCACGAGTTTGAGAGAGTTCTTGATCGCTCGGACTCGCTTGATGCATGCAATGATGAAGCGATGCGTAATATGACCGACCCACCAATGTCAACCAAGTGTCCCAAGCTGCTACCAATGATTTCCGTTCCTGCTTAAGGTTATCAGAATTCATAAGGAATCGTCCGTCGGTGTTTTCAGAAATGTGTTCTTCTTGAGCGAATGATTGGCTCGAGACCATTGAGAGGAAGCCGCTCATTGCTCGTGTGAAGGTAATGAGAGAGTCTTATATGCTTCTTATCGCTTGCAAGGAATTCTTTGCGAATGGTGGAAGAAATATTGTCTTTGTTCATGAAGCCCCGCGAATATCACTTGGAATGAATTTGTTGTTGTTGTAATCTCTTTGCCTCACCGAGACAGATGGTCACGATAGATACGAGCATAATATTATCCTTGCACCTTGTTCAACATCTAAGAGTTGCTCTCAAGTGTCACAACCAAACAAATCGAGAAGATCGTGCGTGCATTATTTGTGGAGAGATAGGACATACCACGACGAGCATGCGATTAATTGCTCCAGCTGTGAAGGAAGTCATTCTCTTGGAGAATGTCCTATGAGTGACATCACATGTTACCTTTGTGAAGGTCGAGATCATGGTCCAGCTCAATGTCCTCTGGATCCAATAGTTACCACTGTAATTCAGCATCAGCAAAAGAATCTTCGAGCCGTAGTTGCTCAAGAGTCGTCAAGAAGAGGCGGAACGTCAGTTGCAAAAGTGGTGCCGCTCGAAAAGCTAAGGACACAATACCTCAATCCTGTTGGCCCTCATCAAGAAAGTAGTAATTGGCAATCACCAACAGCATGTTTCCTGTGCAATGAAGAAGGTCATTGGGCTAGGGAATGCCCTATGAAGCAACCAGTTCTGACACAACAAGAAGACAACAATGTACCTGTAGCTGCACAACAGCGAACACGGGTGTGTTACAACTGCCACAAGGAAGGCCATTATGCTAATCGATGCCCACAGAGAGGACAATCATTGTCTACGGCCATGGATGTTCGAGAAGTTGCCTCAGTCAAGTTCATAACGCCAGGAGTGAGCAGTAAAGTCGCAAGAGAAGTTTGTACAGAGAACCAGTTGAAGAAGAGGCGTCGAAATGAAGACACTACCTTAGTCGATGAATGCTCAAGGAAGAGAGGTGGACCTAAGCTTTGTTACACCTGCAATAGGCCTGGGCATTTTGCTAGCAATTACCCTCCTAAGGAAGTGATCGCACCAGTGCAAGTCAATCTTAACTCTGTTCCAGTCAAAATCTTCAGCGCCAATGCCAATCGAGGAAGTTTAGATCGATGATTTTATCCTATGCAAGTGTCATACCCTCGTTTGTAAAAGAAAAATGACTGGTGATGAATCCCATGTAAAGATTTTCTTGCCTAAACAAATAAAGTAAAGATGGTTGAGAGGTTGATACGTGAAGTGTTGGAATAAAAGCATTAATGATAAAGGATGTTTCTGAGTATTCACCAATGTTGACGGTTCACCTGAAGATGTTGCGTGTGCAATGATGATCGCCTGGATTGTGGTTGCAAAGCTTGTCAGCCGAGGAATTATCATTGTCAGAAAGTACACTATTGCTTGATCTAACCTAGAATGTGATGGAGTTAAGTTGGAGAAAAGTTTCTAGCGAGCGATATTGGATATAAGACCCGAGATGCTACTCCTGAAATGAATTGGTCGTCCAGACATAAGACTGTCCTGGAGTTTGGTCAAAGACTTGTGTCAGCTAAAAGCCCTGGAAGCGGGAAAATGGAATTTCAAGCGACTGTAGATCTTGATGGTCAGATGGTGGTTAGTAAATTGGAACCTGTCAGCTTGGGAGTTGTGCCAGTTGTTAGGGAATATCCAAAGGTGTTTCTTGAGAATCCTCTCGGTGTGCCACCAGATCGAGAGATTAAGTTTGTTATCAAGTTAGTACCTGATACATCACTAAAAGTAAAGAGACCTCGTTGAATGCCTATTGATAAGCTAGTTGAGATGAAGAAGCAGACCGAAGAGTTGCTAGAAAGGTGGTTCGCTAGAACCAATTTGTCACCTTAGGGAGCACTTGTTTAAAAATGGGAGCTTAGGGATGTGTATCGACTGTCGAGAATTTAAAGAGGTGATGATCAAAAGAATAAGTATTCGTTGCCCAGGATCGTATTTTGGCTGATCACCAAAAGGACTGAAGTTTCTCAAGGATAGATCTTCGATCGAGTTATCATCAACTAAGAATTCGTGCAGAGAATGTTCTTAAGTCAGAGGTTTCTACGCAGTATGGACTGTATGAGTTTACAGTTGTGTCTGCTAGAATGATCAATGCCATTACAGAATTTATGAACATGACAAATGGAGTTCCATGGGAAATTTGGTCAAGTTGTTATGGTGTATAAGTGGGATGTCTTTGGTTGCTTTAAGTCAAAAGGAAAGTATGCAGAATAGTTGAGATTAGTTTTGGAAAGGTTACTAGACCAATGGTCAGATGCTAAACTTAGCAAATGTGACTTTTGGAAGGAGAAAGTTGAATTTCTTGCCAGGAGATGTCTGCTAAAGGAGTTACCATGGATCCAACCAAAAGCGATGTTGCGTGGGAGCAGTCGAGACCGCTTAGGCAATTAGGAGAAGAGGTTTGCATGGACGCCACAGTACAAAAAGAGTTTTCTGTGGTTGAGGAAACGTTTGACGATAGCACCAGTCTTAGTGCTGCCAGACGTGCAAACGCAGTTTTGATATATACTATGATGCCTCAAGACAAAATCTTGGATGTGTGTTAATACAGAAAGACAAAGTTGTTGCCTATGCGTCAAGACAGTTGAGGCCACATGAAGAGAACTATGCTACGCATGAATTGGAAATTTGCTACAATAATGCACGCTTTGAAGTTATCGCGTCATTATAGTGTTGGAGATGTGTACAGACCATAAGAGTTCGAAGTGCAGACCTTAATATGGAACAAAGAGGATGGTTGGAGTTGATTAAGTATTATAAGGCTGGGATCCATTACCATCCTTGTAAAACTAATGTGGTATCCGATGTCTTAAGTCGTAAAGGCCAGTGTGCCAATACACCAATATCAAGTGATCAATCGAAATTGTTCAAGGAGTTTCAAAAGTCGAAATTAGAAGTGGTTTCGCAAGAATTTAAAGCTGCTTTGGAAGTTAAGCCAATGCTTGGAGATCAGATCAAAGCAGTCAAAAGATGAAGGCTTAGTGAGGACTTTATCATGGATGACCAAGGAACCACCGGTTTAAAGGTGAAGCTATGTATCGAATAAACAAAGAGCTTAAGCAGTTGATTTTGGAAGAAGCTCATGATTCTAAGTATTCAATTCATCCGAAAAAGTGCTAAGATATATCAAGGTCTTAAGGGAAGGTTTTGGTAGCCTAGGATGAAGCGTGAAGTCGCTAAAAATATCGCTTTGTGTAACGTGTGTTAGAGAATGAAAGCAATGCATCAGGAATCAGCAAGTTTGTTACAGTCGATGCAGATCTCTGAGTGGAAGTAAGAGGCAAATCAGTAATGAAATACTTAGCGTTGAGAATGGCCGAGAAGCCAGAAGTGATATGTTGAGAGCTTGTGCTTTAGCTTATGCTACATCTTGGGATAAATGTTCGCCGTAGGCAAAATTCAGTTACAATAATAGTTATCAAACTAGCTGGCAGATGTCACCATTAAGGCGTTATATGGACGTGCCTGTCGTACTCCATTGAATTGGAATGAGACAGGAGATCGTATGGCATCTGGACCTGATATTCTCAAGGAAGCCGAAGAGCGAGTTGCTATGATTAGAGAGAGGTTGAAGGTAGCGCAGTCAAGGCAAAAGAGTTACTCCGATAATCGACGCCGAGATTTGAGTTTTGAACCAGAAGATTATGTGTATCTTAGGGTTACCCCTCTTAAGGGCGTTAAAAGATTTCACGTTAAAGGGAAGCTCGCACCAAGGTATATTGGTCCGTTCAGGATTCTGAGCCGTCGAGGAGAAGTAGCTTATCAGTTAGAGTTGCCTCAGTCCTTGGCAGGAGTGCATGATGTATTCCATGTGTCGCAGCTCAAGAAATGTCTCAGAGTGCCAACGGAGCAAACCCCGTTGGATGCAATAGAACTGCAAGAAGATTTGACTTACAAAGAGCAGCCAGTCAGAATTTTGGATGTTATGGAACGCAAGACCAGAAACAAGTCTATTCGTTTTTGCAGAGTTCAGTGGAGCAATCATTCTGAAAGTGAAGCAACATGAGAGCGCGAAGAGGATTTGAAGTCAGAATTCCCGAACCTATTCTCTAGTTAGCCTTAAATCTCAGGGTCGAGATTCTGTTAAGGGGGGGGGAGGTTTGTAACATCCCAAAATTTGGCCTAATTATGTTTTTATTTCTTAAATATGCATTCATGATTTTCTGGAATTTATTTGGATTTTTCTATATTTATTTGAATTAACTCTAAATTATGAATATTGACCTTTTGTTCAAATCTATTTGAAATTGTGCAAAGTTAAAATAAAATTTTCCCAAAAATATTTTATTTGAATCCAGAATGTCTCAAAGTATTTGTGAGATTTTCCTGGGATTTTTCCTGATAATTTATTTTGCCTAAAACCAATTAAATGAATTTCTGGAATTATTTAAATTAATAAAGTTTTAAAAATCCTTTGAACAGAGTTGGGCCGAAGCCCAACACTGTGCGCGTGAGGCCCGCTTTGGGCGGCCCAAATCAGCCCGTCTCAGTAAACCCTATCCGCTTTGGATCTGAGCCGTTGATCTCAATCGGGCGCTCGAGATTTGTCCGCGTGTCCGAGCGTTCTGAGCCGTTGGATGAGCGCCGCGTGGACGCGCTAGATGCATCTGCGTCACCTCTCCGTGTCGCCGCTGGAGTTCGCCGCCGCCACGGGGTCATCCTCGGAGTCCGCGCTGCGCAAGCCTCCCCGTGCAGCTATTTAAGGCGCCGACGCGGGCACGGTACTCCTCACCTAGCGCTGCGCATCTTTCGCATAGCCCGGAGCTCCGAGTCGCCGTCGTTCGCACGAGGAAGCTCGCCGGAGTTGGTGGTTCTTGCCGTGGTGGTTTCCGCGTGTTTTCGTCGTTGACGTTGATTCTCCGCCGCCACCAGTGCCATCACCTAGTTCTCCAGACCTCGCCGCGTCGGATACAAGCCATCTCGTCGCTAGAAACTCGCCGGAGCGCCGCTGCCCTAGTCTTCGTTTTCGAGTCCGGTGAGAACTCGCCGTCGCGTCTCCATCGTCTGGTCCAGAAGTTTCGGGCCGTCCGATCTAGATCCTTCGGTCGAGATCGTGCCGCGTCGCCGTTCAGCCGCGTCCATTCGATCGGATCAAGCCGTGGATGTGCGCCGCATGTTGCGCATCGGCGGGGGCGGCATTGTGACCAATCGGGTTGTGACGCGTGTTGGGCACTGGCACCGAGGCGCCATGGACTGGGTTCACGGTGGACCAGATCCAAGCCATGGACCGAGTCTACGGACCGGGACCACGTGTCAAGCTCCGGTTGGTCCAGGCCATTGCTGACGTCAGCATGACGTCACGCTTGCGCAATAAATCTGTTTTCAATTTAAAAATAATTCTGTTAATTCCGAATTTCTTATCTCTGTATATTAAGTATTTATTTCAAAATTCAAAAGGCTATATCTTTTGCATCGTAACTCGGATTTTCGTGATTCAAATTTCCAAAAATTTGTAAAATTGAGATCTATTTAATGGTGAATTTTATTTGATTTTTGGATTTCAATTGCTCTCTGTTTTTGCATTTATTTGCTTTTCTTCTTCGGTACGCGTAGACGTTGAATTGTGCGACGCTTCGGAGGAAGATCCAGCAACTCAAGAGCAAGCTTCAGATCAAGATCAGGACCTATTCCAAGGCAAGTTGTGCTTTGATCATGTTGAACCCATGTTTATAAAATTGCTATATTTGTTTTACCCTATTGCATATATTTCAAGTATACAATTGTTTCAAATTAGATTGGGTTTAGCTAATATACCAGATTGATCTATACCCTACCTTGTCATTGTATGCCATGATCCATTGTCACCCTAGATTGGTTCAATATAGTTGGTTAGTAAATATAATCAACATGGTATTGTTAGATCGTATTAGTTGCTTAGCCTTGCCACGTCATCACATGTGTTAGAATCATTGATAATTAAATCTAGATTAATGGAATATGGAACAATGTTATGAACTTGTGTGTCATGTGGGATCACACGATGAGATTGCGTTGTTGTGGCGAGTCATGTCACGCAACGATGTTGAATTGTTGATGGCACGTGGTGTTTGGTAATCAACTTGGTGATAATCATTTAGATTGGGGCAAGTGACAAGGGGCGAGTATGCCAAGGTGGGCCCAATGGGCAGAGGGTATGTGGATGTCTTGCCTTGATCACCCTAAGGACTTAACCTTGCAAGCTTTGACCTGAGTCGACCATGCAACCACATGTCTGGTATGGGCCAGCCTAGCTGAGTAATTTGCAATGTCTTAATTTTGGAACTATCATGGTCGGTGTGAGTTCCCGAGTTATGGAGTAGTTCACATGGCGCAAGAGGGGGGCCCTGGTTGTGGTTTTCAGACCCACCAGTGTTGAAACCTTAACGGGTAGTACTGGGTTAAGCCAGAGCATTGTAAAGGCTTTGTCACGATTTCTCTACCGGCATACCAAAGGAACTGTGCTAATGGCCAGGCACAAAGAGAATATCATGCCGCGTGGGTAAAGTGCATAACCTCTGCAGAGTGTGAAACTATTCGGATAGCCGTGCTCGCGGTATTGAGCAATGCTCAGGAATTATATTTAAGGGTTAGCTTAATTAATTGAACAACTTGGTTAGGATGGCAGAATGCCATGTGGAAGATGATTTAGGATTGGAAACTTGGTTTACTTGAGAAATGCTGAATCTATCATTATTGTTATTTGTTTTACAGTCTTTGCAATTTATTTATTGTATTTATTCATAAATGCTGCTTTGTTGCAAAATAGCCACGATAGCCTATCCTTTGGAATGAGCCTTGCATATAGTTATGTTAGAATTGCATTCTGTGCACAACTTGTTGAGTGCTTTAAGTACTCACCCTTGCCAACAATATCATCACCAGTTGAAGAGTCTACATCAATGCTGGAGGAGACGAATGTTTAGGGCGCAAGCCTTGTCAGTTGCCTGTGGTATACTGAGGGGTTATCTACGTTTTCATTCCGCTGCAGTTTAATATGTTATTTAGCCTTGCGAGGCATAGTCATGTAAGTGGACCATAAGGTCATTCAACTAGTAGTATATATATCATATGTTATCTTTCGTAATGCTTTCGCTATGTATGATTGTGATATTTACTGATGTTGAGCCTGTGTGCACTAGCGTGATCCTAGACTAGTGCAGTATACACAGAGGGTCCGGATTTGCATATTCGGGTCCCGACACCTTTTTACCGTGGTATTCGGAGACTTGCCGGTCTCCTCTAATCCACGTTGAGGCAAGCCCAAAATACTTTGGATCGGCTCCACGAATTGAGCACCCTCCTCGAATCCACTAGTTGTAGCTCTTTCCCCCTCCGAGTAGGTGAGTTCCGACCTTTGCAACTCTGTCGGGCCTTCTCACAATCTCCTTGAGAAGGTCACCACGCACGACGCCTCCATACTTCGTTTAGGTCTCGGCAAACACCAAGAGTAATAAGTCAAGCCCTTTAGCTTGAGCTCCATCAAGTACAACACATGTACAATGGTGATCATTGAGTACAACACATGCACAAGGCTTTCCTCAAGTGCAACGTATGCACAAGAGGCTCTCAATCCCCTCCTAATTGCAACACATGCAATTAGAGCTCACTCTTAGCTCAAAAACCAAATTGGAGAGTACAACACATGCACAACTCAACCACAAAGAGCAATGAACCATCCAAAACCCCTGCAAGCACCAAATGCCAGCCCCCAAGGCTTCTTATATAGCCTCTAAAAGAAAAACTAGCCGTTGGGGGCAAAATAGGCAAAAAGTCGCAGGAAACCCTGTTATACCGCCCTAGGAACGGTATGACGGCCTCTGGTCCAACGGCTAGTAAAAACTAGCTTTTACTCAGAAAATCCGGTCATACCGGATATGGGGTTGTCATACCGCTCACACCCCGGTAGCACCAGCCTTCAAAAAAACAAAGAAAACCCTTCTCTAGAATTTCCACACCACCTGGGGGCCGCTCAAACCGCTGTTACGGTGACTAAAACGACCGTAACTTTTTACTCCGAACTACGATTTAGGTGATCTTGGGCTCTATACGAAGCTTATCAAGAGGGATACAATCTGCACCCTTTTTTTAAGATTTAAGCAAACATAGATATTTTTAAATATCACAAAAAAGAAACTCTAATATAGTCATTCAAGTCTAAAATCTGATTTTCTCGAAATCCCTCACATAGACTTGGTAAAAAATGGTACTACAAGCTAGAATGAGTCAATAAGATCAAATATTGAGCCATGTGATGATCAACTCATGATCAAAACAATTTTGCAAAAAACAATTGCAAATTCTAATCACATGCTCCAATATCAAATGCATGAACACCAATATTTTGCAAAACACATTTGCAAATAAACCGAGAACGTATGAGATCAATCCTCTAGCCATGTAAGGATCAACACATGATCCCGACATTTTGCAAAACACATTTACAAATGCCAACAAATGCTCTAGGATTGAAATACATAACCTCTAGCTTATTTGCAAAACACATTTGCAAATAACAAATCAATATTTTGCAAACACAAAGCATAAACTTTACATAGCCTTGTGATGATCAATACATGATCAAATCACAAGCTAAAACACCGATGCATGAGTTCTCACCTTTTGCACACATGCAAAACTTAGCTCCACACAAAAACCACATAAACCAAATTACATTAGCTATCTCTCGCTTGAAACACATGCAAATCCTTAGCTCCATGTAAAAACAAAATCGATTAAGATTCAATTAAAAAGCAACCATGAGCTCCCTTAGTTGCAACACATGCAAATACTTAACTCATGCAAGAACCAACCAAGAGAGTGAGCTAGAGTGAACCGGATTGAGTTCATCAACATATGATGAAACTCAAGCTATAAGACTCGACCCCTCTTAATAGTACAACAACCTATACTAGCAACCCAGTCTCCCATCCAAACACTGAGACCGGTAAAAGACTAGGAACATATCCTTAGCCCTAACTAGTTAAACCTTTGCCTCTAGCACATCCACTTGGAGCTTTTATGATTTTCATCATCTTCTCTCCAAGCCGGGCCCTTTCTTCTTGTTCATCAACACATGATGAACCTTCTCTAACTTCACTTCACTTCACTTCACTTGGGGATTCATCCTTGAAGCTTATCAACATATGATGACTTCTTCTTCCCGATTCTTCATTTTCTTGGACTCAACATACTTCACAACTCATGGAAGATTGTTAGTCCAACAAACATGGTTGCCTCAATCATCAATTGCACTCCATTAACACATAATGGATGCCCCCATGATCGATTGAGCACAACCCTAATCAATTTGAATGATTTATTGTGTCTTGAGTACTTTGATGCAACTAATGCTTCATTATACTAAAGAACTTTCCCCTTGTCCTTAACCAATGAAGAAACACCATCAACACAAGATGAAGCGTTCTTTGATTGATTGAAAGACAACCGAACTCAATTTAAATTTCATTTAAATTGATATGAGTATATATTAACTACACAAGTTTCATATACTCATTTTGATGGTTACTAAGTAATGATCCAAATTATGTTGGAGTGGTGGAAAGGGATCTATACTCTTAATACCATCAACAATAGAATAAACTCTATTAAATATGTGCATACAAATAATCGAACGTAGAATCAATATGCACATAATCAATTTTGATTGCTTTAGAGTTTATCCTATATTGCCATCAGTATACTACAACTACACAAGTTAAATATACTCAAGGGGTTATTTCAAAATAATGATCCTTGATATAGAAAGATGAATTAGATCAATACTATTGAAACATCAAGGTAAAGTATGAACTCCCCCTAAATGTGTGCATTCATGTATATATGGAATTGAAATATTAAAGCACTCTTGAGGTCTAAGTAATGGTAGAGTTCATCCTTTAACTTGAATCCAAAATATGCATTAAGATATTATAAAATGAATACGAGTGCATACCTTGGGTTTTCCATTTTTCAATGAGATGAGACTAATCAAAGATATACACAATAAAAGATTTAGTCTCATATTTGGATTTATCAATGTGATCATGAATATTATATCCAAGGAATGCAACAAGATATGATAATATGAACTCGAATGCATACCTTTGATATTTCCAACTTTTTCATCCAAAAGAGACTAATAAGAATTAAGCTTAACAAAAGAGGTAGTCTCACAAAAAGATTTGTCATTAATTAACAATTGAGACTAATTAATATTATAATTATCAAAAGAGTTAGTCTCAATATTAGATTTGTCATTAACACCAAAACCAACTTAATAGAGCTTGAACTTTGAGCCACGCATCAAATGACTTATGCAAAAGACTTTTCATAGTCAAATAGGGCATAATATTGAGGCTTATGTTGATGATCTCATTGCAAAGAGCAAAATTAGCTCTAATCATTTGTCAAACTTGGCTGAAACCTTCAATAATTTGAATAAACATGAAATTTGGCTCAATCCAGAAAAGTTTCTTTGGTGTTTCTTATGGAAAGTTTCTTGGTTTTCTTGTCTATTCACGTGGTATTGAAGTAACCCTTGAGAAAATTAAGGCCATCGAATCTTTAAGACCACCTTCTACATTAAAGGAGGTTCAAGGTTTAACTTATCGGATGGCTTCTCTCAGTTATTTTATTTCAAGATCAAGAGAACGTGGTTTGCCTTTCTTTAAGGTTATTCAAAAACACGACAAATTTCACCGGTCGGATGAAGCAAATAAAGCTTTTAATGACATAAAGACTTATTTGCAAAGCCTGCCCACTATAGTCTCACCAAACCCTATAGAGCCTTTGTTGGTATACCTAGCGGCTTCAAACAGTGTGGTTAGTGCTATACTAATCGTTGAACGAGATCAAATTCAAAAACTTGTTTATTATGTAATCAAAGTCTTACATGGACCTAAGGAGCAATACCCTTAGTTCAAAAATTAATTTATGCTCTACTAATGGCTTCTAGAAAATTGAGACATTATTTCCAATCACATCGGATTACAATACCGTCATCTTTTGCCTTAGGAAGTATTTTACACAACCAAGATGCAACTGGTCAGATTTCTAAGTGGGCGGTTGAACTTGGGTCATTTGACATCCATTTCAGAGTCTTAACAAAGCAATTAAGTCCCAAATTTTGGCAGACTTCGTCGCTGAATGGATGAATAGTGAACCCTCTATACAAGAGGATAAGACTAATACCGACCACTGAAAACTGTACTTTGATCG
The DNA here is from genome assembly GCA_036346275.1 of Otatea glauca. Lineage (NCBI taxonomy): Eukaryota > Viridiplantae > Streptophyta > Magnoliopsida > Poales > Poaceae > Otatea > Otatea glauca. The sequence continues at coordinate 38,807,684 of CM070719.1, forward strand.
TTCTCGAGAAATAAAAGGCTCGGGGGCTAGCATAGTATTGGTTATACCTCAATGTGACCAATTAAAATATGTAATCCAGATACACTTCCCTGCTACGAACAATGTAGCGGAGTATGAAAGTCTTTTAGCTGGGCTATGAGAAGAAAAATCCCTAGGAATCCGTCGGCTACTTGCGGTGGGCGATTCACAATTGGTCATAAACCAGGTTAGCAAGAAATACATGATGTCCGATGAGGTAATGACTCGCTACCTAGATGAAGTGAGGAAGTTGGAAAAATACTTTAGTCATTTCGAAGTCCAATATATACCACAAAAAGACAATATCTTAGCGGACCACTTATCAAAATTGATTCCTCACGATCAATTGCTCCAACATGTGTATTTTATGAATATCTGTCTAAACCTTCTATCGACACATCCAAAGAGCAATCCCCAACCAGAAAAGATGTCACAGTCCTTGAGCAGGATTCAGACCGGGTGAAAGCATCTAGGCACCCATGTTGTTGGTTTTGATAATTAATGACAACTTTGGTCAATGGACTAATACATTCCTTGAGAACATTGAAAGTAGATTAATCCCAGGCTTGGTGACCATGGAAATACCAAGAAAGTTGCAAAGGGAAGATCAATACGTCAAGATCGTGAAAAGGTATAAATATAAGGATCTTTTCCTAGTTTTTTTGTCGATCTTGGAGTCTGGAGAAAAGATCGGGTTTCTAGAATTAGGGCCGTACTATAAAGAGAGATCTTGATGTTTATCTTGATGTCATTTTGGGTTTAAAGGCTCAAATTATACATTCAAGCACATGCTCTATGATATATATGTTCCAAAATATAAAACCATTTTAAAATATATCAAAGTCTCTGGAAACCCGGTGCTAGTGCCCATGGCAGCACGGTACTACCGGGTGCGTGGTAGCACCGGCTCAGTAGGGCGGTGTGAAAATTCCAGAGAAGCTATTTTTGGGCGTTTTGGTAGCCCGGTGCTACCGCTGATGGTAGCCTGGTGCTTCCGGACCAGTGGTAGCACCAGACATATAACCTGGTGTAAAAATCACAGAGGGCTATGTTTTTGGGTGTTTTGGTAGCCCGGTGCTACCGCCCATTGTAGCCCGGTGCTACCGGAACAGCGGTAGCACCGAACAAATAACCCGGTGTGAAAATTACAGAGGGTATGTTTTTTGGGAACTTTGGTAACCCGGTGCTACCGGACAAGCAGTAGCACCAGTCCTCAGCCCGGTGCTGAAATTCCAGAGAGATAAATATTTGACGAAACAAGATAAAAAGAGGCCCGGTGCTACCGACCCTAGTTGGGCGGTAGCACCGGACCCTGTTTAACGGTATCTGGCAAGTGCATCTAATGCATTGTTCTAACCGTTGAAATGGCGTCCGGTGCTACCGGTCCTACATGGGCGGTAGTATCAGAAATACAGATTTTTTACCATTTCGAGCTCCAACGGCTAGAAAAGTTGGTGGAGACTATAAATACCTCCCCACCTGCATTCTAGAGGCTTTCTTGGTCCTCATTGATGATATTTGAGCTCTAGCAAGTGCTCTCCACTCTTTTGTGCATTCAATTTTCACTTGTGAGTGTGAGAAGCAAGGTTGAGTGTTGAATTTCGTGTTTGAGCCTTTAGACACCGATATTTGACCTCAAGCAAGCGTCAAGGTTTATTACTCTTGGAGGTTGCCACCTCCTAGATGGCTTGGAGGCGATCGTGCACGGTGAGCTTCTCAACGAAGATTGTGAGAAGCCCCGGCAAGTTGTGAAGGCCGGAGTTCACCTACCCGAAGCGGGGATGAACTACCTTAGTGATCGAGGAAGGCTCAAATGAGTGGAGCCGGCTTGAAGTGGTTCAAGTCACCTCAACGTGGAATAGGGGAGACCGGCAAGTCTCCGAGACCACGGGTAAAATTTCTTGTCTCATATTTTCTTGTGGTTTGTGTTTTTCATTTATTGTGATCCATTTCATTGATAGCATATTAGGTAGTCTTTGTGCTCAAATGTGTTTTTGCTATGCTTAAATTGACAAAGCATCTTAAGTGATTGCTAGAGATTGTTAGTGTGAATTTATATTTCTTACCTCTATATCTTAGTGTCATTCATAATTTCGAAAAATTTAGAAACCTCCTATTCACCCACCGTCTAGTCGGTTATCCTTGATCCTACAAGTGGTATTAAAGCTCGGACTCTCTTTTGGGGCTTCACCGCCTAGAGAATAAGAATGGCTAGCGATGGGGTGTCAACAGCAAGGCGCTATTTTTCGATGGTACAAATTATGCTTATTGGAAAATTTGCATGACCGCTTATTTTAAGGCCATGAGCCCAAGTATATGAAGAATTGTAGTTGAAGATTTCACTTCGGGGGTCAGTCCCACACTCACAATAGACAAGAGGAGCGAAACACTCATTTCAATGCACAAGCTATGAATGCTCTTTTTGGTGCTTTGAACGCGGATGAGTTAAATCGAGTGAGCAATCTTGAAACCACTCATGAGATTTGGACAACCCTCTCGAATCAAATATGAGAGTTTTATTATGTTGCCCCATGAAAACATCAATGAGATGTATTCACAGTTGAACAACATAGTAAATGAGCTCAAGGGCCTTGGAGCATCACTAACCGATTTTGATATTGTTCGTAAAATGCTTAGGGCTCTTCTAGAAAAATATGAGACCTTGGTGACATTGTTTCTCAACTCACCGGAGTTGGCAAGAATGACGCCAACGGGAAACCTTGGAAATCTCATAACCAATGAACTTTACAAGAAGGACAAGGAAGAGCTTTTGAAGCAAAGCTCTTTGAAGAAGAAGAACATCGCCTTCAAGGCAAAGGCGGAGTCAAGCGATGAGATGCTCGATGACTCCGATGACGATGAAGACACCGAGGAGGAAATGACCCTGCTTGTAAGAAGAATGAGGAGATTCATGAAGAGGCGCTCAAGCACAAGTGCTCCTCAAAAATTCAAGAAGGGACAATACTCTAGCACTAACCAATATGCAAATATCTGGTGCTATGAGTGTGATGAGAAGGGACATATTGCCTCCAAATGTCCAAAGAAAAGGGATGACAAGAACAAGTCGCCTTTGAAGAAGAAGTTCCTTCATGGAAAGAAGAAGCTCTTCAAGTGGTTGAATAAAGATGGGAAAGGCGAGGCTCACATTGGGGAGTAGAATTCCGAAGAAGAATATTCGGACTCCGACTCCTCCGAGGATGATACACCTCCAAAGAAGAAGGGTCTTGCCGGCATTGCTATCGAGGAGGCTTCATCACCTTTCATCACTCCTTTGTGTCTCATGTCAAAAGGAGATTTTAAGGTAAAATCAAATGATGATGATGAACCCTCCTGTGATGAATTAATGGATATGCTTGAGGACTTGAATGAGTATCTTGGTAAAGAAAAGTCTAAACATAAAGCTTTGAGGAAAGAATATCTTTCTCTCAAAGATTCCTACGGGGAGCTAAAGGAAGCTCATGAGACTCTTCTTAATAAGGACCATTCAAAGTCTCAAAATGATATGGGCATTAATTGCATGATCATTGATGATGCATCTCGCTTAGAAATCGATTCATGTTGTATATCAAAAACTAGCATATCTACATCTTGCGATGATTTATTTGATATCCCATCAACTTCATGCTCTAGTTCTACTTCTTGCCATGAAAACCTAGTAGTAGAAAATAATGAACTTAAGGAACAAGTGAACAAACTTAGGAAAAGTCTTGATAGATGCTTTAAGGATAATGACACTCTTAATAAAATCTTGAATGGTCAAAGATGCTCCTACAATAAAGAAGGACTAGGATATGTTCCTAAGAAGGGCAAAAAGATCAATAACAAAACTCCTCGATTCGTAAAATCAAATGGGAAGTTTTGTTATAAATGTCAAGAAGTAGGTCATCTATCAAATGATTGCCTTTTAGGTAAAACAACTAAAAATAATATTTATGATTCTTGCTATGTGCTTAAGAAAGATAGTTTTGGTAAAATTATTGCTAAATTTGTTGGCACTCCTATACTTGGTCAGTAAAAAGAATGCCATTTGGATTCCCAAAGCCTTGGTTACTAACCTCCAAGGACCCAAACAAATTTGGGTACCTAAAAAGACTTGATTCTCTTTTGTAGGTAAACTACAAGACCGGTGGACGGCATTGGGTGTTGGATAGCGAATGCACTCAACATATGACCGGTGACCGGAAAATGTTCACCACCTTTGAAGTAGGAAATGGGCAAAATGAAAAGATCACATTTGGCGATAATAGCAAAGGAAAGGTATTAGGTTTGGGTAAAATTGCTATCTCAAATGACCTTTCTATTTCAAATGTTTCTCTAGTAGAAACATTAAATTTCAATTTGTTATCGGTTGCTCAAATTTGTGATCTTGGTCTTACTTGCATATTTTCTAAGAATGGTGTAGTAATCTCTAAAGAAAATGATAATTCTTCAGTGTTCAAAGGTTTTACATTTGGAAATTTGTATTTAGTTGATTTCACCTCAAATTAGTCATGTCTTCAAACTTGTTTAATTGCAAAACATCTTTAGGATGGCTATGGCATAGAAGACTAGCTCATGTTGGGATGATCCAACTCAAAAGCTTTTAAAAATGATTTAGTTGTGGGCTTGAAAGATGTGAAGTTTGAGAAAAATAGACTTTGTAGTACTTGTCAAGCCGGCAAGCAAGTAGCTAGTTCTCATCCCTCAAAGAGTATCATGTCCACATCTAGACTACTAGAGCTCTTACATATGGATTTGTTCGGCCCAACAACCTATAAGAGCATCGGAGGTAATTCTTATTGTTTAGTCTTTATTGATGATTATTCAAGGTATACTTGGGTTTTCTTTCTAGATGATAAACCAAACCTCCGTATCTTTAAAACTTTTCAAAAGGGCTCAAAATGAATTTGATTTTAAAATCAAGAAAATTGTAGTGACAACAGTTTCGAGTTCAAAAATACAAAAATTAAAGATTATTGTGATGAACTTGGAATAAAGCATTAGCTTTCCGCCACCTACACTCTGGAGCAAAATGGAGTTGTGGAACGGAAAAATCGAACATTAATCGAAATGGCAAGAACTATGCTTGATGAGTATGGCACTTCCGATAGTTTTTGGGCGGAAGCCATTAATACCGCTTGCCTTGCTACAAATAGGCTTTATTTGCATCGTCTCTTGAAAAAGACATCTTATGAGCTTCTTGTTGGAAGAAGACCAAACATTTCTTATTTTCGAGTTTTCGGTTGCAAATGTTATATCTTGAAAATGGGTGTTCGGCTTTCAAAATTCCAAAGTCGTTGTGATGAATTTTTCTTGCTTGGATACTCTTCAAATAGTAAAGCATATCGTGTATTTAACAAAAATAAAGGTTTTGTTGAAGAAACTTGCGATGTTGAATTTGATGAAGCTAATGGTTCTCAAGAAGTGCAAGAAAATTTAGATGACGTAGGTGAAGAAGGACTAAGAGAAGCAATGAAGAACATGACGCTTGTAGAAATAAAACCAAAGGAGGATAAACACGATCAACCTTCATCCACTAAAGTTGAACCTCCTACTTCCACAACGCCAAGTCAAGATCATCCCATTGACGTGGATGAAAAGGAGAGTGATCAACAAACTCACACTTTACCTCAAAGAATTCATCATGGGCTCTCCAAAGATCATCCAATAGATCAAATATTGGGTGACGTTAGTAAGGGTGTTCAAACTCAATCTCGTGTCGCTTCCTTTTGTGAACATTACTCTTTTGTATCTTCTTTTGAACCTTCTCATATAGATGAAGCTCTAGATGATCCGGATTGGGTGAATTCAATGCATGAAGAACTCAACAACTTTGCCCGGAATGATGTTTGGACTTTAGTGGAAAGACCCAAAGAACACAACGTAATAGGCACAAAATGGGTATTCTGAAACAAACAAGATGAAAATGGTATTGTGATAAGAAATAAGGCTCGATTAGTGGCCCAAGGATTCACTCAAATCGAAGGATTGGATTTTGGTGAAACTTTTGCACCCGTAGCTAGATTAGAAGCTATTAGAATCTTACTTGCTTTTGCATCTTGTTTTGATATTAAACTGTTTCAAATGGATGTAAAGAGTGCATTTCTAAATGGAGAAATATCCAAATTGGTATTTGTTGAATAACCTCCTGGTTTTGAAAGCCCTAAATATCCAAATCATGTTTACAAGCTCTAAGGCGCTATATGGTCTCAAACAAGCTCCTAGAGCATGGTATGAGCGACTTAGAGACTTTCTACTTTCTAAAGGTTTCAAAATTGGGAAGGTTGATACAAGACTCTTTACAAAAATAATTGATGAGGAATTTTTGTATGCCAAATCTATGTTGATGATATTATATTTGGTTCTACTAACGAAGACTTTGCAAAGAATTTGGTGATATGATGTCTAGGGAATTTGAGATGTCAATGATTGGAGAATTAAGCTTCTTCCTTGGACTTCAAATTAAGCAACTCAAGAATGGAACATTCGTGAGTCAAACCAAATATGTGAAAGACTTGCTCAAGAGGTTTGGCATGGAAGACTCAAAACCTATCAAAACCCCAATGGCTTCCAACGGGCATCTTGATCTAAATAAGGAGGTAAACCAAGAGACTTAAAACTTTATCGCTCTATGATTGGTAGTCTACTTTATCTCACCGCATCTAGACCCGATATTATGTTTAGTGTGTGCATGTGTGCTCGTTTTCAAGCTTCCACCTAAAGAATGTCATTTAGTAGTTGTTAAGAGAATTCTAAGATATTTAAAGCATTTCTCAAATATAGGGTTATGGTATCCTAAAGGTGCTAATTTTGATTTAATTGGATATTCGGACTAGGATTATGCGGATTGCAAAGTGGATAGAAAAAGCACCTCCGGAATTGCCAATTTCTCAGAGATCTCTTATTTCGTGGTTTTCAAGAAACAAAATTCTATAGCTCTATCCACCGCCGGGTTTAATATATTTCATTGGTAGTTGTTGTGCTCAATTATTATGGATGAGTCACACTTTAATGGACTATGAAATAATTTTTAAAAATGTGCCTCTATTATGTGATAATGAAAGTGCCATTAAAATAGCCAACAACCCTGCTCAACACTCAAGAACTAAACATATAGAAATTCGTCATCATTTCTTGAGAGATCATGTTAGCAAAGGAGATATTGTGATTAGTCATATTAGAACCAAGATCAATTAGCGGATATTCTAACCAAGCCTTTAGATGAAGCTCGGTTCAGTAAATTATGGAATGAATTAAATGTCATAGATATCTCAAATGTGGCTTAAATATTTGTATCATGTTTGATTTCTATTGGATATTCTTTTGGATTTTATTTAATGCTCTTTAAATTATTTAGATATAGCACACAATAAGGGGGAGTATTTTTTATCTTATATTTTCTACAATGTTTTTAATATATATGTGTGAAAACTTTTAATAGTGCTACATGTTTCAAAAAGAGTAAGTTTAAATCATAATTAAGTCACAATTCCTGAAAATTTCATATAAGGTTGGGATGCTAATATATATCTTCAATAAAATGTTGAAACCTTATAAGCTATTTTGGATTTTCTGGATGATTTTTGGCTGCTTAATCCGGTAGCACCGCTCACACACGGGCGGTAGCACCGGAGATCGGTACTACCGGCAAATGAGTGGTAGCACCAGATTAGTCGGGTTTGGGGGTTAAGTCACATGCGTACAACCGCCTCTCTTCTCCTTCACACAAGATCGCCATCTTCTCTCTCCTCTCGGTCCCTCTTCATTCTCCTCTCAAAAATCTCAAGAAATTGATGTTTTCTTCTTGCTAAGCATTTCCTTGAGCCTCTCTCCGCTCAGGTAACCCTTTTCTCCATTTTTTTATCATAAAAAATTCTTCCTTTTGGCATGCCGTAGATTCCATTTCTTGTCTTTAGGGTTCTAGCGAAATGTAGCAAAATTTGTGGTAATTTTTTTAAATTTGTGGATGGAATGAGTGAAATAAGGTCTCTCCATGTCATTAGAATAATTCTCTTGAATCAAATCAATTAAAAGCACAAGTTTTGTCAAAATTAGGGTTCGATCTCAAATTGATCGGTGCTACCGGTCTCAGTGCTGTAGCACCGCCTTCTGTCTGGTGCTACCGATCCAGTATGCACGGTAGCACCGCAGCAAGCTCGGTGCTACCGGTCTAGCATGAGCGGTAGCACCGGGCTTGCAGTCAATTTACTCAAAAATTCTGTTTTTCAAGATCCTTTATCTCTAGGGCATATAACATTGATCTTACTCCTTGTTTCTCCTCCTTTATATCCAGTAATCATGCCTAAAACCCGGGGCACTGGCTCTTATAAGAAAATTGCTGCAAATAGAGGTCGCCCTCCTCCTCCTCAAGCCTCAGACAGTGAAGATGACATTCCCATAGCCTCAAGACGTTGCGAAGTCAGACAAAAAAGTATGCGAGACATTGGTGGCAGCTCAAGGCAGTCCAAAGGAAAACAAATTGAATCAGAATCTAGCAGTGAGGAAACAGAGGAAGAAAATCCTATGGATGTTGATATGGGTGGAAGTGGAGATGAGGACTTGGGAAATGAACAAGAGAACTTTGACAATTTTAATCCATCTATCGATCTGAGAAAAATTAAAGGTGATACCTTCTTCTCTCTTAGACAAGCCAACCAATACATGCTGCCTAGAAGTGCAACAGAGGATAAATTCAGAACCATTTTTCCAAGCAAAAAGCATATTATGAAATCTACAAGAATAAGGAATTTGCTGATCACAAATGGATAAACTGGGAGCATATTAGAAAGATTCCTCTGCTTGTTGGAGTTCCTAAATTATTTCATGGTCTGGCTTATCGATTTTGTGAGTAAGAAATGTGACTACAATGATGATATGGTGAGACAGTTCTATGCTACAATGCATGTCTCTAAATCCTTCGATGTCACACTGGATGACAGATGCCGCAAAGGCATCTGAGCCACGAAGAGTGAGATAGAGGAGGCTTGGGGATTCATCATAGTGGATATACAAATGTTCACAAGGATCGAGTTCTTTCCTTGACAGCAATTTGAATTCTATGATCCAGCTACTTGGTCAAGCGCCTAGGAAAATGGCGCATCTTCTTCCCTTATCCAGCCTCATCAACAGGATCATAAGTGTGACAGTTCATCCAAAGAGTGGAAACCTTGATGAGATCAGAGGATATGCTTTGAACATCATGAACAAGATCACCTACAAACACAAATTTGATGTTGTTGACTTCATGATTACAGAGATGGTATCTTCTGCTTGCGATAAAGGTAAAAGACTCTATTTTGCTCCTTTCATTGGTGACCGGATATAGAGGGGGCTGCGGGTGTGCTCATAAGCCATATCGTCCTCGTGAGGCAGCTCCCGAGGCTATTGGTCAGCGAGCTGAATCTTCATCCCACCGCCTCGGCCTCGTGGATATCCTGAGGCAACAGAGCTCCCTCACTCATCCCAGCATGTTTCTCATAATCAATTTCTTGACAGTCTAAAGAATGATCTTATGGACAACCTTGTAAATATGAGATCTGACATGATGAGTGGATTTGCTAGATTAGACGAGTCTCAGGTTCAGACCAGCCAGATGGTAGAGGAGGTCCGAGAGCGGCTTAACTCCATTGATTCATCTATCTCCGAGCCCGCTTATCGGTTCTCGCCTTTTATCGCCGGATCTCGTGCCCCCATCTTCTCCTCCTCCTCCTGCTCCTCCATCTTTTGAGCCCATCAAGATCTTCTTGGTTTTTGGTATTTGATGCCAAAGGGGGAGTAGAAGTGAAGATTCATTGGAAGAGTGATGAAGAGAAACTATGTAATTGACTAATTAGCTTTGTGGTTGTTTAAGCTTTGGTATTTCGTTATTGTGGATGTTTCTTATGTTGGATGTTTCTTTTAAAATACTTATGGTTGCATATGTCATGGTTGGTTAAATACTTGTGGCACTTGTGGTTGTTTTAAATATTCTCATGCTTCGTGCAAACTTAAATATAATATTGTTACTTAAATATCATATGTTATTTGTTCATCCACGGTTTCAAATTTTTGAAATGAAACTCACAAAAAATTTCAACCTTCTTTTATGTGCAAATATTCTCTTTCAACTATATGCACATTTCTAGGGGGAGTTTTCACTCTAAATATCATGATTGAATAGCTTGTGGTTTCATGAAGCAAAATCTTATTAACATTCATACTCTTGAAGAAAAACAACATATTGTATCTATTGTTCACTCAAAATCAATTTCTAATTCTATTATCACTTTAAGGTTGTCATCAATTACCAAAAAGGGGGAGATTGAAAGCATCTAGGCACCCATGTTGCTGGTTTTGATAATTAATGACAACTTTGGTCAATGGACTAATACTTTCCTTGAGAACATTGAAAGTAGATTAATCTCAGCTTGGTGACCATGGAAATACCAAGAAAGTTGCAAAGGAAGATCAATACGTCAAGATCGTCAAAAGGTATAAATATAAGGATCTTTTCCTAGTTTTTTGTCGATCTTGGAGTCCGAGAAAAGATCGGGTTGCTAGAATTAGAGTCGCATTATAAAGAGGGATCTTGACTTTTATCTTGATGTCATTTAGGTTTAAAGACTCAAATTATACATTCAAGCACATGCTCTATGATATATATGTTCCAAAATATAAAACCATTTTAAAATATATCAAAGTCTCTCGAAACCGGTATGCACGCCCATGGCAAAGATGGTGCTACCGGGTGCGCGGTAGCACCGGCTCAGCAGGGCAGTGTGAAGATTCTAGAGAAGCTCTTTTTGGGCATTTTGGTAGCCCGGTGCCACCGCCCATGGTAGCCCGGTGCTACCGGACTAGCGGTAGCACTGGACATATAACCCGGTGTAAAAATCACAGAGGGGTATGTTTTTGGGCATTTTGGTAGCCCAGTTATCGCTTATAGAGCCGGTGCTACGGACGTGTAGCACCGGACATATAACCCGTGTGAAAATTACAGAGGGTATGTTTTTGGGCACTTTGTAGCCGGTGCTACCGCCCATGGTATCCGGTGCACGGACGATGGTAGCACCGGTCCTAAGCCCTGCGTAAATTCCGAGATCAATATTTGACAAAACAAGATAAAAAGAGGCCCGTGCTACCGGCCCTACTTGGGCGGTAGCACCGGACCCTGTGTAACGGTCTCCGGCAAGTGCATTTAATGCACTGTTCTAACCGTTGAAATGGCACCCGAAAATACAGATTTTTGCCCATTTCGAGCTCCAATGGCTAGAAAAGTTGGTGGAGGCTATAAATACCTCCCCACCTGCATTCTAGAGGCTTTCTTGGTCCTCATTGATGATATTTGAGCTCTAGCAAGTGCTCTCCACTCTTTTGCGCATTCAATTTTCACTTGTGAGTGTGAGAAGGAAGGTTGAGTGTTGAATTTCGTGTTTGAGCCTTTAGACACCGATATTTGACCTCAAGCAAGCGTCAAGGTTTATTACTCTTTGAGGTTGCCGCCTCCTAGACGGCTTGGAGGCGATCGTGCACAATGAGCTTCTCAGCGAAGATTGTGAGAAGCCCCGGCAAGTTGTGAAGGCCGGAGTTCACCTACCCGGAGCGAGGATGAACTACCTTAGTGATCGAGGAAGGCTCAAGCGAGTGGAGCTGGCTTGAAGTGGTTCAAGTCACCTCAATGTGGAGTAGGGGAGACCAGCAAGTCTCTGAGACCACGGGTTAAATTTCTTATCTCCTATTTTCTTGTGGTTTGTATTTTTCATTTATTGTGATCCATTTCATTGATAGCATATTAAGTAGTCTATGTGCTCAAATGTGTTTTTTGCTACGCTTAAATTGACAAAGTATCTTAAGTGATTGCTAGAGATTATTAGTGTGAATTTACATTTTTACCTCTATATCTTAGTGTCATTCATAATTTCTAAATAGTTTCAAAAAATTTAGAAACTTCCTATTCACCCCCCCTCTAGTCGGTTATCCTTGATCCTACACTCGGCAAACCCATTTAAAGCCTATCTAGAAAATGTTACACTGCTTGAGGATAATCACGAAAAAGACAGATTGAAATGAAAGGAACGAATGTATAAAATTCTCGACAATACCCTATATAGGAAGGGCACACATGATATTCTCATGCGATGTGTATCCTAGGAACAGGAAAAACATTGCTTAATGAGATACAAGGGTCCTGTAAAAGACATGCTTCATACAAAACACTGGTCAGTAAAGCTTTCCGATAAGGATTTTATTGGTCAACTGCTTTGCAGGATACCATGCATCTTGTGAAAACTTGCGAGCAATGTCAATTTCATGCTCGACAAGTACATTTACCTGATAATCAATTGCAAGTTATACCTTTGTCATGGCCTTTTTCGACATGGAGGAATTGATATAGTAGGACCTTGATCGAGAGAAACTAACGGATTCAAATTCCTATTTATTACAATTGATACATTCATAAAATAGATTGAAGATGAGCCTGTAGTTTCTATTACAGCCCAAGCCACGAAATTTTTTTGTGAAAATATAATCACTAGATTCGTGTACCTAGTGGACTGATTACTAACAATGGATCACAATTCGTTAGTGGTTTGTTTCAAGAATATTGTGATGAAGTAGGCAAAATAATTTGTTGCACTTCAATCGCCATCCTTAGAGTAACGGAGCAGTTGAACGAGCTAATGGCCGATTATGCAAGGCATAAAGAAAAGAGTGTTTGATCGTCTTACCAAACACTCTGAGGCTTGGGTAGATGACCTCTACTATGTGCTCAGGGCCATCGTAACAACGCCCAAGAGAGTAATAGGAGTAACTCCTTTCCTCTTGGTCTACGGAGCAAAAGCGGTGTTGCAAGTGAAGTTCATTTAGGATCTACACGAACCTCTCTATGAACAGTTAATTAAGAAGACCAATGCAAAGATTACATCAATCTTTAGAAGAAAAGCAAAACCGAGCATTGATCGTGTCAACCTATCCGCAAGGCCTAACAAGATATTACAATAAAATAGTACAACCACGCATTATTAAACGTGGGAGACTTGGTTCTAAGGAGTATCCATAATTAGTTTAACTTGAATAAGTTATCTCCAAAATGGGAAGGTGCCTTTACTATAATATCAATTGCACGACCACGCCTGCTCAAATTGCTATGGAAGATGGAAGAATTATGTCGAACACTTTGAACATCTTCATGTGTTCTATGTTTAAATAGGTTTTTTTTCATTTACAAATGTCATCTCTTTTGTTGTTTTTCTACATCTGTGTCTATTCGAGAATCCTCTAGGAATTCACGAAAGTCGTTATTTGACCGACTTTCTAACACAACGATAAGGTTGCCGGTCGGATTGTAATATAACATCTAATAGAGACTTTTCATGTAAGCCAATTCTCATCGCATTGAAACTCACTAGCATAACCTTAACTTCGATCCACGCCGCTAATACTAAGTAATACATGAAAAGAGCTGGTCATCACTCATAAAACAGTTTGTATTTTGAACACCTAGTTGTTCATTACGCAAACAATTGGGGGCTAGTGATATACTCAGAAAAATATGCACTGAATAAACACAAGAAAGAATATGACACAAAAAGAGACCTTTTTCATTCATTTCAATATGATCATACATTCTATTTATATGTAATTTTTACATTCGCCATGTATATCTCAATGGCAGAAGCTACTTCCGCACATTTTCTATTGATCTCTTCTTGAGTACTAAGCTTCAAGTCGAGCGCAAGTCTCTTCAGTTCGACCACATCCTTGTAGAAATACCTCAACTTTATGAAGAGGGTACCTACTTGGGAAGCAATTGAAGCTCGAATGCTACTTTGATGGTTTGCGCCATTATGGGGATCTGCCTTTCAGTGATCTTCAACTGATCTTTTATCCCCTCGACCAATTCATCAACCGACGAATTTGTAAGTTCTATCTTTTTCCTTTTAAATCCGCGGCAATCGTTTGTAGCTGTTCAAGAATGAAGTTTAGAGTAGTTTTCCTACCTCTCTTAACTTTGGCCAAATCGTTTGTAAAATCTTCAGCTGGTCGGTTATTCTGTCGATTTCATTCTTCATGACCGACCTTTGCTCCTCAGTTTTCTCTTCCCACTCAGAAAGTTGAAGTTGTTTAGCCTTTATTATATTTTTTAAGTCTACAATTTTTTTTTGGTTTTTATTTTTACAAACAAAATTGAGTTCAAAATAAGTAGGTTGGAATCTTATTCTTACCTGCTATTTTAGACTCCTTTGCTTGAAGAGTACTTTTATACTCTTTGGAAAGCCTTTGGACCTTGTCCTCGTTTGTTTTGAAGGCTTCATGAAGCCTAGCAATTTTGTCCTCATAATAATTTTTTAAAGCAATAAGATCAAATTTGTATCCATTGGCGGTATTTGGAGCCACCAAGAGTTGCTTCTCTAATTCTTTTATTTGTTTTCTTTGTCTATATCAGAATAGCTATATTAGAACAAGAAAGGATGAAAAAAGGCCAAATGATAGTAAAGCTTATACTTTCTTTTTTGTTTTTTCTATCTCGGCTTTTGCCAAAATCCTGCCTCATGGCTTAGCGGTCGAAAATTTCTTATAATGTTAGAAAATAGCAAAAGGCAAATGAGTTAAGGGTTGTTTTCCTCAAAAAAGAACCAGAAAAGAAAAATAAATACCTTCGCTTGCAAGTTATTAAAAACATGCTTGAAGTCTCTCCGTTGGATTGACCAGAGGACGAGACTAGTGGGAGAATCTCTGATTGGATAATCGCCCTTTCAGGTGGTATTCCCCCACTTGTCGGAATGACTATTGTTTCCTCTACAAGAGGATGGTCTTCGATCTCCCCACCAGCAAAAGTTTCCTCTCCAGCGACGGTGGTCGTCTCAACCACCTCGGTTGTCATCACCGGAGGAGGCTCAACCTCCACCGTGGTCGATGGATTTTGATCGACCAGTGGTTCATGACCAACAGCCGGAAGGTTTTTTCTCTCAGTGTTGGGAAGGTTTACTTGCCCACTGATCGGAGCAGTCTCCTCGGTTGGAACCAAGGCATGTTCCTCACTGGTCGTTAGTGGGTCAGCCTCAGCATCAACCTATGCAGCGGCACCCTGATCTTCAGAAGGACCAGGAGTAGTTGCTGGGGGGCTGAGAGCAAATAATCTGATATTAAATTTTTTTTCCTGAAAATGAATGCTCGAAATAAAGGTGTAAAATCACATACCTGCATTGGAGACCGGAGTCTATTTCCCAGGATAGTATGAGTGAAGATGCTTCAATGTTTAGGTTAGGGGTCTTCCTTTTCCTCCTTATGATCAAAGGAACATTGTCCTCTGAGTCTTCACTCTCACCCTGAACAAATGAGAAGTTCGGGAGATGTCGAAATGGGTGATCCCAATTGTAGTTGAACCATTTTTTGAGGCGCACCTGGGATGAGGTCGTTGTCTGCATCCCCGCAGTGAACAAAACCATCTTGTCTTGTGCCTGGTCATGTACACGCTTAGAGCTTACAGCACTGACCGACACCAAAGCCTAACTGGTGATAGTTGGATCAGCACTAGTCTTTGCGGTGGCAGGGTCTACCACCATCGAAACACCCCTAGTCTTCATTTTCTTGACCAGAGGGGCTAAGGCTGAAACCTCATATTGCTCGACAGGTCTCTTCCGACTATGCATCTAAGAAAATTTGATTGTCAATTGCAAAAGGTAATTAGATTAAAAAAAGAAAAGAAAGAATTTTGGTACTTACCATGATGCGTTCATTTATGAACTCATCTGTTTGCCCGATCAGGCTGGATGGCTGCTTATTCAAAGCAACCAAGTCGAACTCGTCGGCAAAGATGCACAGCATAGATGCAACTCTCGACCAGGTCTCCACGGTGGTCAAGACCGATAGGAGAAATAAAAAATGCGTGTATTTCAATACATCCTTCGATTAAACTAAAATGTCGATGAATGGAGAGTATTCTTACCTCGTGTTTGTCCTTAGTCGAATCTCGGTCGCCTTCTAGTCTTCAGCTAATCGGCATCGCTCTTATATGGACTTATCTTATGGAGCAGAAATCGTAAACGATCTTATGCCCCATCAGACCTCCATTCACCAGTTTTCTCATGATTTTCAAAATGTCCTTCTCCTCCTCGGTAAGGACCAACGAGTCCTTTTCCCTCTTCATTTCGGTTTTGGTCCAGCTCGGGGCCGCTTTCCCAGTAAATCGGAGACGGCTTCCTTGGGAATTTTCGAGTAGAACCATTCCTTCCAATAATCATGCCATGTGTCTTTGGTCGGGAGAGGAGGATACTGTGAGGACATTTTATCTTGGAGCTTAAAATATACGCTCTCGAAAAGATCTTGACTTTTACTATTTTTAGTATATTGATAAAAGAAGCGAAAAAGGCGAACTGAAGGAGGGATCCCCAAAAAAGCTTCGCAAAGATGCGAGAAAACACTCAAAATAAGGATAGAGTTGGGAGGAAGATGTTGTAACTCAATCTCCTAATGATCGAGTACATAAGCCAAAAATTCATTCTCTGGGAGGCGAAACCGTAAACTCAACAGAGCGACAAACAGCACGAGACGCCCCTCTTGAGGCACCGGCTTCGTGTCCTCCCTGCTAGGGTCCCATCGCAGCATTCCACGAGGAGGTATCAGACCTTGGTCTTCCAACTCCCTAATCCACCCCTTAGTTAGGATTGACCTATCCATTGCCATTTCGTTCGGGAAGAAGAAGAAAGATTAAAGATGAAGGCTAGAGGTCGCAAAAGGGTTTAAGAAAATTCTGCGCTTGAAAACAGTAAGGGCGTGAGAAATCCAAACGGATTTACCCCCTTTATATAGCCTAATGAATAACCGTTTTGAACACTATTTCAATTTCCAAGAAAAAGTAAACTGCTTTTCAATAAATGGTAACTGACACCTTCAAACTTGCTTTTAGTCCTTCGGAATTTTTACCTCCTTTCCTTAATCATGCTCTCCATCATGTTTAATGGGAACGGTGGCCCGATCTTTCGATAGGTTGTAGTAAGTCGATTGGTAGAGAACTCGACGTTGACTATCCGGCTTCCAATCAGAATGGATTCAAACCCTACAATCGCTACACCATGGCTCCGTAGGTTATCAACCACGTACAAATGAAGGACCATGTGGAGGTCCATCCATGTTTGTGATGAGTATTTGACTTTATTTGAGCAAGGTGTGCTCAAGTTTGAGTTTGATTTGGATTGATTTAAAAAATGAAGCAATTTGAGTTGTCTCGCCAGAGGGCGCACCGGCCGTATGGGCGCGGTAGTGATGAGTTGGATGGATTATTGTATATCATTGTGGGCATTGCTATGTGATGTGTTTCCTTGTCTTTGATGGTTGCAGGGCGACGGTGCTAGGTCATGGTGAGGCGGAGGATGACTGGGACTAGGCGAGGAGCGCTTGAGGTCCAGACGGTTGGGAGATCGCGGAAGATGATCGGAGACGGAGTCCGGCAAGTCAAGAAGACAAGGAAAGGAGATGATGCTAGCTAGATGCTACGTGGATCAATGAGGGCCGCTGATTGAGGTCTAGTTGATAGGTTAGCGAGTCTAGATAGTATGCTTTGAAAACTATGCAAGAAAACCCGTATGTGTGTGGGTTTTGGGTTAGACCTTGCATGGCTGTGTGTGTGGTTAATCCTAGCCCTTATATGAGTGCTCTAGGGTTGAGGGACTCATCCAAGGGTGGTAGGTGGCCCAAGAGTAGTATAAATAGGGGTGGAGGGTAGCCTCCTTCCCTGGAAGCTTTTGAGTTTTTTGAATGCTCCTTTGAGCTTTGCCCACATGAAAGTGAGGCTTTGTAACCTCTACTTCCAGAAATCAAAGTTTTATCTATCCACCTCTGAATTTATTTTGCGCATTTACATTATGTCTTTACTTTACGCAATTTAAATTCAGCATTTACTTTCCCGCAATTACATTCTCGCAATTTACTTTCACGCAATTTGGATTTGCCTCCCCTCCTTCTAAATGCTATTGATCTTGGATGTTTTGAGTGTGTTCATATGGTTTTACATCTCTTTTGCACTCTTGGATTGAGTAGAGAACATCTTTTCTTTCAAGTTCCAACTTTGTTCAGAACTTGTTCTTTGTGCAGCATTTAGTATTTGATTTTTATAAAAATATAGACAAAGCCTTTTTAAGTGATTCTTATTGGAGGAGGTGCGGGACTCTGATATCCACTTGCAGAAAAAGTTTGGCTTTCACTTGTTGCACGGTTTGGGCGCCATGAGGCGAAAACCAAGCCCCAAACTTTCTGCTCGAAGTTCTTGACTGACTGTGTTCTTTGATTTTTCCTGTTTTTTTGTAAGGCTTTTTGTGGAGAAATTTGATGGAGTTCTTCACTACTCTGATGCTCATAGGGAGAAAACTTCTCAAAATTTTGTGAGCTGCAGAAACCCACCAACCTCCTGTTCAAATTGAGGACAAGTTCTGGAAATTCTGCTTTTGCTTTTCTGAAAGTGACTTTTGTGATTTGAATTGATGTTCTTTCTAAAAGCAAGAGTTGGATTGATTCCTCTTTATCTTGGACACTAGAAAACCAGGATTTTACTCAAAAATCCGTACATATTTTATGGTACTTATCCATGCAAGCTTGGGGTACACATAGTTGTCTAGTTTTTCGGGTTTTTCACGATATCCTTTGAGCGATCTTGTCGAGGTTTTTGTTGGAGTATTTTGGGGGAAAATTTATTTGCACCATTCACCCCCTCTCGCTCGCCATCTTGGTCCTTCAATTGGTATCAGAGCCGGTTTTTCTCTTCCATAGATCTTGACCGGTCTCAAGAGCCATGGCGATGGACAAGTATTCCACCAAGCCTCCCATTTTTTCTGGAGTCAATTTTCCATTATGGAAGTCGTGCATGGAGTCATACATCACGCCTGTGGCTTCTCGATATGGCGTAAGGTGAAACTCCCATATGAGGTTATTGCCGATAAAACGCCACTACGGCAATATGGCTGATGTTGAGGCGAATGCTAAGGCAAGGAACATCCTTATATGTGGTCTTAGCTCGCAGTGAGTATGACAGATTTCTCACCTTCGTTTCGCTCATGAGATTTGGGTGACCTCGATGCTTACCATGAGGGCACTACCCAAATCAAGACGGTTCGACAGATTAATTCAAGCGTGAGTTCAACAAGTTTGAACAAAGACGCCGGTGAGAGTCTTGATGAGTGCTTCTGTCGTTTTACCAAGATCTTGAGCGATCTTCGAGCGCTTGGTTGCATATACCCGACTCGTATAATGCTCGACATTTCTTAACCGCACTCGATTTGCGTGTTTGGGAGATGAAGGTGACCACCATCAAGGACACCACCGACTTGTCGACTCGACTTTGACGGCTTTATTCCCGCCTCAAGACTCTTGAGATCGATGTCGCTCACCGAAGACGAAATCTCACCGATGGCCTTGGTCACCGATTCCATTGATCTTCTTCTTTGATCCTTCTATTGGTTTCTCTCTTCCGCCCTTTGTGAGCTAGCGATGACCAATCGAAAAATTTCCAAAATGAGCTTGCTCTTCTCGCCGCAAGTTTTCTCATGCATATAAGAGGGTGAGAGAGGAAGAGAGGTGGTATGATCACCGCTCGAGTGTGGTGGCCCCAACCACATTCGCGAACTCGTCCCAAGCCGAGAAGGCTAAGAACAATGCCGCGGTTCGCAAAGAACGAATACATCAACAAGAACCGCAACAAGAAGCCTCCAGCTCATGAGCCGACGCGTGAGAAGAAGTACCGCAACTTCTCCAAGAACAAGAAGCTCTTCCACCGCGTCCTCGCCGCGCTTAACGACATCAACATCTCCCACACAGAGACATGGAGCGACGAGGGCGAGGATGATCTGCAAGAGAAGAAAGGCGGCACGACTTCTCCGGCAAGATGTGCTTCATGGCCGACGCTAACCAGATCACGACTCCGAGTCAGATAAATGAGACGGATGAGGTACCCACCTACGACGAGTTAAATGATGCCTTCGTAAATTAGGCAAGTTTCATGCTAAGGCTAGGTCGAGGTGTTCTGAAGTTAGAGAAGGAAGTAGGTACCTTGACTCGGAGTTAGCTTCACTAAGATCTTCTCCTCCCGAGTCACCGATGACCGTGTTCTCGTGATGTCGTTCTTGTGGAGTTGGAGAACCTAAGGACCATACATGATAGTGTGCTTGTCGAACTTGATGGTCTTAGGTTGAAGAATACTAGCACTAGTTCTGCTTGATGCTATTCCTGTTGAGGCTAGTTTTCTTCATGCTCACTCCACTCCATCATGCTCTAATTGCCCTAAATTGCTTGTCAAATTGATGCCATGAGTTCACACCTTAAGAAGTCGCTAGAAATGATGAACTTGAATTGCATGCTTCTAAGGACCTAGTCACCATGTGAGGGTCAGAGGCAACCAAAACTTGACAATGATGCTTTGAATGTCAAGTGTGATGAACTTGCTAAGGACTTACTAGTTAAGTCAAAATCTAGTTGCTCATTGTGTGTCATGATTAAGGATGATGTGGATCAAATCCATGTCGAGCTTAGGAAGAAGTTAGAAGACCAAACCCTTAGGATTAGAGATGCTCCTTGCGTTTCTTGTGAGGCCCTCAAGATTGAGGAAACCGTGCTGAGGGAACAAAAAGCACGTGCTGAGAGATCTTCTCATTCTGGTTCTTCTTCTTCCTCTCCTTCCCCCTGTTCTTCTTGTGTTCTTTCTTTCGAGATTGCCAATATCTTATGAGCACTCTCGAGAAGTTTGTTGGAGGCAAGAAGAAGCTCAATCTTATTCTAGACCAATCCAAGATTAGTAGATTCAATCAAGGTCTAGGATTTGATCCCTTGGAGCACGCTCGGGCGCATCCTCCCACCATTGTGCGCGGCTCCAAGAGTGGTGAGATTGTGGTAGCTCCCAGAGTGAGCACCACCGTGTTTAGGTCTGCTGAGGTTGTCCATAGGACTTCTAACCAGAAGGGTGTTACTCCTATTGCTTCTACCTCTAGCAAGGCGAAGTACACATGCACCTTCTGTAAGAAGGATGGTCACCTAGTAGATTTCTACTTCAGGCGCACCAAGATCACTCGGCGTGAGTGTTTTGCTACTCTTAGGGGTATTCAGGGTCATCCCCATACTTTGAGTGCTCCTAAGGTACACACTGCTTCTATACAGGTTAGAGAGTCGCCTGTTTTTGGGCAGCGTCCAGGACTCGGTTTTCATGCTGGTTCTTCGAGTTTTAATCTTGGAGCTGTTCAGAAGTGGGCTTTCCGCCGGCCCTTTGATATTCCTCGCTTTTCCCATCGAGGTAAATATCGCGTGAGGTGAGTTTTTCTGTAGGAGATTTAGGAAGCCTCACCGGGATGGTCCGCTTTTGCACCACGGCTGGCTAACCTGGGCCCAACTCCTAGATCATCTACTAGAGTTGCTCACGATCATATTAGGTTAAACGTCAGAGAGACACTCGAGTCCGCCTTCTTCTGGATCGTACTGAGAGCGCCGTGGTGATTCAAGATTGGGTTCCCAAGTCTTCGCCTATCCCAAGATCGAGTCATCTTTCTCTCTTGTGTCTTGATTAGGTTCGTCGGATGGGGAAGGGAGATGTTTGGATTGTCGACTCCGGTTGTTCTCGTCATATGACCGAAGATTCTCGATGGTTCTCTTCCCTAGTCCGAGACCCCGTGATGAGTTGATCACTTTCGGGGATGCATCTTCAGGTAGAGTCATTGCTAAAGGTACCATTTGCATTAATGACAATTTCATTCTTAAAGATGTTGCCTTAGTAAGTAGGTCGCAATACAATTTGCTTCTGCTTCTCACTTATTGATGACTCTTTCGAGGTGAGTTTTAAGAGTAATGCCTCAGAGAATCCTCGATTCATCGGGAGGGTTAGTTTATGGATTTCTAGATTTGGGAGAGTCTTCCGTGCTGATTTTTCTGCTTCTTCCGAGACTCTCTTCTGTTTGATTGCTTCGAGTCCCGTGATCTCTCCTTCTCGCATAGGAGACTTGGTCACATTGATTTGATCATTTGATCTGAGTTAGCAACCACGATCTCATTCGTGGTTTGCCCAAACTCAAAATGGTCAAAGACTTAGTTTGCTCTCCTCACGACATGGCAAGATGGTTGTCGCTTCTCATCTCCCAACATCATTGTGATGACTGATGCACCAGGATAGCTTTTACATATGGACACTGTTGGTCCAGCTAGAGTGCAGTCAGTGGGTGGGAAGTGGTATGTTCTTGTCATTGTTGATGATTTTTCGAGGTATTCTGGGTGTTTTTCATGTCCTCGAAGGATGAGACTTTACCCATTTTAGGGTTTGGTTCATAGGTTGTCTTTGAGCTCCCCGGTGCCCTACGAGCTATACACAAGGATAATGGCACGGAGTTCAAGAACTCCTATTTTGAGAGTTTCGTGTGGAGTCCGGTTTAGAGTATCGTTCTCCTCTCCCTACGACTCAAAGAAATGGCGAGTGGAAAGGAAGAATAGGACCTGGCAGAAATGGACAGACGATGCTAGACGAGTACAAGACTCTAGGAAGTTTTAATGAGGCTATAGCTACCGCTGCCATATTTCTAATCTTGTATTCTTGAGAGCACATTTGCACCGCACTTCTTACGAGTTGAGGTATGGGTGAAAGCCTGTTTCTCATTTTCGTGTGTTTGGTTGCAAGTGTTTTATTTTGAAGTCCGTAACTCGATAAGTTTGAGTCTCGTTCTTCGATGGTATCTTTCTTGGGTTATTCGACTTCTTCTCATAGCTATAGGGTCTGGAGTTGCGATACGCATAGGATCATAGAGACACAGTGAAGTGACTTTGATGAGGCTAGCCAGAGAGCTAGACCCGATATTTCGTGCTCTTCTTCTTCCTCCGAGACCATCTTTGTAGAGGATGAGGATGATGGAGATGATGGTGTTCCACCTGATCCAGTCCCCTCTACACCTGAGGTGCCTCTTGTTTCTATTTCTGCACCTCAAGAAGGCCAGCCCTTGCCTTCTGATTCTAATTCAATTAGTGGCTCGCTTCCTACCTCTTTTGTGCATGAGGTAGAGGCCACTCACCTCGAACTCCCGTCATATTTAGCGCTCTCCACTACTATAGAACGGCACATCACTATCGCTTATCCGTGATCGGTTCTTAAGTTTTTACAAAAACGATTGTGATAAATAACTCGAGAGATGTTAGTGATAATCACTATCGCTTCTAAGATTATAACCGATTGTGATGTAACATTGGGCATATCACTATCGGTTCTAAACTAAAAACGATAGAGATGTGAATGGTCATCACCATCGGTTCCAACAAACGGTGATAGTGATGATCACATCCACATCACTATCGGTTCCTTTGATAAAAGCGATAGTGATGTGCATATACATCACTATCGGTTCTAAGAAAAGAAGTGATATCGATACAAGACGTGATCATCACTATCACTTCTATCAAAAGAACCGATAGTGATGACTATGCACATCACTATCAGTTCTAAGAAAAGAAGCGATAGTGATGTGCACGTGATCATCACTATCGGTTCTTTTATAGAAGCGATAGTGATGACTGTGCACATCACTATCGCTTCTAAAAGAACCGATTTTGATGTCCACGTGTTCATCACTATCGCTTCTATAAAAAGAACCGATAGTGATGAGCGTTCACATCACTATCGCTTTTTGAAAAGAACCGATTCTGATGTGCCTCGCTAGGTCATATATAGCACTCGAGCTGAACTCTTCTCTGTTGTTGCTCGGAGGAGATTTCTTCACGCCACCCGAGAAAACATCTCATATTGTGTGGTTCAAAGCAATACTTGGGTGAGAAAATTTGAAGTCCTCATGGGTGGGTATTAAGAGGGCAAATTTGAAACCCTATCTTGAGGAGATTCCCTCTTTTGCCCTCATTTATGTTTTCTTCAAAATGTGGGCAATTCTTTAAACCCTTCAATTTTGCACTAGGTAATTTCGATATGTCGTGAATAAAGTTTAGGTTGCAATCGAATTGTGTACGTGCCTTCAGATTTCACACTCTTTATTTGATAAGCACACATCTATTTAATTATTATAGCGCTCTCATGTTAATATGGAATTATTGTTGCTATCTTGTGATAAATGTTAGAGTTTAGGTTGCGGAACCTACGTCTCCCGCTCGAGGATGCTTATTTACAAATATGCCGAATGAATGGCATATTTATGCTTAGCATTCTCGAATTGTCCACGCTTTTGGATTAGTTCGAAGATATGTGGTTCGGGCAAGTTCCTGAGCTGTTGTACAACTGCAGAGTAGATTTCGGTAGCGTCTCCCTGGTGTTCTCCATATGCACACCCCTCTTGACCTGTTGTCGAGACGTGTATATGGAGAACAGTGGGGAGATGCTGCCGAAATTTTCTTTGGAGTTGTACAACGGCTTAGGAACTTGCCCGAACCACATATCCTCGAATGGGATTAGGACCTAACCTATTTAGAGATTAGGTGTCATCGTTGGTACCCTTGTTTTGTTTCGTTGTAGTAAAAAGATTTGCAAGCTACTGCACTAGCTATATAATTAGATTATTTGATATCATTGTTGATTTTAAAAATTTATGACTCCTATCTAGGGAATTGGAAGCTCTAAACCAGGGAAGAAGCTAGGTATCGATCGGGAGTACATTTATATATCTTGGAACCTGTCCTCTATTTTGCAAAGGTAATATTAATTGAAATGATGTCTCAAAATTTAAAATAGCTAGCTAGTTGTCGCCTAGTTTCTCCTTAATTTATTGTGCTAAATTTAATTGCAGTATGGACCGTGAGGAATGGATGTATCGGAAAAGCCGTGTGAGGCTTGAATTTCATAGGGTGTTAAGGAGTTCAAAAAATTGCGTAAGAGGATATGGTGAGGAGGGGTTTAAACTTCATATATTGTCCTTGCATTGATTGCACCAATCAAGAGATTTAGCAACTCACTCAAATTGAGGACCACCGATTCGACGTGGCTTCGTGAGGAATTACACATGTTGGATCCATCACGGGAGGCGTGTAGTACCTCTCCCAGATGCAACGAAGACACAAGTGGAACCGGATGACGAGTTGCAGCTTGATATGTTTGAGGAGGATAATTTGGAGCAAATGTTGCGGGATGTGGAGGGTAATTACACGGAAAGAGAGTTTGAAAAGTTTAAAATCTTGATGGAAGATTTATGCCAAACCGCTGTTCATGTGTTAAAAGCGGAATACACCAAGTTGGGTTCGGTCCTTGCATTGTTCGAATCAAGGTAAAACATCATGGATGATACAAGTTTCAATGCACTTCTAGTTCTTCTATCGGATCTCGCTTCGGAGGGAAACCAGCTGCCAACAAGCATTTATGAAGCAAAGAAGCTACTATGTCCCATGGGAATGGAAATAGAAAGGATACATGCATGTCCGAATGATTGCATCTTGTACCGTAACGCACATCAGAGCTGCACGTGGTGTCCAGCTTATGTGTGCCCAGTACAAACAAAAGGAGAAGCGAATGACAAGAAGCGTAAGAGTCGGGCAACGACGGTGAAGAGGTCACTAAAGGTGCACCGCCAAGGTTTTGTGGTACTTGCCCATCATTCCCGTCTCGAGCGGTTGTTTGCAAATCCCGAGAGGCAAAATTGTTGCGCTGGCATTATGAAACTCGAAAGGAAGATGGCAACTGAGACACCTCACGATTCGCTCAATGGAGAAACATCGATTGGAAACATGAGGACTTTGGTGCCGAAATGAGGAACATAAGATTTGTGTTGAGTACCGACGGAATGAATCCATTTGGTAACATGAGCAATCACACAAGACTCGCCGCTCATGTGTATCTACAACCTCCTCCTTGGTTGTGTATGAAGCGGAAGTATATCATGATGTCATTACTAATCTCGGACCCAAACAATGAAATGATATTGATGTGTACCTTGCACCACCGACGAGGACTTGGTAAAATTGTGGAATGAGGGTGTCGTGGTGTGGGATGCGACAAAGAGAGCATTTCACCCTACGGGCTATGGTATTTTGCACCATAAATGATTTCCCGGCTCTTGGTAATTTGGCGGGTTACAAGACGAAGGAGCCAAAGCGTGTCCTATTTGTGAAGAGGAGATCGAGAGTCTATGGCTGCCAAATTCGTAAAAATCGTATATGGGTCACCGTAGGTTTCTACCGAAGTCATCGATACCGTAAGATGGATGACAAATTTGATGGGAAGAGGGAAGTCCGCTCGCACCGCAGACCCATGAGTGGAAGGCAAGTATATTCACGTGTAGAGGATATCGATGTTCAAAGACGGAAAGAGTCAGAACTGCTCGCCCAAGGACAATTTGGAAGAAGAGGTCAATATTTTGGGACTTACTGCATCGAAGGAGTTAGATGTCCGACATTGTATTGATGTCATGCATGTTGAAAAGAATGTCTGCGATAATTTGTTGGTATCCTCGTTGAACATACAGGAAGACCAAGGATGGTGTGAATGCTCGCCGTGACATGGCCTACATGGGAATCAAAGCCAAGGCTTGCAGTGATAGAGGAGGATGGAAAAGGTCCGTACATCCTCACCGCATGCTACACTCGCCCAAGAAGGAGAAAGAAGATCTCCGCAAAAGTCTCCAAGGTATTAAAGTTCCATCCGCTACTCCGCAAACATTAAGAAGCTTGTGTCCATGGATGATTTGAAGTTGTTGGGCATGAAGTCCCACGATCGTCATGTATTGATGACCCAAATGCTCCCAGCTTGCAATCCAAATATTCGCAGAGGATGTCAGTTGGCAATCACAAAGTTGTGTTTTTCTTCAATGCGATCTCTGCCGCAGTTATTGACCCCGATATGCTAGACAACCTACAGAGTGAGGTGGTGCAGGACTGTGTCGCCTTGAGATGCATTTCCCACCGTCGTTCTTCGACGAATGGTCCACCTTGTTGTTCACCTTGTCGAGAGATTAAGATATGTGGGCCCGCTTTCCTACGCTACATGTATCCGCTCGAGAGGTACATGGGTATATTAAAGTCCTACGTGAGGAATCGGTCGAAGCCCGAGGGTAGTATTGTTGAAGGTTATGGGATCAAGAGGTTATTGAGTTCTCGTGGACTACCTAGGTAAAAGACAAGCAATCGGTGTTCCCCGTATCTCGCCACGAGGGCGAGATTTGCCGGTAAAGGAACCATTGGGTCCAAACTAATGAGTCCGAGGTTTGATATGTATTGCAAAGCGATTTGACTTCCTGCAGTAATGTACAGGTTCGCCCATACATCGAAAAGATAAGTTGATATTACGGAAGAGAATCCACAAATGGATGACCTCTCCATCGCACAAGAACACAACGATCGATTCTCACATGGTTCAAAGAAAAAGCGGAGGTCTCCTTTAGTGAGAACGAAATGGTTGGTCGACGGACCAAGATTTAATGTACGCATACGGCAGGATACGATATTAATGGTTACACCTTTTACACTAAGAGTCAAGATTCCAAGAGTATCTTGTCCAAAATAAAGTGGTGTGTGCATAAATGCTTTCTCCGATTATCATCACTCGAAAAGAGTCTCTCCAACCACAATGAACTCCTACTATGGGTTGATCAAGAAATTTGGGAGCTCGATTACGTAATATACCAAGTTCCATTGTTCGATGTAAGTGGGTAGGACTTCCACATGGAGTGAAGGTCGACAAGAGAGGCTTTACTATTATGGATCTCAGAGACTCGCCTACAAAGATGACCCATTCATCCTTGCGGCAAACAACTCAAGTCTTCTACGTGTGATCCGCCAATCCGAGGTTGCACATCGCTCTTATGGCAAGAGATGGATCGAGGAGTTGAAGATGTTGTAGACGAAGAAGAGTATAACCAATTCGATGAGATACCTTCATTTGCGATGGGGCCTGCTTTAGTGGGGATGACGACACACGGAGCCAATTACATGCAGTAGATCATCATGAAGGGCGATTGTAAATAAATGGACTATTATAATGTTTGTTGTTAATCACATTGTTGTATTATGTATGTGAAATAGTTTACAATGCTCTAAAAGTAAAAATCCATGGTGAATTGCTTGCAAATAGTCGAATCATCATTTATGGAAATTATCGCAATTCCCAGAGTAATTTGAAAAAGTTTTGACTTTTTACGCTTTACGCACAAATTTCTCGCAAAATTCCTAATAATTTGAACAATGTACGAAAAAGTTATGGCATTTTCTCTCTCTCTCTCTCTGATGAAATGATGAAAATTCAGAAATTGCAGATAGGTGATAAAGTTTATTATTAGTAAGCAATGCCACAATAAGGAAAGTGTATCGACCATATATGAGCTATTGTCCAAAGAATTACATATAGTGTAGTCTCGATGCGATGTACAATCTATATAATTCGAGACACGAAATGAGGCTAAACTATATGAAATCATTTTTGGAAATTTTAAAAACTTGGACTTCATCGAAAAAGTTTTGACTTTTCAACTATTTAAGGAAAATTCATGCCTAGAAAGTGAATTTTGGCATCTTTTTCCAATGCTAACTCTCTTTTGCAAAATTCTTTTTGAAAAGATTTGTAGTATCTCAAAGTATATATCCGAAAATTTTAAATAATTCCAACGATATTTGCAAAAGTTTTTCACTATTTGATCTAATTTCAAAATTTAGACTTCATGGTTTGTCCGAAAGGAAACGAGGTAACGAACTACATCAAGGTCGGTTTTATTCAAAAAGCGATACGGATGACTATGCACATCAATGTCGGTTTTCTTTGAAAAAGTGATCTGAGATACATATTGAGGTACATCGCTGACGGTTTTATTCAAAAAGCGATACGGATGAATATGCACATCCGTGTCGGTTTTATTTGAAAAAGCGATACAGATATTGAGCTTATCCGTTTCGCTTCTATTAAAAACCGACATCGATGATTATAGACACCGATGTCGGTTTTCTTTAAAAAAGTGATACGATATATTGAGATACATCGTTGTCGGTTTTATTCTAAAAGCGATACGGATATATCCATTATCGATTGTCGGTTTTGTATTTAAAAGCGATACGGATGATTAATCTTATCCGTGTCGGTTTTATTAAATAAACCTAAACGGATGAATATAGACCGTTGTGTCGGTTTTCTTTATAAACCGACATCGATGATCGATAGCCTATTTGGGCGCTTACATACACCGTTCTTAACCCTAGCAACCGGCGATTTACTGCTCCGCATCGCCGCCGCACACGCTTGTTCCCACGCCCGACGCAGCGACTCACCGCCTTCGCCGCCTCGCCCGCCGCCTGCCCGCTTCGCAAGCGCCTCGCCACCGACCCGCCGGCACGCCTCGCCTGTCAATGGCCACGCCGCCACGCGCCATCGACCGACGGCGACGCTAGCCGACCCACCCGACGCCACCGCCGCTGCCCGCGCCCGCCATCACGCCGCCGCCACTCGACGCTTCACCGCCTCGACGCACCACCCGCCGACACCCGGCCGCCACGCCTCCCTACCCCACGCCTCGACGCAATGCAGCGCCACCCACCCGACGCCTCGCGCCTGCCTACGCCTGCCGCCCAAGAACCTCCTCCCTCACGGCCTCCTCCTTGCTCCCCACGGCGGCCTCCTCCCGTGAGCTCATCATCCCGTGTGCCGGGCCATCCTCGAGGTAAAAATCAACCAAATTAGTGCAATTATCGCAATTTCGATTGTGAAGTGAGATGTGAGTAGGATGAACTTTCTGTGGTGCCTTGTTGTCATGTAAGTATTATCTCTCAGATGTTTGGATGCACAAATGCCCAATCACCATTAACAGGTGAATTATTATCTCAGATGCTTGCGAAGTATTGGTGAATTGCCTTGCATATGATTCGCTTGGTTGATTGTGCCCAAGTAATAGCAATCGCAAATGCAAATGCCTTCCTAGCTTCTTTGGAATATCTGTGAACCTTTATGGACATTTGTATGGACATCAAATGTGGTCCATGTTGGTGCATTATGAGTGTATTTAAAATCTAGTCATCGATGTCTGTTGAATCAATTTCATGAACACCGACCCATGAATGGAAACAATTTATTATGAAGCTAACAACTCATACATGGTCAACCTCATGCCAATTTGGTTCCTTTTCCTCTTACATTTCTTTTCCCGCAATCACCATGCCAATGTGTTAGGTATCATCTCAGCCTCTACATGCATATATACAATGTTCTTTCTTTCTTCAAATGGTAAATGGTTTTTAGATAAACTGCTAGATTAGTTCTTAATAGGCCTTTTAGTTTGCCATGATTATAGATAGGCTGATCAGCATAGGCTACAAAAAAATAAGGCACCTTCAATTGTTAGAAGGAAGGAGTAACTTTGCGTTGTTCCTTGTATACTTTTTTCACACAACTTTTAATATACTTTCATGTATCACTCCTTTGGCTATTTGTCATCATCCTGAAGTAAAATCTACTTGCTTGTGCTTCTTTTGCAAACATTTCTCATCGTTGCCCCCTGTGGAGCCTATCGCTGCAACCGGCAAGCGTCTCGTGGAGATCCCATGTTTCTTGGATCAATATGAGGATCTGAGATTACACAAAGGTTAGGCCTAATCGATTGAATTATACTATCATTATAAACAGAGCTTATTGTTGGTACGAATCGCAAGTGTCATACGTAATAGTCAATCCATTTAGTACTTGAATTCACCGGATGTTGAGCAACATTTGAATTGAACTACTAGCAGTTGTAGGCACATAAGATTGCAAGAGCCACTTGCTTGCACATATAGTATTTGCCTTTCGATTCTTTTTCACTCCACAGGTAGTTCATCTGTTTTGTGTACCGCAAACACCGATTTACACTTTCATTGCCGACCGCCTGTTGGTGCCGCAACCGATGTATCAAAGCCGTGTTCTTGCCGTGGAGAGTGTCTCACTAAATACAATCAGTTTTCGCTGAATCCTTTGTCTTGTATGTGAATACAATCATCGCGAAGATTGGATGGCACAATTTCTGCGAAGTTGTGCTGTTGTTTCAACCTGTGGCTTTACATTTTGTCGAAAGTCGTTAATCTTAAGGCTAGGTAGATATAGCATTACTCAGTAATCGGGCAAACTTCAACAGTATTCGATTCTCGATATTAGCAACTATAAACATGTATGTGAGTTAGCAACTATAAACATGTATGAACTAAGTACCAAGTAGTTAGCAACTATTTTTCTCGTTGGTTACCTTCTTTAGTTTCGAAGCTATTTTAAGTATGTGAGTCCTCTCTTCCTTGCACTTCTCATTAATATTGTTATTTCATTGTTGTCATCCTTGTAAGCCTTCACATAAGAGAGTTAAATTTAGTTCACAGCCACAATATGTCATTTGTCTAGTCCTTCGCTTGGATGATTTACTAATTGATGCATTTATGAACTTTTGTAGTTGCGTACTGTTGACATACAACAAGAAAATAAAATGTTAAGTCGATTAATCAACAAGTAAATGTTTGATAAGTAAGACATGGATATATGTTCGTAATGCTTAAATTACCATGTTCACTTTACATCTACTTGCTTGTGATTATTTTTGCAAACATTTCTTAGTTCAAATTTCATAATGAATGCTTTCGCCATCTACTGCAATTACAAAGATAATTAATTTTACCTACATGTTACTATAATATGATCTACGTTAGAGTTAAAAATGCGTAATCTATGCCTCCTATTCGAGAGTGCTTGTTTATGAATATGCCATTTCGCCACATTCATAAGCAAGCAGATCTCAATTGTCCCGGTTTTTTGATAGTCGAGGATATGTGGTTGGGCAAGTTCCCGAGTTGTTGTACAACCGCAGTAGATTTCGTAGCATCTCTCACGGTGTTCTCCGGTATACACCCTCTTGACCTGTTGTCTAGACGTACCGAGAACAATGAGATGTTGCCAAAATTTTCTCCGAGTTGTACAACGGCTTAGGAACTTGCTCAACCACATATCCTCGAATGGGATTAGGACCAAACCTATTTAGAGAGTAGGGTTATCGTTGGTACGTATTTAGGTGGTCAACGGATAAAATTTTTTTGAAGATCATTCGCTCATTTGTTACTCTACCAAATATGCTAGAACAGCTTACATCTTATTACTTATCTATTCAGCTATTGCTTTACATGATTTATTGTCAAGTTCACAAAATAGGTATTAATTGCTTTTCTCATGTCAAATATATGATCTTATCAAATAAGAAAACTCAAAATGTCACAATTAGAGAGCATTGGCTCCTCGCTAGACAGAGTAGAAGGTGTGCCTGAGGGGCCGAGCCAAGTTCCAAATGTTGAGAGGCCGAGTGGGGTGAGGAAGGCCCGAGGACCGAACAGGGGCCACAGGAGAACACCGCAGTTCTCCACTTCAATGCCACGGGGTCCAGACAGCCCTCCCAAGTATAAGGGCAACACTGCTCATTCCTCGGAAATTGGTGAGAGAGAGTGCCAATAACGATTAAGGATTGAGGAAGGAAGCCGCCGAGCGTAAGAACTGGCCAGGGACGAGGTTAAGGGAAAATGGATTATAGAGGAGGAAGATGAATGCAACGCGAGACGGCACGCTTGAAGAGGATGGTGTGGCCTTGAGGCACTCTGTGGTCCCTCATGCACAAAGGAGTACGCGATTAAAAGGTCGTGACACCATTCGAGAGGTATCCTACCGTCACTACATGTATGTTTGGGAGGAGTTCATGACGATGAAGGGTACGCCGAGCGCAGCAAAGCAAGAGAGAGGAATACCGCTATCCGCAGGCACAACACGCACCCGCACCACTCGATACAGCGGCTATGAGGGGAAGAAGGCGAGTGGGCGCGACTAGCCGAGGAGGCGCGAACTCCGGACGACGATGCCTTACTCCCATATATGTGAGGAACGGCACGAATCGGGTATTAGCGAGACAAAGAAAACTCCCGACGGCAGCTTGTAGTCGCAAACCCCGCCATCACAAGACGCTGCCTCTCGCCATCGTAAGACATCCGACTTAGTACATTGCGCTTGGCCTAGCTTGTTGTATTTCGGGATCTAATTCAGACTCGCTATTGCAGGAGGAGGTAAGCCCGGTGAAAGAGCAGGGACCTTTCGAGCCAAGGGTCGAAGGATATCCCGTCGTCTGCGATCGGAAGCCCACCATAAGGGCCGAGTGCTTGCCGAGGGTCGTGGGCATACGAAGAAGTCCTACTTCCAAGATGACGCCTGAGTGCTAGATTAAGATCATGGGAGGCACGCATGAGCGCCTCAAGCGACACTCTCAGGAGCAACCGAGGAGGAGATCAAGGAGGAGATGAGGGGAGATGATGGCACGTGAAGATGAGATAAGGGGAGATGATGGCACGTGAGGAGCGCTTGAGGGCCGAGATGATGGCGATGATCTCTCGTCGAGTCGAGCTGATGCCTCGCCTTGTAGAGAAGCTCGTGCTCGACCCAGCACCGTGGTTCAAAAAATGATCGACCGATCCTCAGTTTGAAGGTAATAATTAATTTTTCCTAACTTAAAGCTACAAGTGTAACTCCCACAATGTTTCTCCTCGTTGCAAGATATCTTGCGAGGCCCTCGCTAAGTGCCAACACGACCTTAACTGGAGGACGAATTTCTGCCGAGGTCTGACGCGGTTGCATTTCCATGCAAGGAGATTCGACATCGCATGGTCACCTTTGGGAAAGGGCTACATGAGGGTGCAGTGGACTACGCCCACGAACACTTCTTATCACATGTGCTCGAAGTTCCCTCCCAACGAAGATATCAAGACTCTCTGGCAAGCACGCATGTCGCTCATCATGGCCCACGAC